>JAANYP010001790.1:0-600000 GCA_020465985.1 Centrapalus pauciflorus
GGACTCTGGTGGATCTTCCTAAAGGTAAGAGAGCAATAGGGACAAGATGGGTGTTCAGAAACAAGAAGGATGAGAGAGGGATAGTCATCAAGAACAAAGCAAGGCTAGTAGCACAAGGGTACACTCAAGAAGAAGGCATAGATTATGATGATGTCTTTGCTCCAGTAGCAAGAATTGAAGCCATCAGACTATTTCTAGCCTATGCAAGCTTCAAAGGATTTAAGGTGTATCAAATGGATGTCAAGTCTGCTTTTCTGTATGGGACAATTGAAGAGGAGGTATATGTGTGTCAACCTCCTGGATTTGAAGACTACAAGTATCCAGACAAGGTGTACAAGCTAGACAAGGCTCTTTATGGTCTCCATCAAGCCCCCAGAGCATGGTATGACACTCTATCATCATACCTTTTACAGAATGGATTCAAGAGAGGCACTCTGGACAAAACACTTTTCGCTAAGTCCATCAAAGCTGAGATTCTACTTGTCCAAATATATGTTGATGACATCATCTTTGGCTCAACAAATGATTGTCTGTGCAAAGAATTTGAGACCTTAATGCACAAAAAGTTTCAAATGAGTTCAATGGGAGAACTCACATTCTTTCTAGGGCTGCAGGTTAAACAGAAGCCTACTGGTCTATTCATAAGTCAATCAAAGTATGTCAAAGACATACTGGAAAAGTTTGGCTATCAAGACACAAAGGTTGCAAGCACTCCAATGGATCCTCATAAACAGCTCCATACAGACAAAGATGGCATAGATGTGGACATTCACCTATACAGATCCCTTATAGGATCTCTCATGTATCTAACATCTTCTAGACCTGATATAATGTTTGCTGTCTGTGTGTGTGCTAGGTTTCAATGCTCTCCAAAGGATTCTCACTTGGTTGCTGTTAAGAGAATCTTTAGATACCTTAAAGGCCAACCACATTTAGGCCTATGGTATCCTAAAGACTCTCCTTTTGAACTAACTGCTTATTCTGACAGTGACTACGGTGGTTGCAACATTGACAGAAAATCCACAACTGGTGGATGTCAATACTTAGGAGCAAGATTGGTCTCTTGGCAATACAAAAAGCAAACAACTGTGTCAACATCATCCACTGAAGCAGAATATGTAGCAGCTGCAAGCTGCTGCTCCCAGGTAATGTGGATTCAAAATCAACTAAGAGACTATGGTATGAATTTCTTATCCACTCCTATTTATATTGACAACTCAAGTACAATCAGCATTGTGCAAAACCCAGTGAAATTCCCAAAACCAAGCATATAGAAATCAGATTTCACTTTATCAGAGATTGTAATGAAAAGAAATTGATCCAAGTTACCAAGATTCATACTGATGATCAGTTAGCTGATCTATTTACAAAACCTTTTGATGTAGGAAGGTTCACTTTCCTAGTATCAAATATTGGTATGGTAAACATGGATTAATTGGTTTTCATTATTATCTACTCAGTATGCTTAATTTAAGGGGGAGTCACTGTTGTATTAAAAGATGCTTCATTTCTAACTAACAGCTTGAGTATTTTCTCAAGCTGCTAGTTCATTTTCTCATGCTGTTAGTTATTTTCACTTGATCTGTCAAAGTGTGCAGGGTATTTGGGTAATTTCTCAAATGTGTGAGCGGGACCCAACCTTTTCGAAACCTTTAAAGGTCCCGATTTCGTTCAGTTGTAACTACCAGTTACATATTCTTCTTCCACGGCCTCTTGCTTTCTCTCTGAACGAATCACACATTCTTCTTTCAAACCCTAACCGTCGTTTCTTCAACAATGGAGTTCGTAAAAGAACACAACTGCCTCCCATACACCCTAAAACACTCTGAACTTCAACCATTTCATACAATGATGGATTTCCTCAGGCACTCCCATATTCATCATGCACTATCCATAAACCCTACTATATACATCTCCCGTATTGAACAGTTTTGGAATCATGCATCAGTTCAAACAATCAATGGAGTGCCTACCCTCATATCCAAGATTGATGGAACTATCATCAATATCACTGAGGAATCCATCAGACATCACTTGCATCTTCAAGATGCCTCAGGTATAACTGACCTATCCCTTCAAGCTTTACATTTTGGTCTTCAAAATATTGGTTATAGGGGTCCTGCTGATTCTTTTACTTTTCATAAGGCACACTTTTCTCCTAAATGGAAATACCTTGTGCATATTATTCAGCAATGTTTAAGCCCCAAAAGAACTGGTTGGTCTGAGTTTTCTTCAAATATTGCCACTGCCTTAGTGTGCTTTTCTACTGGCCAACAGTTCAATTTTTCTAACATGATTTTTCAGGGGATGTTAAGGCATCATTCCCTAAAGAATGGGAAATTTTTGATGTATCCCAGGTTTTTGGCAGAAATTATTGCACACACCTGCACAACTCCACATTTACATACACGGATACATGTTTCCCATAGGCACTCACTGTCTTCAATCAAAAGGCTGTTAAAGCCAAGTGCCAATTTTGTAAGTATAGATGTTCCATTGCCCTCTGCAATGATGAACATCATTCCAGGAAACAGAGGAGAGGGTCCTGAGCAGACACAGCCCAACATTCCTGCTTCACCCCCAGGACCCCAACCCACTCCTCATGATACAAATATTCTATCTGATCCTTTTGTACAGCCAACACGCCCACTCAGAAACATATACAAAAGAAAAAGGGGACCAGGAGCTCCTTCCTCCTCCTCCCATCAGCAAGAGCCATATATCCCTGTGCAGGAGGATACTTCTGCACAGAATATCCAAAGGGAACCAGTTGAGGAAACTCCCATCCTCTCTCAGGAGGTGAACATCTCTTTAGAGATGGTTCATATGGGTTATGTGGCTGGCACTACTGATGTCTCTGCACAAGAGGCACAGGACAGTACCAACATAGCTAAGACCACGCCCATGGCAACAGCAAGTGTGCAAACACAAGCTGGAAGTCCCCAGAACCAAGAAAAGAGGGGCCCAGAAGTTTCTACCTCTGGTCTTAATGTCAGTGATAGAAACATATAAAAAAGAAAAAGGGGACCAGGAGCTCCTTCCTCCTCCTCCCATCAGCAAGAGCCATATATCCCTGTGCAGGAGGATACTTCTGCACAGAATATCCAAAGGGAACCAGTTGAGGAAACTCCCATCCTCTCTCAGGAGGTGAACATCTCTTTAGAGATGGTTCATATGGGTTCTGTGGCTGGCACTACTGATGTCTCTACACAAGAGGCACAGGACAGTGCCAACATAGCTAAGACCATGCCCATGGCAACAGCAAGTGTGCAAACACAAGCTGGAAGTCCCCAGAACCAAGAAAAGAGGGGCCCAGAAGTATCTACCTCTGGTCTTAATGTCAGTGATAGATCACAAGCACCTCAGGTGTTTTCTGATCTTGAGACAAGTCTGCAACTCATGCTCTTGACGGATCCCAAGCTGAAACCTGTTGTAGCCATGTTGGAATATCAAATGTCAATCATTGCTGCACAGGGAGCTCAAATTTTTGCACTAAAACAGGCAGAGGCTGCTCAGAATAAGCGCATGGATTATCTTCACAAAGGGTTCACCCTCTGTGGAAATAAAATCATGAAAATAGAGCAGATGATTCAAACCCATGGGGCAAAGGTTGTGGGTCCTTCTGACCAAACCAATGCTTCCAAAAAGGGGGAGAATCAGGAGGTTCCCAAATCAGTCCAAGCAGCTCCAACAACAACAGTCCAAGCAGCACCAACAGTACCAGTTTGTAGGCTAGCAGTCCCAACAGCTTCTCATGCTGTTAGCCTAGAAACTCATGCTGCTCCTTCAAAAGCCACTGGAGTTGTGATCAGGGAAGGCATTCAAGCTCCATCAAGTACAGTCCAAGCTACATCATCTGCTGCAAAAGACAAGGGCAAGGGCATTCTCATTGAGTCTCCAAAGCATAAATTTTCCTCCAAAGAAGCCCAAATTGCCTTTGATGCTGAAGTTGCCAAAAGAATAGCAGAAGAACAGGACAAAGAATTGGATCAGCAATCCCAAACCCCAATGGATGATGATGAGACCTTAGGTGACTACCTAAAGGGGTTTGTGGTTAAACAAGGAGCAATGAAGAGAAAAATGCCAACAGGGCATTCCAAAGCTGAGCACAGAAGATTTTTGATAAATTTTACATTTGCAGCTGGTATCCCAAAGAAAATGGCTCAGTCCATGCCAACTGAAAGGCTGCAAGAGATTCATGACAAGGAGATGGACAAAAGAAAGAGAACAAAAGTCTCTCCAGAAGCTCAACCATCCCAAGAAGTCCAACAATCAACTCAATCAGTCCAAACTGAAGCTGCTGCCAGTGCACCTGCTCCCACTGATCGAGCAGTTGTTTCTATTCCTTCATCTGTTAAGAGAGTGCTCTTTGAGCAACAATTGCAAAAGGCAATGGAAATAGAGAAGCTGATTGATCAGCATGACTTTACAAAGCCTGTGATTAATTACTGGTATGCCAAGTCACTTGATGACCGTGACTTGAGAATTAAGTTTGTAATAAGAAGAGAGTCTGGTCCTGAAGAAGAGTATGATACTTTTTGGCAAATAGTTCAAAAGTTTACCAGAGATGAGCTGATAACGATGCACAACATTGGGTCTGTATCACAAGTTAGATCTTCTCTACCACAAGTGAAACAAGTCATCAGAGATCTGAAGTCCATTGTTGATCCTGAATTTATTAGAAAAGATGTAAAGGATGCCAACAAGAAGGGATTGAAAATCAAGGAAGTTAATATTTTTGTCAAATCCAGGACTTACAGAATCAAATTCACAGATGGATCTGGTATGTTCTTTAATCTTGAATTCTATGATCTTCCAAAGAATATACTACTCCAGATGAAGTCTGTCAGAATATCTTGTGATAGAGATGAGCTAAAGAGAGAATTTTTGAAGGCTATAGATCATAAACTTGCACAGTTGTAAGTTTTTGAAAGCCTTGGTTTGTAAATAACAGTTTACTTATTCATTTCCATTTTTTTATAGAACTTAAAGTCTTGTGTAAAGAATTTAAGTTAGGGGGAGATTGTTGGGAAATAGTTTAAGTATGTTCAAGCTGTTAGTTAGACTTCTCAGACTGTTAGTAGATTTTACTTGTAAATCCAAAGTTCATGCTGCTAGTTGAAGAAACTCGAGCTGCCAGTGTAAAAGTTCAAGCTGCCAGAGCAAAACAACTCAAGCTGCTCTGCTCATGCTGTCAAGGGATTCAAGCTGCTCAACAGTTTCATAAACAGAAAGTGCTGATTTTCAGGAAAAGATATCTACATGAAGATTCCAGCATATCTACTATCAGAGAAGTCATCATTTGTCAAGGAAACATATCAAGAAGCGATATAAATACATAGAATAGGTCTTTCTATTGTATAGGAGTTTCTGCATATTTTTGAGTCTGTAATTGCTTTGTTAAGTTTTCATAAGCCTCTAAGGTTGTAAAACCCTAAGAACAGTCTGTGTTCTTCGTCTAATCAAACAGATTAGAGGTGATTGTAATTGATGAATTCAGCAATACAAACAGTCTTGATTAATTCTTGTGTGTTTATTCATTATTGATTCTGAAAGTTTTTGTCAAAATAATTAAGTGTTATTCCGCAAACTTCTTGATTAAACTTTGATTCAAAGCAAGATTATTGATTTATACTCTGATAAATTCAAATCAGTTAGTCTTGGTAATTCAGATTTAGATCCTGACATCTTTACAGCTTAAATCATACATTTCTAAGCCTAAAATCATGAATATGTTAAGTATCAAGCCTAGATTTGATTATATTACGCATACTCTATCATATTCTAGCTAAAACTCAAGCAAAATCGGCTTTATTCATGCAAGAAATGACAAATTCGAATCTCATGTTTTCAAAACCGAGATATATAAACTTAAAAGGGTCGATTCTTACCACAATTCGTACGAAATCAAGAATCCAACCGTAGATTGTTGTAGTACTCTTCGAGATCTTTCCGATGACGTATAAATCTCGATAATCGGTCGGTCAGTTTGAGAGATAATCTAGAGAGAAGTAGAGAGAGTTTTCTAGAGAGAGAAAGTAGAGAGAGAGTGCAATATGAAAATGAATGGCTTTTTAGCCTTTTTATTCAACTTTCATCTTTTTGCACATTTCACCCCTCAACTTAATCAGTTCCATAAAATACTGATTTATTCTTAGTTTTATCATTACTAACTTTATAATTCATAATATTCCTTAATAATAATTCAGAGTTCAAATTTTTCTTAAAATAACAACAAACTTTTAAATATCCCAAATACATAATCATTGCACATAATTCATCTTAATTATAAATTATCCGCCTAAATAAATCCGAATTACAGTAATTAAATTCGAGGATGTTACATAAAACTTACTTAAAACGTCAAGTTTATATATATATATATATATATATATATATATATATATATATATATATATATAATTTTCCAGCTTTTTGAAGGTTTTTCGGCCTACTTTGAGACTGTTTTTGACCAAGCTCCAAAACGAGTTAAGCTTTGGTTTTCTTAGACATTAAACTACTATGTACAAAGAAATTTTAAAGGCAAGAACGGCCATTTTTGAAGTGTTTAGGTTGGGGAAAAAGCTTGTTAAAAACCCTGTGTTGGCCATTTTTGAGCTGTCAAACTTTCGGGTTCCCAAATAATATCTGGGCGTTCTAACCACCATACTAAATCATAAAAACCCCCAGATTTTTAATGAAGGCATAGAACTAACTTTTTAGACAATAATCAACTCATTTCGTTAAGTTATGAATTAGTTATGATTTTTCAAAGTTGATGTAACATTTCTGCCGAAAATCTGGATTTCATATACTTGAAATAACTTGTGATTCTTGTTGTTTATGCAAAAACCACTTGTATAAAAGGTTATAAAACACATTTATACAACTTTGTTTCATAATATTTATATTTACATAATGTGTTTATATATTTATAAACACATTCGAAGGAAACATATTATAAACAAAACTAGTGATTTATAAACTTGAGTTTTTATGAAACTTGTTGTTGTTGGTGATTATATATATTATGCAGATGAAATAAGTTAGTATATACTTACTTTGAAGTGTTAGGAGAATGAAAATGAGTAGGAGTTGAAATCTTGAAAGAGTTGCACCAAAAAGTTTCTTGCAAATTTAAAGAACAAAAGTTGCAAATGTTGGCTTTGAATGCGAGGGTGGTGGCCGGATTTTGCAAGGAGAAAGAGAGGATTTTGGTGTGAATGAAATGAAATGGTTTGGACTCTATTTATAGAGCAACTCTTGCAATTATGAAAAGCATGGAGGTTGGATGTTGTGTGCACTTTTAACAAAATGATGATGTTTAAAGTAGACATGATTTTTAAATAAAATAATGAAGTCAACCTCTAGTTTTGTACTAGAGGTGGCCGGCCCCTACGGGTATTTCCCACGTATTTTTATATTTTTTTGTATAAAAGTATTTAGAAATGTATTATTGTATTTCCATTTATTTGTAATTTCATAAATACTTTAGTCTTGCATAATTAATGTTAAGTAATTGTATTAGTGTATGATTAGTGTTACTAATCATAGTTTAATTATGTACTTAGTTGAATTAATCCATCATATCGCAAATCGATCGGATTAATTAATTTGCCTATTCATCGCACCGATGAAATTGTTTCTAAATGAATTGAATTTTCTTATGAACATTAAAAATCACTTTAATTAATTCCTAATGTCCAATGATTAGGTTATAATTGGCTATTAAATACTGCTTAGATTATAGTTGCTAACATGGTTTAGTGTCGGATGTTACAAAATCACTCTCGAGCAAGTCTACTATTGGTACACCGGTGTGACGATAGCAGTCTAGTTTTGTTATTGATTGTCAATTGTAATAGATAGGGTCTTATTAATACAAGTCATGATTATATGTTCATGTTTATGTCTTAAGTTCATGATTGCAAGTTAAGTACATGACATATGAACTTATGGATGATAAGTTCATGAGGCATGAACTTATGGATGATAAGTTCATGATTCCTAGATAAGTTCTTGAGGTATGAACTTATGGCTGATCAGTTCATACGAACTTATGGCTGATAAGTTCATACGAACTTAGCTCTGATAAATTCATACGAACTTAGCTGCATGGGCTTGAACATATAAGTTCGTCGGCTTGGGCCATCCACGAACTTAAAGTATATATTGTCAACTTATGTTCAAGAATTCATCACAACTTTGAGAATTAGAATTCAGACGATTTTGAAAACAACAGAGCAACCAGAGGAGCGATACATCTTCAGAGGTTGATATTACGTTCAACTAGCATCGTGTTCGGCTCCGTTTTCCCATGTGATTGTTTGTGACATATCCGTTATCGTTAAACAAAGATTCCGCACTTGTTTGACGTCGCGACGCCTCGATAGATCCGATAGGCACGAACCTTACATCTGGTATCAGAGATTCTCATTGAGTGTTCTTCGTGTTCTTCACGCTTCGTTGAACATTCAAAGGTTTCTTGGCGTGTTTTCCGGATAAATCACAATTTTCCCGAAGTTTTTACGTTGATCTAGTATTTATGCTCATCACAATCATTTGAGCTCATTAGCTATTGGGATTCATCGTTTTTAGCCTTAAAACGTTGAATTAATCTGAGTTTTTGAAAAATTTGATTTTTAGCCTCCTTCACGAACTTGCGGCGCATGAACTTGTAAGAATTCAGGGTTCCACGAACTTGTTAGTATTAGGGTTCTACAAACTTATCTTGTTAAGTTCGTACGAACTTGAATAATGGACTTGTCAGGAATTAGGGATTCACGAACTTAGTCATTATGAACGTGGGCCTCACGAACTTAATTCAAATGAATTTCATATTTGGTAAAGCGAATTTAGTTGTAACTTCATACGAACTTATTATAAGTCCGAACGAACTTGTTTCAAATTTATTTTAAAAATTAATTAATTAAGTTTGTGAACAAATGTTTTCGACGATGACAAGTTTACACAGGTTCATAGAAATGGATCACGAGGTTGGTAAATCTAACTCCCCACAAAAGCTCATGAAAATTGAGGACTACTATTGGTGGAAAGATAGATTTGCAGACTTTGCTCGGTACAATGACATGCGAATGTGGATCTGTATCGACGAAGGGTACGTTCCATCAACTCAGGAACTTGAAGGCATGGTGAAAGTTCTTTCTTATCAACAGATGAAAGATGAGGATAAAAAAATCTATGAAGCTGAGAATCGAGCCTTATCTTCAATTAAGATGTCTTTGCCTCTAGAGATTCTACATACTTTCAATCATCACCGAACCTTGAAAGAACCTTGAGAGGCTTTGGAGAAGACGTATGAGAGAAATCCACAAGTAAGGAAGGGTAGAACTGACTTGTTGAAGCAACAGTTTGCAATCTTCAAGCGCTTGAAGAATGAGAGTCTGGATGAAGTGATCACTCGATTCTATCATCTCTTGACTGAACTGGATAATCACAGAGTTGATTATAAGGAATCAGAGAAGATTGATAAACTTCTGGATGCTTTACCGTCAAAGTGGGAGATGTACACTACTCTGTTAAAGCATGATCAACAGAAGTTAGATACTCTTTCTCTTGCGGAAGTTTGGGATGCTGAGAGCTCATAAGTTCAAGATGCAGAAGAAAAAGATGGAATATGATCAGGTACAAGATCCTGAGATGTACTTTGGTAAGACTAAGTCATCTACTTTTGGTGCAACCAAGTCTGGAGCTACAACTCTTTATATAGAGGAACAAGAGGGCATACCAGGAGAACCAGAAGAATCTACTGGTAGGGCTTTTAAGGGTTTTTCAAAAATAGATGATCAGCCACAGAGTTTTACTTAGGATCATCAACTCAGGTGTACACAAAGATGCCGATGAGTGCTAAGACTGCTGAGGAGCAACTCAAGCTTCTAGCATCGTTTGTAGCAGACTATGATCACGTTGATCCTGATGATCTGGAGCAAATGGACCTACAATGGCATCTGGTCATGGTCACACAGAGAGTCAAAAGGTTCATGAAAAGAACAGGTAGAAATCTAAGTGTGAATAATGTATGATTTGACAAATCAAAGGTCAAATGTTACAACTGTCAGGGGTTGGGACACTTTGCTAAAGAGTGTCAAAGACATAAGATGGATAACTATCAGAACTCAGGACGTCAGAATTCTACCAGTTCAGTGAATCAGGTTTCAGTGGTTGGTTTACTAACAAACGTGTCTTCTAACAAACAGTTAGATGCTACGTATGATTGGAATACACATGCTGAGGCAACCGCTAGAGCTCTTATGGCTGAAGTTACAGAAGCTGATACTGGAGTAGAAGAAGTAAAGGGAGAGAATACCCAGCAGTCCGATTCAGATCCATTGAGACTAGAGAACACTGAGAAGAAGCTGATACTTTGGAGATTGCAGCTCCAATGGCAAACATCAAATCTGACAGGAAA
Organism: Centrapalus pauciflorus; assembly: GCA_020465985.1. NCBI lineage: Eukaryota > Viridiplantae > Streptophyta > Magnoliopsida > Asterales > Asteraceae > Centrapalus > Centrapalus pauciflorus. Next base: position 10,430 of record JAANYP010001790.1, read on the forward strand.
AAGTTAACTCTAAACTTCTCTACTTTACATGATTTATGTGTTTTATGTACTACTCTGAATGATAAACCGAATTTAGTACTAGAGACACATTCATCAATGACTGCTCAAATTCAATCGTTAAAATCTGATAATGCTAATTTGTTAGATATCAAGGAAGACCTTAAGGCTAAACTTAAAGCTGATGCTCAAGATATGATAGTTCTGAAAGACAAGTTAAGTTAACAATGTGTCAGTCATGAACTAATTTATGAGCATGTAGAATCACTAACCAAAGAGATCTCACTGAAAGATGTAGAACTACCAGGCGCTAGAGTTAAGGTGGCTGAGGCAAACATCAAGATTGAAAAGTTTAGGAATTCGTCCTTGACTTTAGGCAAGATCTTAGATTCACAAAGACAGTCTAAGAAACCGACTGGCCTAGGATATCAAGATATGCCTGCACCCTTCAATAGCAACTATGTACCTATTCCTCAGGATAAGACCATGGAATCAGTTAAATCAGAGGAAGTAAAGGTAAATGAGTCAGCTAAAGTGTCAACACCTATTCCTCAGGTTAAGAAAATGGTATAGTTTGTGGAATCTAATAGTATGCCAAAACTAGATGAAGCTGAAACTTTAAGAGATAAGAGACAAGAGGAGTTGAATAAGGCAGTTGATACGAACAATCAGGATATTAGTGAGACACCTAAGACAAAGAGTGCACATAAGAAATCAATTGAGAAGATGTCTTGGTATACGTGTCATGAGAAAGGTCATGTTGCTTCTGATTGTCCCTATAAGAAAACAGACTCTACACCAAACAAATGGAAACAAGAACAACCTATCTTGAAAACAATGCCTGGTCATGCGAGCATGAGTAGTTCTCAAAGTTCAGAGAAAAACTCTAGTGTGATGTCATGATTAGGTAGTAGACAAACACGGGTGTATACCAGACAAAATGAAGGACAGAGGAATAATTCACTGAATAGATTCCCTAGTCAATCAAAGTCTGGCCCCCAATCCATCCTTAGGAATCGTACACCAAATAAGAGTCACACTCCAGTTAGGTCTCACACACCTAATAGACATCAGACACCAAGTAGAGCCCAAAATTATCACAATGAGATGTACTATAACAAAAATTATTATAGGGCTGAACAGCAAAGACCAATCCAAAGGCAAAGAGTAGATGTTAAACACTCTAATTCACAACCTGTTCATGATCACAAGCCCAAGTCACCTAAAAGAGAGATGGGTATTTGAAAGAATCACGTTTGTGGGTGAGAAAGGTATTACCAAGTCAGTCATGGCTTGGGTTCCCTGTGATAACTAACTTGTTTTGTTTCATGTGCAGGAGTCAGCTACAGGTCCAAGCAACAAATTGTATGTGGATAGTGGTTGCTCTCGACACATGATACGGGAGAGAAGTCTACTGACAGACTTCAAAGGCGGGAATAAAGCATTTGTATCTTTTGCTGGGAATAAAGGAGACGATATCACTGGATTAGGAACGGTCACTAATGGGAAAATCACTCTCGAGAAAGTCTACTATGTAGAGAAGCTTGATCATAATCTCATTAGTGTCTCTTAGATCTGTGATAGGCAACATTCGGTACACTTTACTGAGAAGGAAACGCTAGTGCTAAAGCCTGGATTTAAGAAACCGGAAGAGTGGATTATGATGAGGGCTCCGTGAAGAATAATTTGTATATGATAGACATGTCCATAGCAGAATCTTCGATGGGATCTACATGTTTTCTATCCAAAGCATCAGAATCAGAATCTTTGTTGTGGCACAGGCGAATGGCTCACTTGCACTTAGGAAGATGAACTTCATCACAAAAAATGGCCTTGTGCAAGATGTACCAATGAAGGGCTTCAGATTTAAAGACAAGTACGTGCCTTAAAAGAAAGGGAAACAACACAAGAAGGCGCACAAGTCTAAGACTCGGAACTCAAACACCTTTACTTTTGATCTACTGCATATGGATCTTTTTGGTCCAATCAACAAAAGGAGTATAGGTGGAAGTTGGTATTGTTTAGTTATCACTGATGATTACTCACGATTTTCTTGGGTTTTCTTTCTAGGCACAAAGGACGAAACAGCAGCCACGCTGATCGGGTTATTAGACCAAATAGAGAACGCCTATGGAAAAAGGGTGAAGCGTATCCGAAGTGATAATGGAACTGAGTTCAAGAATGCAGTAATAAATGTATATTGCCTAACTAAAGGCATAACCGCATCAGTTTAGTGCACCATATGAGCCATAACAAATGGAGTGGCAGAACGCAAGAATAGGACACTGATTGAGGTAGCAAGGCCTATGCTATTAGATTCAAAGCTTCCCACAATGTTTTTGGGGGAAGCAATGCAAACGTTGGAGGAGATTTGGGCACAAGGAACAACTGCAGAGCAAGATATAGCTGAACAACTGGTTCAGGACGTTTTTAGAACCTCCTCCTGATGTGCATGATATCTACAAAGAGATAGATGAATATCAACCTTCTAATGCTGAGTTTGTAGACATAGAGATTCATGCTGAAGAAGAAGTTGCTAGGGAACAGACTGAGGCTGAGGGTCATGTAGAGACCGCCTCCGAGTCTGCATCCAAATCTAGTTCTGAAGGGACAGAGGCTGAAGATCCGGCTGTCACAATCGGCAGATATGGATCTAGAATAGTTGTTAGAAGAAGGAAAATGACAAGGCCAACAATTCATGATGAAGAGGCCGAAGATTCAGATTTTGATTGGGAAGAAGAAGCTCCTGTTGCTCCTAGGCATAGAGCAAAGAGGCATCGATTCATGCAGGGAGCTCCATCCACTTCTGCCTCTCAATCTGTGTCAACTACCGCTCCATCCACATCAATCGCCGCTCCATCAACATCTGTCTCCATTCTATCCTCCTCGACTTCATTTTTTGAAAATCAGCGGTTTACGGAGTTAAAGAGCAAAGTGGACTTTCAAACAGTCCAAATACTCCAACTCTCTCACGCTGTAAAAGCGTTGCAACAGCACAATGCGCGTTTGGATTAAGAGAATGTCGCGTTACAGACAACTGTGGCAGATCAACAAGCTGAGCTGAGGACTCAACAAGCCCAAATTCTGACTATGCAGACCCTCATTGAGAAGATAATGAAAGATCTTCAAGCTCAGGGGGAGAGTAGCTGCAAAGATGATGAGTTGAGAAGAGTCAGGAGAGATGATGAAGAAGGCGATGCTCCAGGCGCACATAAAGATAGTGAGCTAGAAGATCTTTCTCAAAATACTGCTCAGCAAGCAATTGTTCAGGGGGAGCCTGGTTCTTCAAGTATGGGAGGAAGTGAAGCTCCAGAGAAAGGAAAAGCGCCTGAAGCCTCAAAGGATGTTGTAACATCCGCCACTAAACCAGGTTAGCAACAATGACCTAATGTGTATTTAATAGTCAATTATAGCCTAATCAGTGGTCATTAGAAATTAATCAAGTGATTAACAAGGTTTATTAGAAAATTCAACTCAATTAGAATCAAATTCATCAGTGCGATGAATCGGGAAATCAATTAATCCAATCAATTTACGATATGAAGGATTAATTCAACTAAGTACATAATTAATCTATGATTAGTGACACTAATCATACACTAATACAATTACTTAATATTAATTATGCAAGACTAAAACAATTAATTAAAACAATGCATTCAAAAGTATTTATAAATTTACAAGAAAAGGGAAATACAAAAATACATTCTAAATACATTTATACAAAAATAAAAAAAAATGAAAATACAAGATAATATCTTGAAAAATCTGCCCATAGGAGGTACATAAAGGACTTGATAAATATTTTTTTTACTCAACATATCTACATCAAATCGCTCTACACCATCCTCCTTTCAATTCAAAGAAGATCTTACACTCCACCCCTCTTCTCACATCAATTCAACCTCCATCTTTTGCCTATAAATAGAGAGCTTCCCTTTCATATTATTCACACCAAAACCCTTCTTTTTCTCTCTAATAACCGGATCCCACACATACACACACTACAAACATTTTCATTCAAGTGTTCTTGGTGAAGTTCAAGTGTTCTTGGTCCAAATCTTGCAAGAGTTCCAACTTCTTCTCAATTTCATACTCTAAATACTTCAAAGTAAGTAAATACTAGCACATTTCATCATACATTTATGTTTATATAAGTCTTGCATAATATATATAATCACCAACAACAACAAGTTTCATAAAAACTCAAGTTTATAAATTTCTAGTTTTTGTTTTTAAGTTGTTCCTTTAAATATGTTTATGAATATATAAACACATCACAAAAGTGTTAATATTATGAAAACAAGTGATATATATGTGTTTTATAACTTTTATACAAGTAGTCTTTGAATAAACAACAAGAATCATACGTTATTTCAAGTTTATAAACTGCGGATTTTCGGCAGAAAATTTATATCGACTTTGAAAAATCATAACTAATTCATAACTTATTGAAATGAGTTTATTCTTGTCTCAAAAGTTAGATCTATGTCTTAACTATATATCTGGAAGTTTTCATAATTTATTTTGGAGTTTAAGACTTCCAGAAATTATTTGGGAAACCGAAAGTTTGACAGCTCAAAAATGGCCAACATAGGGTTTTCAACAAGCTTTTTCACCAACTTAAACATCTCGAAAAATGGCCGTTCTTGATTCTAAAAATCCTTTGTATATAGTAGTTTAATGTCCTAGAAAACCAAAGTATAAAACATTTTGGAGCTTGGTGAAAAACAGCCTCAAAGTAGGCCGAAAAACCTCCGAAAAAGCTGGAAAATTATATATATATAAACTTGACGTTTTAGGCGAATTTTATTTATAAACTTGTAATGTTGGGTGATTTAAGACGTAAAAATCTATAAATATATATATCATCATATATTAGAGATATTAAGCCCTTATTATCATTTATGACTCGATTAAACTCACTCGACGCATCATCAATCTATTTACGCTAAAAAGCTTTTTACGCTCGTTTTGCCATCGCAATCTCGGTGAGTCCTCATAGCCCCTATTTTCACAATGTTATGTTTTGGGGTTGAAATACATGCTTCGTTTTTATATGGACACGAAAACAACTTCATTTTCTATTTTGTATTACACATGTGGTTCCATCCGCCCTTATATCATGAACCGTTAATTGCATTTATGTGTAAGCGTGAGTATATTGTGGATAGATCTATTGGGAGTCATGTCCCCCACTCGGGTTAGTTCGGGTCGGCTAACAGTTGGTGCATATATATTCAACACACGGTATTACGTATGGGAATACTGCACAGGGCAAACTCATTTTAATTAAGCTTCGGTTGCATGATGGTTTATATGTAATACATAACATGGAATTTATTTTATAAATTCAATCTCTATTATTGTTGTCCATACAAGTCAGATTTACGTGTAAACCTATGAACTCACCAACAATTTTTGTTGACGTATTTTAGCATGTATTTTCAGGAAATTTAGGCAAGTCCTACACCTCGGTAGTATTTTCAAGCTTCCGCATTTAAGGAGTCGCACTCAGTTTCAAACCATCGGAGATTTACTTGCATTATTTTGGATAATTTAATTATGTATTTAAATCTCTGTATCTTGCGAACTACTTTTATCATTTTCGGGTTATGTAAAACATTTATATCTTTTAAAGTTAAACCGATGTATTTTTGAAAACGTCCATATAGTGGTCATTCATTATGATTATGGTTACGCTTCCGCGACGTCACGCTTCGTTGCCAACCGGGGTAACGGGGTGTGACAGATTGGTATCAGAGCCATAGTTATAGTGAACTAGGTTGCATTAGTACCCTAGACTATAACTGCACTTAAGTTTTACTGATTTTAAAAATATTTTGTAACTAACTAAAAGACTATGAATGGACCTTGATAGCAGAAAACATGTCTCACCTGGAGACCATCATCTTGTCAGATTCAGAGGATGAGTACACCCCTACGAGCCCCGCAGTCACTGAGATTTTCACTGAAGGAGAAACATCTGAAGAAGAAGACCCCTCTGAAGACCCAATGGAGGAGTCAGAAGAGGAACCAATGGAAGAAGATGACGCTGGAGAGGATCCACCGCCCCCAACAGTCCCCGCTCGCATTCCATACCACCCGGCAGAGCCATCATTTAAGCCATATCGGCCTTACCCTAACGGCCCTAAAATGTTGTATACACCCCGAAAGCGGGTGATCACGCCAATACGGGAGTCTATTCCCATCCCGACTCCCCAACCCAATCCCCCACCACCACACCGACGTGTAGACGCCCGACGATGGGGCTGGATACCTGAAACCCTCCGTGAATGGAGGCAAGAGGAAGGAATCCCTTCCCATTTTGAGATCGGAGGACCATCCTCCGCACCTATCCCGTCACTCACTCAAGAACTCGCCCAACAGACCATACCACTTTTGGTAACATGGTTATGAACGCTGCCGAAATTGAGGAACTAGTTGCATAAAGAGTGGCTGCTACTATAGCCACATATGAGACAAACCGGAACAGTTCAGCTAATGGAGATGGTGGTGCTAGCCGCACCACGGGAGGAACTGAAACCCACTCAAAGGGGTGTGGAATTAAGGGGTTTTTGAGCTGCAAGCCCTGATACTTCAATGGAACTGAAGGAGCCGTTGGATTAGTACGATGGTTCGAAAAACTAGAGTCTGTCTTCCGTGTTAGCGGATGCATTGAAGGAGACAAGGTAAAGTTCGCCACCCACACTCTGCAAGACAGCGCCTTGACATGGTGGAACTCGTATACCCAGTCTATGGGGATTGATGCAGCTTACCAACTCGCCTGGACCGAGTTGAAGCAGATGATGACCAATGAGTATTGCCCGAGGAATGAGCTACCGAAATTGGAGTCAGAGTTTTGGAATCTGGCTATGAAGGGAACGGATGTAGCTCGGTACACCAACCGATTCCACGAACTGAGTATTCTGTGCCCTCAGATGGTGACCCCTGAGTACAAGAAAATCGAGCGTTACATTTGGGGACTCGCTCCTCAAATTCAAGGTAATGCCACTGCCTCCAACCCATCCACCATACAGGACGCATCAGAATGGCCAACAACCTTATGGATCAAGTGTCCCGGAGAAATGAAGCCAAGGCCGGGGAAAACAAAAGAAAGTGGGAGGACATGTCCGGGAGGAATACGGGTTCGCAATCCAAGAAGCCCGAGACCATCAAGGCTTATGTAGCAGGAGCCGAGTCAAGGAAAGGCTACACGGGTACTAAGCCATTCTGCAACCAATGCACCTTTCATCACAACAAGGGTCCCTGTCCAACCCCTTGTGGAAAATGCAAACGTATTGGTCATGTGGCCAAGGACTGTAAATTTGGAGCCCCGGGTGTCAATGGCGGCAGTCAGAGAAGCTGCTATGAATGCGGAGCTGCCGGGCACTTCAAGAGTGAGTGTCCGAAGTTGAGAAATGGTGGAGGAGCTCCGGGGAGAGCTTTTGTGTTAGGAGCAGGTGACGCTCGTCAGGATCCCCATGTGGTATCAGGTACGTTTCTTTTAAATGACATTTACGCTTACGTACTCTTTGATACTGGGGCTGATAGGAGCTTTATATCTGATAAGTTTAGTAAGCAATTGAATGCCACTCCTTTTCCCTTAGACAACTCTTATACTATAGAACTGGCTGACGGCAAAATAATAGAGGCAAGTAGTATTATTAAGGAATGCACGCTAAAGCTGGCAGATCATCCCTTTAAGATAGACTTGATGCCTATAGAACTCGGAAGTTTTGATGTAGTAATTGGTATGGATTTGTTGTCACACAACCAGGCTGAGATTTTGTGCGGTAAGAAAGTGGTACGGATACCACTCCACAAGAAGAAGGTCCTAACAGTCCAAGGGGAAAGAAAGAACCGACAGCTGAATGTCATATCCGGCCTAAGAACATTAAAGTGCCTTAGAAAAGGGTGCCATGCGGTATTAGTACAAATCGTAGAAAAAGAGTCGGAGAAGAAACGACTCGAGGATATTCCAGTGGTTTGTGACTATCCGAAGGTCTTCCCGGAAGATTTTCCTGGGCTTCCGCCAACTAGGAAAGTAGAGTTTTAGATCGATTTGGTGCCGGGAGCTGCTCCGGTTGCAAGAGCCCCATATAGACTCGCTCCTTCTGAAATGCAAGAGTTATCCAAACAATTACAAGAGTTGATGGATAAAGGATTCATTCGACCAAGTTCCTCACCTTGGGGAGCTACGGTCTTGTTCGTTATAAAAAAAGACGGATCCTTCAGAATGTGCATAGACTACCGAGAGCTAAACAAGTTAACGGTAAAGAACCGCTACCCCTTCCCAGAATTGACGACCTGTTTGACCAACTACAGGGATCTAGCTTCTACTCTAAGATTGATCTGCGATCCGGTTATCATCAAGTAAAGGTTCGGGAAGAAGACATTCCCATGACAGCTTTCAGAACTCGTTATGGACATTACGAATTCCAGGTGATTCCATTCGGTTTGACCAACGCACCAGCCGTATTATTGGACCTCATGAATCGAGTGTGTAAATCGTATTTGGACAAATTTGTAATAGTGTTCATAGACGATATCCTCATCTATTCCAGAAATAAGGAGGAGCACGAACAACATCTCAAGCTAATCTTAGAGCTGTTAGAGAAGGAACAGTTGTACGCCAAATTTTCAAAATGTGAATTTTGGTTGCGAGAAGTTAAATTCTTTGGACACGTGATCAACAGCCAGGGAATCCAAGTTGATCCATCAAAAATCGAGGTCATAAAGAACTGGGCGACTCCTAGAACTCCCACGGAATCTGCCAATTTCTAGGACTTGCTGGTTATTATAGGCGATTTATTGAAAGCTTCTCAAAGATAGCAGGTTCCCTAACAGAGTTGACTCGAAAGGATGTAAAATATATCTGGGGTGAAGAGCAAGAAAAGGCGTTTCAGCAGTTAAAGCAAAGATTGTGTAGTGCACCAATTCTGTCCTTACCTGAAGGGACTGAAAATTTTGTGGTCTACTGTGATGCCTCACACAAGGGATTAGGTTGTGTGCTCATGCAAAGGGATAAGGCCATTGCTTACGCATCACGGCAACTCAAAATTCACGAGGTGAACTATACGACTCATGATTTGGAGCTTGGAGCAGTGGTGTTTGCTCTCAAAATATGGAGGCACTACCTGTATGGAACTAAGTGCACGGTGTTCATACACCATAAAAGTCTTCAGCATATCTTGAATCAGATTGAGTTAAATATGAGGCAATGTCATTGGGTTGAACTGCTTAACGATTATGACTGCGAAATTCGTTATCATCCAGATAAGGCGATTGTCGTAGCTGATGCCCTGAGCCGAAAGGAACGAGTTAAGCCATTTAAAGTCCGAGCTTTGGTCATGACTATACAGCCAAACCTAAACTCTCAAGTCCGCGAGGCACAAGAAGAAGCAGTCAAGGAGGGTAATCTACTGGATGAAGCACTGAGAGGTATGGATAAGCAGTTTGAAATCAAGTCAGATGGATGTCGATACTTCATGGGCAAATTTTGGCTACCAAAATTTGGAGGAGAAAGGAAACTGATCATGGATGAAGGGCATAAAACAAGATATGCTATTCATCCAGGGTCAGATAAAATGTACCACGACTTGAAGGGAATGTACTGGTGGCCAAACATGAAGACTGAAAATGCTACCTATGTCAGCAAGTGCTTAACATGTTTGAAGGTTAAGGCTGAGCACCAGAAGCCATCAGGATTGCTAGTTCAACCAGAAATACCTCAGTGGAAGTGGGAAAACATCACCATGAATTTCATCACCAAATTGCTGAAGACTTCTGGAGGTTATGACACTATTTGGGTGATTGTGGATCGACTTACCAAAACCGCGCACTTCCTGCCAATCAAGGAGACTGATAAGATGGATAAGTTAACACGAATCTATCTTAAAGAAGTCGTCTCAAGGCATGGAGTACCTGTATCAATTATATCAGACAGGGACAGCCGGTTCACATTAAGATTTTGGCAGTCATTACAAGAAGCACTGGGTATACGTCTAGATATGAGCATAGCCTACGACCCGCAAACGGATGGTCAGAGTGAAAGGACGATTCAGACTTTGGAAGACATGCTAACGGCATGTGTTATCGACTTTGGAAAAAGTTGGGACAGGGACCTGCCATTAGTGGAGTTTTCCTATAACAACAGCCATGACTCAAGTATTAAGACCGCCCCATTTGAGGCACTCTACGGACGAAATTGTCGATCACCACTTTGTTGGGCTGAAGTAGGAGATAGTCAGATTACTGGACCCGAGATCATCCAGGAGACTACAGAAAAGATAGCCCAGATTCGTAACCGATTAAAGATCGCATGGGATCGACAGAAAAGTTATGCGGACATTCGACGGAAGGATTTGGATTTCCAAGAGGGAGATCAAGTAATGTTGAAAGTCTCGCCTTGGAAGGGCGTAATCCGTTTTGGGAAACGAGGAAAACTCAATCCTCGCTATATCAGACCATTCAAGATCACCAAAAGAATTGACCCGGTAGCTTACCGACTCGATCTGCCCCCAGAGCTTAGTAATGTTCATAGTACCTTCCACGTGTCCAATCTTAAGAAGTGTCTGGCTGATGAATCACTCGTTATACCCATGGACGAGCTGGAGTTAGACGATAAGTTGAACTTCATTGAGCAACCTGTAGAAATAATCTACCGAGAAGTCAAGAAACTAAAGCACAGCCGGATCCGATAATAAAAGTCAGATGGAACTCTAAGTGAGGTCCTGAGTTTACGTGGGAACGCGAAGATCAGTTCCGGGAAAAATACCCTCACCTGTTCTCAAGTACTCAAGAAGTGGGGAACACGAGCTAATTTTGGGACGAAATTCCCTTAACAGGGGGAGACTGTAACATCCAGCACTAAACCAGGTTAGCAACAATGACCTAATGTGTATTTATAGTCAATTATAGCCTAATCAGTGGTCATTAGAAATTAATCAAGTGATTAACAAGGTTTATTAGAAAATTCAACTCAATTAGAATCAAATTCATCGGTGCGATGAATCGGGAAATCAATTAATCCGATCAATTTACGATATGAAGGAATAATTCAACTAAGTACATAATTAATCTATGATTAGTGACACTAATCATACACTAATACAATTACTTAACATTAATTATGCAAGACTAAAACAATTCATTAAAACAATGCATTCAAAAGTATTTATAAATTTACAAGAAAAGGGAAATACAAGAATACATTCTAAATACATTTATACAAAAATAAAAAAAATGAAAATACAAGATAATATCATGAAAAATCTGCCCATAGGAGGTACATAAAGGACTTGATAAATATTTTTTTACTCAACATATCCACATCAAATCCCTCTACACCATACTCCTTTCGATTCAAAGATCTTACACTCCACCCCTCTTATCACCATCAATTCAACCTCCATCTTTTGCCTATAAATAGAGAGCTTCCCTTTCATATTATTCACACCAAAACCCTTCTTTTTCTCTCTAAAAACCAGATCCCACACATACACACACTACAAACATTTGCATTCAAGTGTTCTTGGTGAAATTCAAGTGTTCATGGTGAAGTTCAAGTGTTCTTGGTCCAAATCTTGCAATAGTTCCAACTTCTTCTCAATTTCATACTCTAAATACTTCAAAGTAAGTAAATACTAGCTTATTTTCATCATACATTTATGTTCATATAAGTCTTGCATAATATATATAATCACCAACAACAACAAGTTTCATAAAAACTCAAGTTTATAAATTTCTAGTTTTTGTTTTTAAGTTGTTCCTTTAAATATGTTTATGAATATATAAACACATCATAAAAGTGTTAATATTATGAAAACAAGTGATATATATGTGTTTTATAACTTTTATACAAGTAGTCTTTGAATAAACAACAAGAATCATACGTTATTTCAAGTTTATAAACTGCGGATTTTCGGCAGAAAATTTATATCGACTTTGAAAAATCATAACTAATTCATAACTTATCGAAATGAGTTGATTCTTGTCGCAAAAGTTAGATCTATGTCTTAACTATATATCTGGAAGTTTTCATAATTTATTTTGGAGTTTAAGACCTCCAGAAATTATTTGGGAAACCGAAAGTTTGACAGCTCAAAAATGGCCAACATAGAGTTTTCAACAAGCTTTTTCACCAACTTAAACATCTCGAAAAATGGCCGTTCTTGATTCTAAAAATCCTTTGTATATAGTAGTTTAATGTCCTAGAAAACCAAAGTCTAAAACATTTCGGAGCTTGGTCAAAAACAGCCTCAAAGTAGGCCGAAAAACCTCCGAAAAAGCTGGAAAATTATATATATATATATATATAAACTTGACGTTTTAAGCGAATTTTATTTATAAACTTGTAATGTTGGGTGATTTAAGACATAAAAATCTATAAATATATATATCATCATATATTAGAGATATTAAGTCCTTATTATCATTTAGGACTCGATTAAACTCACTCGACGCATCATCCATCTATTTACGCTAAAAAGCTTTTTACGCTCGTTTTGCCATCGCAATCTCGGTGAGTCCTCATAGCCCCTATTTTCACAATGTTATGTTTTAGGGTTGAAATACATGCTTCGTTTTTATATGGACACGAAAACAACTTCATTTTCTATTATGTATTACACATGTGGTTCCATCCGCCCTTATATAATGAACCGTTAATTGCATTTATTTGTAAGCGTGAATATATTGTGGATAGATCTATTGGGACTCATGTCCTCCACTCGGGTTAGTTCGGGTCGGCTAACAGCGGGTGCATATTTATTCAACACACGGTATTACGTATGGGAATACTGCACAGGGCAAACTCATTTTAATTAAGCTTCGGTTGCATGATGGTTTATATGTAATACATAACATGGAATTTATTTTACAAATTCAATCTCTATTATTGTTGTCCATACAAGTCAGATTTACGTGTAAACCTATGAACTCACCAACAATTTTTGTTGACGTATTTTTGCGTGTATTTTCAGGAAATTAAGGCAAGTCCTACACCTCGGTAGTATTTTCAAGCTTCCGCATTTAAGGAGTCGCACTCAGTTTCAAACCATCGGAGATTTACTTGCATTATTTTGGATAATTTAATTATGTATTTAAATCTCTGTATCTTGCGAACTACTTTTATCATTTTCGGGTTATGTAAAACACTTATTTCCTTTAAAGTTAAACCGATGTATTTTTGAAAACGTCCATATAGTGGTCGTTCATTATGATTATGGTTACGCTTCCGCGACGTCATGCTTCATTGCCAACCGGGGTAACGGGGTGTGACAGATTGGTATCAGAGCCATAGTTATAGTGAACTAGGTTGCATTAGTACCCTAGACTATAACTGCACTTAAGTTTTACAGAATTTAAAAATATTTTGTAACTAACTAAAAGACTATGAATGGACCTTGATAGCAGAAAACATGTCCCACCCGGAGACCATCATCTTGTCAGATTCAGAGGATGAGTACACCCCTACGAGCCCCGCAGTCACTGAGATTTTCACTGAAGGAGAAACAACTAAAGAAGAAGACCCCTCTGAAGACCCAATGGAGGAGTCAGAAGAGGAACCAATGGAAGAAGATGACGCTGGAGAGGATCCACCGCCCCCAACAGTCCCCGCTCGCATTCCATACCACCCGGCAGAGCCATCATTTAAGCCATATCGGCCTTAACCTAACGGCCCTAAAATGTTGTATACACCCCGAAAGCGGGTGATCACGCCAAGACGGGAGTCTATTCCCATCCCGACTCCCCAACCCAATCCCCCACCACCACACCGACGTGTAGACGCCCGACGATGGGCTGGATACCTGAAACCCTCCGTGAATGGAGGCAAGAGGAAGGAATCCTTTCCCATTTTGAGATCGGAGGACCATCCTCCGCACCTATCCCGTCACTCACTCAAGAACCCGCCGAACAGACCATACCACTTTTGGTAACACGGTCTTCCAGGCATGATCGCCAACTTCGGTTGCTTAACCAAGATATCGGAGAAATGACGGCTCGTTTAGAGCGGGAGGATTTACAAAACTCCAACATATACTGGGCCAACCAGCACGCCCTCGCCATTCAGCAGGACGGACTGAACGAGCTCCGGCAACGATTAGCCGAGAGCGAGGCCCGCAATGAGGAGCTGGCACAGCGCCTCAATGCTTTAGAATAGGGAGAGACCCCTGATCACTCCCGCACCTAGTACCCCCCCCTATCTTTGTAATATTAGGAAATTATTATGTAATAGTGTAGGACTAAAATTTTGAGGTAATAACCCGCCCCAATGTAAGAAAATTATGAATGATTAATGAAAAATTGTGAGTTATTTATGAAATTGTGTTTGATGATTATAGTGTTGTGCCTTAAGAAAAATTTACATTTTTAGGATTCAACTTCTTACACTATGCTATTTTCTTTAAACTTTAAGATAATGCCGCCAAGACGAGTAATGAACGCTGCCGAAATTGAGGAACTAGTTGCACAAAGAGTGGCTGCTGCTATAGCGACTTATGAGACAAATCGGAACAGTTCAGCTAATGGAGATGGTGGTGCTAGCCGCACCACGAGAGGAACTGAAACCCACTCAAAGGGGTGTGGAATTAAGGGGTTCTTGAGCTGCAAGCCCCGATACTTCAATGGAACTGAAGGAGCCGTTGGATTAATACGATGGTTCGAAAAACTAGAGTCTGTCTTCCGTGTTAGCGGATGCATTGAAGGAGACAAGGTAAAGTTCGCCACCCACACTCTGCAAGACAGCGCCTTGACATGGTGGAACTCGTATACCCAGTCTGTGGGGATTGTTGCAGCTTACCAACTCGCCTGGACCGAGTTGAAGCAGAAGATGACCGATGAGTATTGCCCGAGGAATGAGCTACAGAAAATGGAGTCAGAGTTTTGGAATCTGGCTATGAAGGGAACGGATGTAGCTGGGTACACCAACCGATTCCACGAACTGAGTATTCTGTGCTCTCAGATGGTGGCCGCTGAGTACAAGAAAATCGAGCGTTACATTTGGGAACTCGCTCTTCAAATTCAAGGTAATGCCACTGCCTCCATCCCATCCACCATACAGGACGCCATCAGAATGGCCAATACCCTTATGGATCAAGTGTCCCGGAGAAATGAAGCCAAGGCCGGGGAAAACAAGAGAAAGTGGGAGGACAAGTCCAGGAGGAATACGGGTTCGCAATCCAAGAAGCCCGAGACCATCAAGGCTTATGTAGCAGGAGCCGAGTCAAGTAAAGGCTACACGGGTACCAAGCCTTTCTGTACCCAATGCACCTTTCATCACAACAAGGGTCCCTGTCCAACCCCTTGTGGAAAATGCAAACGTATTGGTCATGTGGCCAAGGACTGTAAATTTGGAGCCCCGGGTGTCAATGGCGGCAGTCAGAGAAGCTGCTATGAATGCGGAGCTGAGCTTAGGGGAGAGCTTTTGTGTTAGGAGCAGGTGACGCTCGTCAGGATCCCCATGTGGTATCAGGTACGTTTCTTTTAAATGACATTTACGCTTACGTACTCTTTGATACTGGGGCTGATAGGAGCTTTATATCTGATAAGTTTAGTAAGCAATTGAATGCCACTCCTTTTCCCTTAGACAACTCTTATACTATAGAACTGGCTGACGGTAAAATAATAGAGGCAAGTAGTATTATTAAGGAATGCACGCTAAAGCTGGCAGATCATCCTTTTAAGATAGACTTGATGCCTATAGAACTCGGAAGTTTTGATGTAGTAATTGGTATGGATTTGTTGTCACACAACCAGGCTGAGAGTTTGTGCGGTAAGAAAGTGGTACGGATACCACTCCACAAGAAGAAGGTCCTAACAGTCCAAGGGGAAAGAAAGAACCGACAGCTGAATGTCATATCCGGCCTAAGAACATTAAAGTGCCTTAGAAAAGGGTGCCATGCGGTATTAGTACAAATCGTAGAAAAAGAGTCGGAGAAGAAATGACTCGAGGATATTCCAGTGGTTTGTGACTATCCGAAGGTCTTCCCGGAAGATTTGCCTGGGCTTCCGCCAACTAGGCAAGTAGAGTTTTAGATCGATTTGGTGCCGGGAGCTGCACCGGTCGCAAGAGCCCCATATAGACTCGCTCCTTCTGAAATGCAAGAGCTATCCAAACAATTACAAGAGTTGATGGATAAAGGATTCATTCGACCAAGTTCCTCACCTTGGGGAGCTCCGGTCTTGTTCGTTAAAAAGAAAGACGGATCCTTCAGAATGTGCATAGACTACCGAGAGCTAAACAAGTTAATGGTAAAGAACCGCTACCCCTTCCCAGAATTGACGACCTGTTTGACCAACTACAGGGATCTAGCTTCTACTCTAAAATTGATCTGCGATCCGGTTATCATCAAGTAAAGGTTCGGGAAGAAGACATTCCCAAGACAGCTTTCAGAACTCGTTATGGACATTACGAATTCCAGGTGATGCCATTCGGTTTGACCAACGCACCAGCCGTATTATTGGACCTCATGAATCGAGTGTGTAAATCGTATCTGGACAAATTTGTAATAGTGTTCATAGACGATATCCTCATCTATTCCAGAAATAAGGAGGAGCACGAACAACATCTAAAGCTAATCTTAGAGCTGTTAGAGAAAGAACAGTTGTACGCCAAATTTTCAAAATGTGAATTTTGGTTGCGAGAAGTTAAATTCCTTGGATACGTGATCAACAGCGAGGGAATCCAAGTTGACCCATCAAAAATCGAGGCCATAAAGAACTGGGCGACTCCTAGAACTCCCACGAAATCTGCCAATTTCTAGGACTTGATGGTTATTATAGGCGATTTATTGAAAGCTTCTCAAAGATAGCAGGTTCCCTAACAGAGTTGACTCGAAAGGATGTAAAATATATCTGGGGTGAAGAGCAAGAAAAGGCGTTTCAGCAGTTAAAGCAAAGATTGTGTAGTGCACCAATTCTGTCCTTACCTGAAAGGACTGAAAATTTTGTGGTCTACTGTGA
Source organism: Centrapalus pauciflorus (assembly GCA_020465985.1). Classification (NCBI taxonomy): domain Eukaryota; kingdom Viridiplantae; phylum Streptophyta; class Magnoliopsida; order Asterales; family Asteraceae; genus Centrapalus; species Centrapalus pauciflorus. Next base: position 27,395 of record JAANYP010001790.1, read on the forward strand.
TGCCTCACACAAGGGATTAGGTTGTGTGCTCATGCCAAGGGATAAGGCCATTGCTTACGCATCACGGCAACTCAAAATTCGCGAGGTGAACTATACGACTCATGATTTGGAGCTTGGAGCAGTGGTGTTTGCTCTCAAAATATGGAGGCACTACCTGTATGGAACTAAGTGCACGGTGTTCATAGACCATAAAAGTCTTCAGCATATCTTGAATCTGATTGAGTTAAATATGAGGCAACGTCATTGGGTTGAACTTCTTTGCGATTATGACTGCGAAATTCGTTATCATCCAGAGAAGGCGAATGTCGTAGCTGATGCCCTGAGCCGAAAGGAACGAGTTAAGCCATTGAATGTCCGAGCTTTGGTCATGACTATACAGTCAAACCTAAACTCTCAAGTCCGCGAGGCACAAGAAGAAGCAGTCAAGAAGGGTAATCTACTGGATGAAGCCTTGAGAGGTATGGATAAGCAGTTTGAAATCAAGTCAGATGGATGTCGATACTTCATGGGCAAATTTTGGCTACCAAAATTTGGAGGAGTAAGGAAACTGTTCATGGATGAAGGGCATAAAACAAGATATGCTATTCATCCAGGGTCAGATAAAATGTACCACGACTTGAAGGGAATGTACTGGTGGCCAAACATGAAGGCTGACATTGCTACCTATGTCAGCAAGTGCTTAACATGTTTGAAGGTTAAGGCTGAGCACCAGAAGCCATCAGGATTGCTAGTTCAACCAGAAATACCTCAGTGGAAGTAGGAAAAACCATGGATTTCATCACAAAATTGCCGAAGACTTCTGGAGGTTATGACACTATTTGGGTGATTGTGGATCGACTTACAGAAACCGCGCACTTCCTGCCAATCAAGGAGACTGATAAGATGGATAAGTTAACACTAATCTATCTTAAAGAAGTCGTCTCAAGGCATGGAGTACATGTATCATTTATATCAGACAGGGACAGCCGGTTCACATCAAGATTTTGGCAGTCATTACAAGAAGCACTGGGTATACGTCTAGATATGAGCACAGCCTACCACCCGCAAACGGATGGTCAAAGTGAAAGGACGATTCAGACTTTGGAAGACATGCTAAGGGCATGTGTTATCGACTTTGGAAAAAGTTGGGACAGGGACCTGCCATTAGTGGAGTTTTCCTATAACAACAGCTATCACTCAAGTATTAAGACCGCCCCATTTAAGGCACTCTACGGACGAAAGTGTCGATCACCACTTTGTTGGGCTGAAGTAGGAGATAGTCAGATTACTGGATCCGAGATCATCCAGGAGACTACAGAAAAGATAGCCCAGATTCGTAACCGATTAAAGATCGCGTGGGATCGACAGAAAAGTTATGCGGACATTCGACGGAAGGATTTGGAATTCCAAGAGGGAGATCAAGTAATGTTGAAAGTCTCGCCTTGGAAGGGCGTAATCCGTTTTGGGAAACGAGGAAAACTCAATCCTCGCTATATCAGACCATTCAAGATCACCAAAAGAATTGGCCCGGTAGCTTACCGACTCGATCTGCCCCCAGAGCTTAGTAACGTTCATAGTACCTTCCACGTGTCCAATCTTAAGAAGTGTCTGGATGATGAATCACTCGTTATACCCATGGACGAGCTGGAGTTAGACGATAAGTTGAACTTCATTGAGCAACCTGTAGAAATAATCTACCGAGAAGTCAAGAAACTAAAGCACAGCCGGATCCCGATAATAAAAGTCAGATGGAACTCTAAGTGAGGTCCTGAGTTTACGTGGGAACGCGAAGATCAGTTCCGGGAAAAATACCCTCACCTGTTCTCAAGTACTCAAGAAGTGGGTAACACGAGCTAATTTCGGGACGAAATTCCCTTAACAAGGGGAGACTGTAACATCCAGCACTAAACCAGGTTAGCAACAATGACCTAATGTGTATTTAAAAGTCAATTATAGCCTAATCAGTGGTCATTAGAAATTAATCAAGTGATTAACAAGGTTTATTAGAAAATTCAACTCAATTAGAATCAAATTCATCGGTGCGATGAATCGGGAAATCAATTAATCCGATCAATTTACGATATGAAGGATTAATTCAACTAAGTACATAATTAATCTATGATTAGTGACACTAATCATACACTAATACAATTACTTAACATTAATTATGCAAGACTAAAACAATTCATTAAAACAATGCATTCAAAAGTATTTATAAATTTACAAGAAAAGGGAAATACAAGAATACATTCTAAATACATTTATACAAAAATAAAAAAATGAAAATACAAGATAATATCTTGAAAAATCTGCCCATAGGAGGTACATAAAGGACTTGACAAATATTTTTTTACTCAACATATCTACATCAAATCCCTCTACACCATCCTCCTTTCAATTCAAAGAAGATCTTACACTCCACCCCTCTTATCACCATCAATTCAACCTCCATCTTTTGCCTATAAATACAGAGCTTCCCTTTCATATTATTCACACCAAAACCCTTCTTTTTCTCTCTAAAAACCGGATCCCACACATACACAGACTACAAACATTTTCATTCAAGTGTTCTTGGTGAAATTCTAGTGTTCTTGGTGAAGTTCAAGTGTTCTTGGTCCAAATCTTGCAAGAGTTCCAACTTCTTCTCAATTTCATACTCTAAATACTTCAAAGTAAGTAAATACTAGCTTATTTCATCATACATTTATGTTTATATAAGTCTTGCATAATATATATAATCACCTACAACAACAAGTTTCATAAAAACTCAAGTTTATAAGTTTCTAGTTTTTATTTTTAAGTTGTTTCTTTAAATGTGTTTATGAATATATGAACACATTATAAAAGTGTTAATATTGTGAAAACATGTGATATATATGTGTTTTATAACTTTTATGACTTTTATACAAGTAGTCTTTGAATAAACAACAAGAATCATACGTTATTTCAAGTTTATAAACTGCAGATTTTCGGCAGAAAATTTATATCAACTTTGAAAAATCATAACTAATTCATAACTATCAAAATGAGTTGATTTTTGTCTCAAAAGTTAGATCTATGTCTTAACTATAGATCTGGAATTTTTCATAATTTATTTTGGAGTTTAAGACCTCCAGAATGTATTTGGGAAACCAAAAGTTTGACAGCTCAAAAATGACCAACATAGGGTTTTTAACGAGCTTTTTCACAAACCTAAACATCTTTAAAAATGGACGTTCTTGATTCTAAAAATCTTTTGTATATAGTAGTTTAATGTCCTAGAAAACCAAAGCCTAAAACATTTTGGAGCTTGTTCAGAAACAGCCTCAAAGTAGGCCGAAAAACCTCCGAAAAAGCTAGAAAATTATATATATATATATATATATATATATATATATATATATATATATATATATATATATATATATATATATATATATATATATATATATATATATATATATATAAACTTGACGTTTTAAGCGGTTTTCATTTATAAACTTGTAATGTTGGGTGATTTAAGACATAAAAATCTATAAATACATATATTATCTTATATTAGAGATATTAAATCCTTATTATCATTTAGGACTCGATTAAACTCACGCGACGCATCATCCCTCCATTCACGCTAAATAGTTTTTTCGCTTGTTTTTGCCATCGCAATCTCGGTGAGTTCTCATAGCCCCTATTTTCACACTGTTATGTTTTAGGGATGAAATACATGCTTCGTTTTTATATGGACATGAAAATATCTTCATTTCTATTATGTATTACACATGTGGTTCCATCAGCCCTTATATCATGAACCGTTAATTACATTTATTTGTAAGCGCGAATATATTGTGGATAGATCTATTGGGAGTCATGTCCCCCATTCGGGTTAGTTCGGGTCGGCTAACAGCGAGTGCATATATATTTAACACACGGTATTATGTATGGGAATACTGCACAGGGCAAACTCATTTTAATTAAACTTCGGTTGCATGATGGTTTATATGTAATACATAACATGGAATTTATGATTTTATAAATTCAATCTCTATTATTGTTGTCCATACAAGTCAGATTTACGTGTAAACCTATGAGCTCACCAACAATTTTTGTTAGCGTGTATTTTCAGGAAATTAAGGCAAGTCCTACACCTCGGTAGTATTTTCAAGCTTCCGCATTTAAGGAGTCGCACTCAGTTTCAAATCGTCGGAGATTTACTTGCATTATTTTGGATAATTTAATTATGTATTTAAATCTCTGTATCTTGCGAACTACTTTTATCATTTTTGGGTTGTGTAAAAACATTTATATCTTTTAAAGTTAAACCGATGTATTTTTTAAAACGTACATATAGTGGTCGTTCATTATGATTATGGTACCAAGCCTTTCTGCACCCAATGCACCTTTCATCACAACAAGGTTCCCTGCCCAACCCCTTGTGGAAAATGCAAACGTATTGGCCATGTAGCCAAAGACTGTAAATTTGGAACCCCGGGTGTCAATGGCGGCAATCAGAGAGGCTGCTTTGAAGGTGGAGCTACTGTGCACTTCAGGAATGAGTGCCCAAAGTTGAAAAATGGTGAAGGAGCTCAGGGGAGAGCTTTTGTGTTAGGAGCAGGTGACGCTCGTCAGGATCCCCATGTGGTATCAGGTACGTTTCTTTTAAATGAAATTTACGCTTACGTACTCTTTGATACTGGGGCTGATAAGAGCTTTATATCTGATAAGTTTAGTAAGCAATTGAATGCCACTCCTTTTTCCCTTAGACAACTCTTTTACTATAGAACTGGCTGACGGCCAAATAATAAAGGCAAGTAGTATTATTAAGGAATGCACACTGAAGCTGGCAGATCATCCCTTTAAGATAGACTTGATGCCTATAGAACTCGGAATTTTGATGTAGTAATTGGTATGGATTGGTTGTCACACAACCATGCCGAGATTTTGTGCGGTAAGAAAGTGGTACGGATACCACTCCACAAGAAGAAGGTCCTAACAGTCCAAGGGGAAAGAAAGAACCGACAGCTGAATGTCATATCCGGCCTAAGAACATTAAAGTGCCTTAGGAAAGGTTGCCATGCAGTACTGGTACAAATTACAGAAAAAGAGTCGGAGGAGAAGCGACTCGAGGATATTCCAGTGGTTTGTGACTATCTGAAGGTCTTCCCGGAAGATTTTCCTGGACTTCCGCTAACTAGGCAAGTGGAGTATCAAATCGATTTGGTGCCGGGAGCTGCACCGGTCGCAAGAGCCCCATATAGACTCGCTCCTTCTGAAATGCAAGAGCTATCCAATCAATTACAAGAGTTGATGGATAAAGGATTCATTCGACCAAGTTCCTCACCTTGGGGAGCTCCGGTCTTATTTGTGAAAAAGAAAGACGGATCCTTCAGAATGTGCGTAGACTACCGAGAGCTAAACAAGTTGACTATAAAGAACCGCTACCCCCTTCCCAGAATTGACGACCTGTTTGACCAACTACAGGGATCTAGCTTCTACTCTAAGATTGATCTGCGATCCGGTTATCATCAAGTAAAGGTTCGAGAAGAAGACATTCCCAAGGCAGCATTCAGAACTCGATATGGACATTACGTATTTTAGGTAATGCCATTCGGTTTGACCAACGCACCAGCCGTATTCATGGACCTCATGAATCGAGTGTGTAAACCGTATCTGGACAAATTTGTAATAGTGTTCATAGACGATATCCTCATCTATTCCAGAAATAAGGAGGAGCACGAACAACATCTCATGCTAATCTTTGGAGTTGTTAGAGAAGGAACAGTTATACGCCAAAATTTCAAAATGTGAATTTTGGTTGCGAGAAGTTAAATTCCCTGGACATGTGATCAACAGCCAGGGAATCCAAGTTGATCCATCAAAAATCGAGGCCATAAAGAACTGGGCAACTCCTAGAACTCCCACGGAAATCCGCCAATTTCTAGGACTTGCTGGTTATTATAGGCGATTAATTGAAAAATTATCAAAGATAGCAGGTTCCCTAACAGAGTTGACTCGGAAGGATGTAAAATATATCTGGGGTGAAGAGCAAGAAAAGGCGTTTCAGCAGTTAAAGCAAAGATTGTGTAGTGCACCAATTCTGTCCTTACCTGAAGGGACTGAAAATTTTGTGGTCTACTGTGATGCCTCACACAATGGATTAGGTTGTGTGCTCATGCAAAGGGATAAGGTCATTGCTTACGCATCACGGCAACTCAAAATTCACGAGGTGAACTATACGACTCATGATTTGGAGCTTGGGATAGTGGTGTTTGCTCTTAAAATATGGAGGCACTACCTGTATGGAACTAAGTGCACGGTGTTTACGGACCATAAAAGCCTTCAGCATATTCTGAATCAGAAAGAGTTAAATATGAGGCAACGTCGTTGGGTTGAACTGCTTAGCGATTATGACTGCGAAATTCGTTATCATCCGGGGAAGGCGAATGTCGTGGCTGATGCCCTGAGCCGAAAGGAACGGGTTAAGCCATTGAGAGTCCGAGCTTTGGTCATGACTATACAGTCAAACCTAAACTCTCAAGTCCGCGAGGCACAAGAAGAAGCAGTCAAGGAGGGTAATCTACTGGATGAAGCCTTGAGAGGTATGGATAAGCAGTTTGAAATCAAGTCAGATGGATGTCGGTACTTCATGGGCAGAATTTGGCTACCAAAATTTGGAGGAGTAAGGAAACTGATCATGGATGAAGGGCATAAAACAAGATATGTTATTCATCCAGGGTCAGATAAGATGTACCACGACTTGAAGGGAATGTACTGGTGGCCAAACATGAAGGTTGACATTGCTACCTATGTCAGCAAGTGCTTAACATGTTTGAAGGTTAAGGCTGAGCACCAGAAACCATCAGGATTGCTAGTTCAACCAGAAATTCCCCAGTAGAAGTGGGAAAACATCACCATGGATTTCATCACCAAGTTGCCAAAGACTTCTGGAGGTTATGATACTATTTGGGTGGTTGTGGATCGACTTACCAAAACCGCGCACTTCCTGCCAATCAAGGAGACTGATAAGATGGATAAGTTAACACGAATCTATCTTAAAGAAGTCATCTCAAGGCATGGAGTACATGTATCAATTATATCAGACAGGGACAGCCGGTTTACATCAAGATTTTGGCAGTCATTGCAAGAAGCACTGGGTACACGTCTAGATATGAGCACACCCTACCACCCGCAAACGGATGGTCAGAGTGAAAGGACGATTCAGACATTGGAAGACATGCTAAGGGCATGTGTTATCGACTTTGGCAAAAGTTGGGACAGGCACCTGCCATTAGTGGAGTTTTCCTATAACAACAGCTATCACTCAAGTATTAAGACCGCCCCATTCGAGGCACTCTACGGGCGAAAGTGTCGATCGCCACTTTGTTGGGCTGAAGTAGGAGATAGTCATATTACCGGACCTGAGATCATCCAAGAGACTACAGAAAAGATAGCCCAGATTCGAAACCGATTAAAGATCGCGCGGGATCGACAGAAAAGCTATGCCGATGTTCGACGGAAGGATTTAGAATTTCAAGAGGGAGATCAAGTAATGTTGAAAGTCTAGCCTTGGAAAGACGTAATCCGTTTCGGGAAACGGGGGAAACTCAATCCTCGTTATATCGGACCATTCGAGATCACCAAAAGAATTGGCCCGGTAGCTTAACGACTCGATCTGCCCCCAGAGCTTAGTAACGTTCATAATACCTTCCACGTATCCAATCTTAAGAAGTGCCTGGCTGATGAAACACTAGTTATACCCATGGACGAGCTGGAACTAGATGATAAGTTGAACTTCATTGAGCAACCCGTGGAAATAATGGACCGAGAAGTCAGGAAATTAAAGCACAGCCGGATCCCGATAGTAAAAGTCAGATGGAACTCTAAGCGAGGTCCTGAGTATACGTGGGAACGCGAAGACCAGTTCCGAGAAAAATACCCCCATCTGTTCTCAAATACTCAAGAAGTGGAGAACACGAGCTAATTTCGGGACGAAATTCCCTTAACAGGGGGAGACTGTAACATCCGGCACTAAACCAGGTTAGCAACGATGACCCAATATGTATTTAATAGTCAATTATAGCCTAATCAGTGGTCATTAGAAATTAATCAAGTGATTAACAAGGTTTATTACAAAATTCAACTCAATTAGAATCAAATTCATCGGTGCGATGAATCGGGAAATCAATTAATCCGATCAATTTACGATATGAGGGATTAATTCAACTAAGTACATAATTAAATTATGATTAGTGACACTAATCATGCACTAATACAATTACTTAACATTAATTATGCAAGACTAAAACAATTCATTAAAACAATGCATTCAAAAGTATTTATAAATTTACAAGAAAAGGGAAATACAAGAATACATTCTAAATACATTTATACAAAAATAAAAAAAAAGAAAATACAAGATAATATCTTGAAAAATCTGCCCATAGGAGGTACATAAAGGACTTGATAAATATTTTTTTACTCAACATATCTACATCAAATCCCTCTACACCATCCTCCTTTCAATTCAAAGAAGATCTTACACTCCACCCCTCTTATCACCATCAATTCAACCTCCATCTTTTTCCTATAAATAGAGAGCTTCCCTTTCATATTATTCACACCAAAACCCTTGTTTTTCTCTCTAAAAACCGGATCCCACACATACACACACTAATTCATAACTTATCGAAATGAGTTGATTCTTGTCTCAAAAGTTAGATCTATGTCTTAAATATAGATCTGGAATTTTTCATAATTTATTTTGGAGTTTAAGACCTCCAGAAATTATTTGGGAAACCGAAAGTTTGACAACTCAAAAATGGCCAACATAGGGTTTTTAACGAGCTTTTTCACAACCCTAAACATCTTGAAAAATGGACGTTCTTGATTCTAAAAATCCTTTGTATATAGTAGTTTAATGTCCTAGAAAACCAAAGCCTAAAACATTTTGGAGCTTGGTCAAAAACAGCCTCAAAGTAGGCCGAAAAACCTCCGAAAAAGCTGGAAAATGATATATATATATATATACATATATATATATATATATATATATATATATATATATATATATATATATATATATATATATATAAACTTGACGTTTTAAGCGGTTTTTATTTATAAACTTGTAATGTTGGGTGATTTAAGACATAAAAATTTATAAATACATATATATTATCTTATATTAGAGATATTAAGTCCTTATTATCATTTAGGACTCGATTAAACTCACGCGACGCATCATCCCTCCATTCACGCTAAATAGTTCTTTCGCTTGTTTTTGCCATCGCAATCTCGGTGAGTTCTCATAGCCCCTATTTTCACACTGTTATGTTTTGGGGATGAAATACATGCTTCATTTTTATATGGACACAAAAATATCTTCATTTCTATTATGTATTACACATGTGGTTCCATCAGCCCTTATATCATGAACCGTTAATTACATTTATTTGTAAGCGCGAATATATTGTGGATAGATATATTGGGAGTTATGTCCCCCATTCGGGTTAGTTCGGGTCGGCTAACAGCGAGTGCATATATATTTAACACACGGTATTACGTATGGGAATACTGCATAGGACAAACTCATTTTAATTAAGCTTCGGTTGCATGATGGTTTATATGTAATACATAACATGGAATTTATGATTTTATAAATTCAATCTCTATTATTGTTGTCCATACAACTCAGATTTACGTGTAAACCTATGAGCTAACCAACAATTTTTGTTGACGTATTTTAGCGTGTATTTTCAGGAAATTAAGGCAAGTCCTACACCTCGGTAGTATTTTCAAGCTTCCGCATTTAAGGAGTCGCACTCAGTTTCAAACCGTCGTAGATTTACTTGCATTATTTTGGATAATTTAATTATGTATTTAAATCTCTGTATCTTGTGAACTACTTTTATCATTTTCGGGTTATGTAAAACATTTATATCTTTTAAAGTTAAACCGATGTGTTTTTGAAAACGTCCATATAGTGGTCGTTCATTATGATTATGGTTACGCTTCCGCGACGTCACGCTTCATTGCCAACCGGGGTAACGGGGTGTGACAGTACCGAAACCTTGAGGTTTCGGTAATAAGCACCAATCGAGACCACCTGAAACCTTATAGAAACACTACCGAAACATATATATGGATACTGAAACCATTGATATAATACCGAAACCTTATGGTTTCGGTATACTCATTACCGAAACCCATATAATGAGAGTACCGAAACATGCTCACTACCGAGACCATGCATAGGACTACCGAATGATACAGAGGTACTGAAACCTACCTGATTGTATCGAGACCATGAGGATACCGAGACCAAAAAACCAATACCGAAATCAAGAGGTTTCGGTAATCTCATATCCACCGAAACCCTTTCATGTTTAAATCTAGGCATGTGGGTGTGTGTTTAGGACAGCAAGTATATATATACATAAGCGTATGTATGTGTAGTATGTGTTTTGTGTGAAGAGTGCATGCAACAGAAAGAGATATAAGATATAGATATAGATATATATATATATATATATATATATATATATATATATATATATATATGTATATGGATATGAGTGTGTCAAATTGATAAATTGTAAAGAAATAATGTCTTGTGTGTGTGTGTGAGTGTGTGTATATGTATATATATATATATATATATATATATATATATATATATATATATATATATATATATATATATATATATATATATATATATATATATATATATATATATATATATATATATATATATATATATATATATATATACACACACACACGTATATATATATAAACAAAAACAAAAAGAGGTGTGTGTGCAATGGATTAAAAAGTCAAAATCATCACTTTTCTTTATTACCTAAAAGAGAATGTGTGTGCAGAAATAATTCACACCCACTATGTCCTTTTCATTTCAATAATAAAGAAAGTGTGTATAATTGTGGGTGACATGTGAGGTATAAAATAAGAAACAACACTGATATGCATATATATCTATATATATATATATATATATATATATATATATATATATATATATATATATATATATATATATATATATATATATATATATATATATATCTATGTATGTATGTATGTATGTATGTATATATATTTCGAGATTTTTAATTTCAAGAGCGTAGTGTGTGTGTGTGTGTCTATATATATATATATATATATATATATATAAATACAAATGTATATAATAGCATCAAAAATAAAATTATGTATGTGTTCTTAAATGATTAATAACAACATACGTGTTTATGTTCAATAGTTACAAGGTTCATATTCATAGCACATAAATGACATAATTTAAGCATAAGTATATGTTAATTGGGATATAAAATCAAAAGAAGTAAAATATGTACATATAGTTCATTGCCATGACAGTTAAAGGAAAACATAGTATAAAGGATCAAGTTCGTAAGTTATGCACTCATGCCATGAATATGAAATAATGACACTTATAAACATGTTATAAGTAATAAGCTTAATTATGAATACAACAAAGTCTGAGCTGACACGAAGAGTTAATAAATGAATAAGTCCATACATAAGCTACAGAAAGTCAAAGAATACATAAGTAATACACAATTATGTTGTGTAAAGTCAAAAGGCTTATGTAAATTGATTTGTAATGCGATTAACAGGTTCAGCTAAATCTGAACTATGTTATAAAGCTAAAGTCAGTAAAGCCAAGCTAGAAAAGTCAAGCCCAGTCAATAAAGGCAAGCAAAAGTCAGAGAAGCAAGTCAGAGCCAAAGTCAGTAAAGTCAGAGCCAAAGTCAGTAAAGTCAAAGCTAAAGTCAGTAAAGTCAAAAGCTAAATCCTGAGATAACTCAGGTGGTGGATTTAATCCGCTTGCGAAAGTCAAAGTCAACAGTCATGCAATAAAACAAGTAAATGTGAGTTATGGATATAACTGTATACATGCTTGTCATCCTGTGAGACATATTGTTGTTCTAGCTTTATTTGAACGTCTTATATGCTTAGCTAGAATGTGACATGTGCACACCTTGGTACGGTGATGCCCTGTGGATCATGATAGCTTTTAATATATCATCATGCACACTTGTCTTTACAGTCTCGATTAGTCTTGGATATATTATTGTTGCTATCTTGATTCACTACTTCGAATGCTTTCAGTCAATTGCCTTGATGTCAATGCTTTCATATGCTTCCGCACAATTCAAGTCTGAGTAAGTCTATGTCAGTCTATGATTAAGTCTACTCCGATGTTTGCCCACGTTGTCTTACTGGTAGCTAGCCCAGTATGTGGTTGGCCCCAACAATTAAAAGCGTGTGGTTGGGAAATAAACATCATCCGATCTTAAGTCCTACGTCTCACAATGTCTGGCTGATAGCGGCAGGCATGTCAAAATCGCGCTTAAAGTCAAAGTCAAAGCTTAAAGTCAAAGTCAAAAGTCAAGTCTCCGCTTAAAATTGTCATAGCATGTTAACTGTTAAATCTATAACCTCACTAAGCACCGCTTACAGTTGTTGTTGAATCTTTTTACAGGTTTAATCAAAGGAAAAGCTCCAACTGACCCAAGTCTATAGGATCTGCTTGCTCGAATTTGAAGTCATTAGACCACTATTGAATCTGCAATTGGTATTGATTGAAGGCAATAATGGTGGTGGTTTGGGTAGATCAGTGCTATGTGTTGTGATTATGTTTTACATTAGTGTCCTGGTGCCCTTTTGTAGTTTTGTATTGAACTTATTGTATGATAATCCTAATTTCTGTAATGACTTAATTCCGCACTACATTAATCTATCTTAGTTTTGATTGATGATGTATTGCTCCTTGGGACCTAGTCATTCAGGACTGCCCCGTAAGGGACGGTCTTGACAGGAGGGTATTTGATTGAAGAATGTTTAACTTTTTGCTCACGTTATATGCACGAAGGAGTAAAAACAAGACTTAATAAGAGTACAAAATAGGTCGATGAATTGGATGGAGAAAATGAATCTGGTGGACCAATATTTGTAAATGGCGGTCATCCTTTGGGAGGTGAAAAATGAAGAAAAGGCAAGATTTTCACTTTAGATGCTCGTCTAAGTGAACAAGCACATCGTTATGCTTTATTCAATTCGGATAGCACTGAAGTTAATGAGTACATCAAGTAAGTAACCATTATATAACCTTTCTTTCTTTCAACTTATGTATCAGTATAAATTAATCACACGCATATTCTTTTTGCAAATTATGATGTAGTGAGCACCAAGTCTATGTTGACAATCAACCAGGAAAAAGTAGATGGAGTCGAGCACAGAACCATAGTCATGATTTTCCGAGCTGGTTGAAAGACAAAGCAGTAATCAATAATGTTCCAGATCATATTTTTTGGCTTGCTAAGGGTCCTAGTCCTACGTCCCGAAGATACCATGTGTATTATATCAATGGATACCGGTTTCATACCAAATCACGTGATGCTCGGTGCAAAACACAAAATAGCGGTGTGTCAATTACAGCTTTAACTCCTAGCTTTGCAAGCTCTAGGGATAAAAATCCAGCTGTTGGGAATGTTGACTACTATGGTAGAATTTTAGACATTATTGAACATGATTATTGGTCAAAGTTTAAGGTTGTCTTGTTTAGCTGCGAGTGGTACCAAGTAGAAAAAGATGATTATGGTTTATCTTGCATCAACTTGAACAAATTTTGCTCTTCAGATGATCCTTTTGACATACCTTCTCAAGTGAATCAGGTGTTCTACATACCGGACCCTATAGAAGATGGTTTGCATTATGTTGTCAATAGGGTTCCTAAAGATCTCAATAACTTTGAAGAAGAATCGGGTGAAAATGTTGGTGGCTTTTATTGGTGTGAGCCGAATGAAGATACGTCGGGTTTTGTAGCACAAGCTAGTGAGAATGAGATTCAATTGTCGAGAAAATACATGCCTTCTTGTTAGGCACAAAAAGGCCTCAGTCAAACCTGTTCTGCATCTGAGGGAGAGATTCTTAATCAAACCTGTTGATGCATTTGAAGGTTGAATTTAAGGCCTGTTATATGTCTTATTGAAACCTAAAAATGATTTGCAATATCAGTCCAAAGTTGTTCTATATGTTGCATGTGTTGAAACAAAGACAGTTTGTCCAAGCTGTTCAGTCTGCTGAACAGGCTGGACATAAACTGTCTACGCTGCTCTACACTGGTGAGCCGCTTGGGCAGTTTACAAGTGTTCTGTTCTTTGTGAACAGAACCTGTTCTTTGTGAACAGGCTAAACACTTTATGGAATATGTTTCCAAGTCCTCGTGTATTGTTTTTGGCTAAAAGATCAGTTTACAAAGTCGAAGACAAAGTGGAAAACAGAACTGCTCAACCTGCCCACGCTGTTCTGTCACATGAAGACAAAAGGATATTTGAAAAAGGGTGACAGACCTTTTTCTTATATCAAAATAGGCCTTGACAAAGGAAGAAAGACGCAAAGTTGACATTCCGTATTTAATTAAAGCTTATGCAACAGTAGACAAAGTGAAAAGACAAAAGTTCTGCAACATGAAGGCATGTCTGCTTTTCAGAATGTGCAGAAAAGTTATATCGTCTTTTCAACAAGACTTTCCACTTTTCCTTTCGTCCAATAAAGAACCTTCTCTTAGATCCTCTGAGAGAGTATAAAAGGAAACTTCCAAGGATTGAAAGGACAAGCCAAAAAGCTAAGTGCTGAAGCCAAGAGTGAACATGCATTCAAGTGTGTCTTTCATGCATGCAAGTCTGCTTGAATAAAACAGTGCTTGGTGTCTAAGCTGTTCTTAGTCGAGCTGTTTCTCTGAGTCTTATAAACACAGTGAGTAATTCCTAGTAAGTGAATTCAATGTAACTAGTTTAAGTCTGTCTTAGATTAGTTAACATACTGTTGTATCTGTCATCTCAGCTTGAACCTTTCCGCATTCAAGCTTGTTTGTAATTAACTTTTGTTGATAATACATACAAACATTGAGAAAAGAGTGTGTAGTTTTTAAATTGTTGTATTCACCCCCCCCCCTCTACAGCTTAAGGCTATATACTTGGGAAACCTTTCGGGACCTACAACTGGTATCAGAGCAGTTTAGAGTGTGTGTCATTCTAGATCTCTCATTCTCCCAAAGTTTCCATGGAAAACAGTGCTGCAAGTTCCTCATACTATGACAATGGCTCAATGGGCAAACCTCCAAAGTTCAATCATCAGAACTTCTCTGGTTGGAAGTGCAGAATGATGCTCTACTTAGAGAATCTGGATGTGCAACTACCAGAGATTGTAATGGAGGGTCCCTATGTGCCAACCTCTGTTACAACTATAACTCTTACTGTTGAAGGAGCTGCTCCTGAAATCAGAACATTTGAGAAAGCAAAAGCTCAATGGTCTGATGAAGACAAAAGACTGGTGGCTCTTGATGCAAAGGCCAGAAATAATCTTGTCATCTCTCTGCCTGATGATGTGTTCAAACAGGTTGAGAAGATGAAGATTACAAAGGAGATGTGGGATACTTTGTGTACCGTCTATGATGGACCCACAATCACACTGGATAACAGGATTAATAATCTTGTTAGACAGTATGAACTCTTCTTTGCAAAACCAAAGGAGACTCTCACAGAAACATACACCAGGTTTACTGCTCTTGTTAATGATCTCAAAGCTGTTGGGATCACCAAGGACAGCCTGACTCTGGTAAACAAATTCTTAGACATCCTGCCTGAAGAATGGAATTATTTTTCTACAATCTTAAGGAATTCAGGTACCATCAGAAGTATGGATCTTGTTAACCTGTATGGATCCTTACTGAATGATGAGCAGTCAAGGCAACAGAAGAGAAATGCCTTGGAAATGTCTAAGAAAGGTGCAGCCTTTGTGGCCAGTGTGAGACAACCTGTAAGTCAGGTGAGTGATGTGTTCACTCAACCTGATCAACAGGCTGATGATAAGGAGGAAGTGTCTGATGAAGAAGACAATGCAGATCTTGCTGAACTGGATGATGAGCAAATGATAGCCATGCTTGTCAAAAGGTTCAACAAGAAAAGGTTTGGAAGAAACATGCTGCAGGGAAGCTCAAATGCTGTTAAAAAGAAGGCATTTGATAAGACAAAAGCTGAGTGCTTCAAATGTGGCAAACCTGGCCATATAGCTGCTGACTGTGTGTCAAAAGCTGTTGGTCAGTCATCCAAACCACACAAGACAAACAGGGATGATGGCTATAGGGTTAAGTACCTTATGGCCATGGCTAAGCTGAGGAAGTTGGAAAACTCAGTGGTTTCCAACCGATAAAAGGGACTCATGGCAGAGACTTGTGACTGGGAGGAATCTGATTCATCATCTGATGAAGAAGACAATCACTGTCTGATGGCCAACACTGATGTCCCATTAACAAGCAACTTCAAACAGGATCTGGCTGAAGCTGAAGCTTTTAGCAGCTTGGAGAACTGGAACCCTACAATGATGTATAAGGTACAAAATTTTATGGATTACAGTTCTGAAGAAAAAGTTAAAATGTTTGAATATATGCTTGTTGATCTGAAAGCTGCTGTTGAGAAGCATACTGTTTTATTATCTGAAATCTCTAAGCTTAAAACTGATCTTGAAACAAAATCCAGTAAACTGGACAGTTTCCATAAGTTGGAAACTGAGCTTGATGAATTAAAACACATCAACTCTATTTTACTGGAAGAAAAGAGAGAAACAGATATAAAACATGCTAAGCTTCAAAAGATAGTTGACTCTTGGTGCCAATCTGCACAAAAAGTCAGCCACTGCATAAGTCAACAAATCCCTGCACAAATCCAAGCCTATCTTGGAGGGGATCTTGACACAGCAGCTTCCATTGTTGAGGTTAATAATCTGAAAGAAGACTTGTCCACTCTTGGTGAGCTTCCAAACACTTTCATTCAAAAAGTGAATGGTAAATTAATCTCAACAAACAGGTTTGTCAGGCCTCAAAACACTGACAGCTCGTGTGAACCTAGCTCAAAAGCTGCTGATGAAATGAATTATCCATCAAATCAGCTTGCTAAGTGCTCTACTGATTCACACAAGCAAAAGAAAGGAAAGCATGCCTAAACTGCAGCTGTGGACACCAAACCTGTTGACAAAACAGGCCTTGGATCTAAAGCTGATGGTAAAAGGCATACTAATCCTTTTAATGCTGAACATTTTGAAAATAAGTTTTCAAAAGGTAAGCAGTCTGCATTTAACAAGGGTAAGACTCATGTTTAAGGCAAACCTGCTGTGATTTCAAATAAGTTTTCTAATCATAGTGGTAAACTGGTTCTAAATGAGAATAAGTTTTTCAAAACCAGAAATAATGACTATGTTGATAGGCAGCATCAATCACATCTCAGGAAGGACAAAGGCAAAGCCATTGCTCAGCCTGAGAGATTTGGGAATTAGTTTCCTAAACCTGTGGAAGTTCAAAAGCCAATTAAGCTTCCTATCTTTGACATCTGTCTTCCTAAAAAGAGGAAAGAAGAGACAGGCAAAGCTGTTGCTATTGAACCCTCCACTCAAGCTGTTGATTCATCAAATAGTAATAAGTTTGCTAAACCTGCTGATAAAATCAACAGAAATAACTCAGAATGTGTTTCTGAAAGTTCGTCTTCTTCCAAAAATGCTAAGAGGAGAAAATGCTATAAGTGTGGAATGAAGACACATCTGGCCAAAGACTGTCCTGAAACTAAGGACATGAGACCAGCTGACTCTGATGGTTCCCTCGCAGCTAACATAAGCAGTGTTGGAAACATCTCAGTCAATGAGAGTGGTATCCAAACTGATACCATTCAAATAGGAAATATTAGTGTTGATATCATAAGTCCATCAACAAATGTTGATGAAGTAGGAGAACTCATCTCTGTGATGAGTTCCCCTAAAAATGACTAATATTCCTCTTGTCACTCTGCAGGAAAAACAACCATCCCAGGTTTGGTACTTGGACAGTGGCTGCTCAGGGCACATGACAGGTTGTAAAGACCTGCTGAGTGATCTCAGGCCTGAAAAAGGGGCAAAAGTCACATTTGGTGACAATGTACAGGGATCCACTGAGGGATATGGAACGCTTAAAGCTGGTGCTGCAGTGTTCAAAAGAGTAGCCTATGTGGTTGGGCTGAAACATAACCTTGTTAGCATAAGTCAACTAAGTGATGTTGGCTACAAGGTTAACTTTGATGAGCACCTGGGTTACATACTGGATCCCCAAGGCAAAGTTGTGTTGTGTGCTCAACGAAAGAAAGGTGTATATGTTGTAGACATGAAATCTGCTGATCCTACAACTGAAACATGTTTTCTCACAAGAACAAATGCAGACTTAAACTGGTTATGGCACAAAAGACTGTCACACCTGAACTTCAAAAACATCAACAAACTCTAAAAGAAAGAGTTGGTGACAGGTTTGCCTTCTATGACCTTTGTTAAGGATTAACTCTGCACAGCTTGTGAGAAAGGCAAGCAGAGAAAATCATCTTTTAAATCCAAACATAATTTTTCTATTGATACTCCTCTCTTCTTAATCCATATGGACTTGTTTGGACCTGTCAATGTACCAAGTCTAGGAGGACGAAGATACACTCTAGTAATGGTTGATGAGTTCTCCAGGTATACTTCCTAAAGAGCAAAGGAGACGCTGCTAGAGAAATTATTGGATTTGTGAAAAAGATAGAAATGCTGAACTCTGCCCAAGTGAAGCAGCTTAGAAGTGATCATGATACTGAATTCAAACAGTACTCTTGAAGACTTCTATGAAGAGAAAGGAATCACTCAAAACTTTTCAGCTGTAAGAACTCCACAACAAAATGGAGTTGCTGAAAGGAGAAACCGAACTCTCATTGAAGCTGCTAGAACCATGCTGTGTGCATCTGGTTTACCTTCATCATTTTGGGCTGAAGCTGTTAACACTGCCTGCTTCACCCAAAACAGATCCTTAGTGGTGAAAAGGTTCAACAAGACTCCCTATGAGCTGCTCAAAGGGAGGAAGCCAAATGTCAGTTACTTCCATGTGTTTGGGTGTCCCTGCTTCATTCTGAATCAAAGGGACCAACTGGCAAAGTTTGAACCAAAAGCTGATGAAGGTGTGTTTGTTGGCTACTCTGCTATCTCCAAAGCCTACAGAGTGTACAACAACAAAAGAAAGGTGATAGATGAATCTATCAATGTCACCTTTGAAGAGTCCAAGAATGCTTCCACCAAAGCTGTTCCTGAATCAGTTTTAGGAGAATTAAACTTTGATGATCTCATGCATTCAAACAGTGAAGAGGACTCAAAAGCTTCCACTACATCCAGTGTGGAACCTGTTAATCATGATGGGCATGATGATGATTATGTCAATACACCCTGTGTGAATAAGTGTACTGACTTAATTACAACTGCATGTCCTGAACCTATCAATGCTGATTTTCCTGGTTCCTCTGCTGATATGTTCAACAGTGGTCAGTCATGTTCAACAAGTGAACAGGCTCAAGACAACAGTGTGTCTGAAAATCTTGAGAGCTGTTCAACAGGACCTGCTGAAGCTACTGATAACTCAGGAGAATCCTCATTAAAGAATGATCCTAAGTGGATCAGATGTCACCCTAATGATCAAATAATTGGTGACATCAACAAAGGGGTACAAACAAGGTGGGACAAGTTAGGGAACTTCTGCATGTTCTCCAGTTTTGTTTCACTAATGGAGCCAAAGAAGGTGGATGAAGCACTAAAAGATGCCAATTGGATCACTGCCATGCAAGAAGAACTCAATCAGCTTGAGAGAAACAAGGTATGGAAGCTGGTCCCTGCTCCTAAAGGCAAAACTATAATTGGCACTAAATGGGTTTTCAGGAATAAGATGGATGAGCAAGGTCATGTCATTAGAAATAAGGCAAGACTGGTTGCTCAAGGTTATAGACAGGAGGAAGGAATTGACTATGATGAGACATTTGCTCCTGTGGCCAGGCTAGAAGCAATTCGTTTGTATCTAGCCTACGCTGCTCATAAGAGCATTAAGGTATTTCAAATGGATGTGAAGAGTGCATTTTTGAATGGGAAGCTGCAAGAAGAAGTCTATGTCAAGCAGCCTCCAGGTTTTGAAAATGAACAACATCCAGGTTTTGTCTATAAGTTGGACAAAGCTCTCTATGGTCTCAAACAAGCCCCTAGAGCCTGGTATGACACTCTTACTAAATTCCTTATAAGCAATGGGTATTCTATTGGTAAAGTGGATACCACACTGTTCATAAAGAAGGTGAAGTCTGATATTATGCTTGTTCAAATCTATGTGGATGACATAATATTTGGTTCTACCAATGAGCAGTTATGCAAGAAATTTTCATTACTCATGAAATCCAAATATGAAATGAGTATGATTGGAGAACTTACTTTCTTTTTAGGATTACAGGTTAGACAAACCTCAACTGGAATTTTTATAAATCAAAGAAAGTATACCTTGGGATCTCTTGAAAAAGTTTAAATTTGATCAAAGTTCTCCTATTAAAACCCCAATGGCAACCAATGTAAAATTGGATGCTGATGCCAGTGGCAAAGCTGTTTCAGTAACAGCTTACAGAGGTATGATTGGAAGCTTGCTATATTTAACTGCTAGTAGACCTGATATAATCTTTGCCACCTGTTTGTGTGCTAGGTTCCAAGCTGATCCAAAGGAATCTCATCTAGCTGCTGTTAAAAGAATCTTCAGATACCTGAAGGGCACATCAGTTTTGGGTCTTTGGTATCCCAAAGACTCAAGCCTTGAACTAACAGGTTATTCAGATTCTGATTTTGCAGGCTGCAGGCTAGATAGGAAAAGCACAACAGGTGGATGTCAACTCCTTGGTGGTAAGTTGATAAGTTGGTGTAGCAAGAAGCAGAACTCAGTGTCTACTTCTACTGCTGAAGCTGAGTATATTGCTGCTGGAAGCTACTGTGGGCAGATTCTGTGGATGCAGCATCAGCTTGAAGACTATGGGCATGTGTATAGGAAAACTCCTATTCTGTGTGACAACACAAGTGCCATAGCCATTTCTAACAATCCAGTATTTCATTCAAGAACAAAGCATATTGAGGTCAGACATCACTTCATCAGGGATCACATTCAGAAAGGTAATGTGGAGGTAGTTTTATTTCCACTAATGAACAGCTTGCAGACATTTTCACCAAACCTCTTGATGAAACCAGGTTTAATTACCTTGTCAGCAAGCTGGGCATGTTAAACAAAAGTGACTAAGTGTCCTCAAAGGTCTAAGACTTTGTATGTCTCACACTGCTCAAGTTTCTCTATACAACTTAGACAGAACAGGTTATGCATATTCTGTACTTAGCCATTTTTCTGAAATTCTTGAACAGCTTGATCATACAACAGGCTGAACAATAACAGTTTACTCGTCCAGCCTGCTCTGATGGTCCATTCTCCACCCTGCTCACTCCTTCACACTGATTTACAAGACAATATCTTATAACATGTTCAACTAGTGAACACAACCTGATCTTACATTAGAGCACAGGTTGAAAGCACAGTGTGAAGAATAAACAGCTTGAAGAATGAACAGCTTGTAATGATCCTACTCATCACAGGTTTGACCAACAGTTTTTAACTACCTTTCTTCACAATTAAGTTACTTAATTTTTGATTTTATTTAACTTAATTACTGCGGATAATGTGGGTTACGTGTGTTAGTGACTAAAAAGGGCTCAAGTGGTCTGACAAACGGTCTGACATGGACAACCGTTCCGTTTTCCGTTAACGACTTTTTCAAACCAACCGCCCAAATGTTTCTCTCTCATACCCACTCACATTCAAATCCTATAAATACCCCCTACTGTTTCATCTTCGTCTTCCTCACTATTTCCAGATATCCTCAAGAACCCTAAATCGACTAAGTGTTTTCTGCTTCTCAAAATCCCAAACCTTCACAAATGGCTCGAAGAAACACCCCCTTTCTTCCAGTGTTCGTTGGTGAAGATGTAGTTAAACACTCATCAGTTACCACAATGCTGACCATCAAACCCACTAACTACATTGCTAACCTAACTATTCCCAAAAACTATGTTGGGAAGGGTTATGAACAGATGGTGGAATTTCTCAAAGTTCATCCGTTGAACTACGCTATGACTGCCACTCCTGGAGTCCTGTACCAGGAGATGGTGTAGGAGTTTTGGTACACTTGTGCCTACAACCCTAACACCAAAGTCATAAAGGGGACTATTCTCAATGGGACTCAGACCATTGAGATCACCACTGATCTTCTCAGGGAGGTTCTTCATCTGCCAACTGCTGACCCATATGACATGCCTCAACCTGAAGATGATCAAATTATCAGAACAACATTGTTTAGGAAGGATCTGTCTCCGACCTACAGTTTTCTATTTGCTTCGGTGGTGATGTGCTTCGGAAGTCAGGTTGGTTCATTCGACCAACTAAGCCGTGATGAAGTCCCCATTGTTCTACAGCTGGTGGATGGGACAACAATCGACATGGCCAAATGGATTTTTCTTAATTTGAGGAACCTGGTACAACAAGAAAACCGTCCAGCTGCTGTTCGGTATCCAAGGTTTCTGAGCCTCATCTTCAAACATCGTTGTGGTGAGCAATTATATTCCTCTCAGCCTTTACTTAAGACTGCTGCATTCCCTATAATAGGGAATAGAGTGTTTTATACTCCTGTTCTACCCAATGAGCCTCCTCTGTCAACACCAATGAGGAGGCTGTTAGGATTGGTGGAAGGACCCTCTGACGTGAGGGTGGATCCTGAACCTGCTCCCAAGGGAAAATCCAAAGCCAGGGCCAAGCTTGTTAAAAGGACCCTGGCAACCACTGAAGCTGGGCCTGTCCACAAGAAGGCCAAAACAGCTCAGTCTGAGTCTGCTACCTTGGCCTCTGTGGCTGAGGGGGAGCAGGCTCCTCCACAATCACCCACTTCATCCATCAAATACCAATGCAAATCACTCGCCAAACGGAAAACAGCCCCAACAACCAGCTCCTCTGTTCCCTCTCAACAGGGTTCAGTTGTAAGAGAAGCCACCCCTGCTGCCTCTCCTATTTTGGGAGAAGGTTCAGCACAATTGGAGCCTGCTTCAGTCCAACCTGAGTCCACCCAGAGTCAGCCTAGACCCTCTGGTTCCTTCCAACAGGAGCCAGTTGTACAAACGGAGATAGCCACCTCAACTATTCCAGCCTCCCAACATGCTGAGAATATTGAAAGACAGGAGCCCTCTCCACTCTATACTGAGTCCACACTGTCCCCTCCTTAAACTTCTCTACACCCTGAGTCTGCACGAGGTGTCCACACTGCTGGTTTAGACCAATCAGTAGATCAGCCTCAAACTTCTGTTCCCTATGATACAGTTGTTCAACACCAAACAGCTGCTGAGGGACCAACAACTCAAGCTGATGAACCTCAGGGAACATACCATCCCTTGGGTGAGGCTACCCCTTCTATGCAAATTCCATCAGCAGAATTTACCACTGCTGATGTTGAAATGCATATCCCATCTCCCCATGATGAGGTGCTTTTACACCAAGGCACTGCAGAGGGAACACCCACTGGCCTTAATGAAGGTGTTGCAACATAAGCAGCATCTGAACGGCCCCCAACATCAACCCCTTCTCCTGATGATGCAACTACTACCACTGCTGAAGGACCCTTTGACCCCTCCAAGCTGGGCCACATTACCTTTGCCCAGGCTATGGAGCTTCTTTCAACTGTTCCTCTTGCCTCTCCATCACATCCTCATACACCAGCCTCATCCTCTTCCTCTCCCTCAACACAATCTAAACAGTCCACCCACACACCTCTATCTCCTAAAGACTTGCCTTTGAAGGATCAGCTTACATTGCTGACCAACAAAGTTAGTTCTTTAGAATCCTCCATGTCCTCTCTACCTTCTCTCATTTCAGACTCTGTGTCTGAACAGCTTAAGGGATTCTTTGATCTATTCAAAGATTCCTTCCCAGCCACTACACAGCCTGACAACTCTCCACAGCTGCTTGCACTCACTACACAGCTGCAAAGTGTCTCTACTTCTCTTTCCTCTATTCTTTCACTCCAACAGGACTCAGTGTCCTCAATCGCAGCTATATCTCAACAGCTGTCATCTCTCCTCACTTCTTGCAATTCTACCCTTCCTGCCACCTTGGCCAGCTTGAACACTGTTATTGGCTCCCTATCCAATTCTGTGTCATCAGACCTTGCTGATGTGCAAGATTCCCTTGAACTACATCTTGCACAGCTTCAAAGCCTGTTGTTCACAGCTTCTGATAGGGAAAACATTGTCAAACTGACCTCTCTTGTTGACACCCAAGCCTCTTCTCTTCAATCTTGTCTTTCCCAGCTTGCAGAGGTAAAGGACTACTTGGCCTTCTAAGTGAATAGCCTTGTTGGCCCCAAGCCTGTTGCCAAAACTGCTGCCAAGCCTGCTGACTTCGTGTCTTCAGGCAGACCAGGTGTTGAAGGTGCTGGTACATCTCCTTCAAAGGGGGAGAAGTCATCTGCCTCGAAGACTAAGTCTAAAGGGGAGAAAACTTCTTCTCCTAAGGAGAAATCAGTGCCTGCAATACCCACTGGTCAACCAGCAGGAGCATCTGATACAGGTACAATGGAAGGTGCTTCCCAGGCTGCTCAGCCTACTCAGGCTGAATCTCCAATCCCTGCTCAGTCTAAGCGGGAGGAATTCATTCCTGAGGACAGGCCAAGCAGCAGAAGGAGGCATCTGATTCTACAAGAAGAAGAAGAAGAGGAGGAGGAAAGTCCTGAAGCTGCTGTCACTACAGCAGCTAAAGGAAAAGAAAAAGCAGCAGTTGATACCCAACAGCAGAAAGCAGCAGAAATTAAATTTCACACAGCCATGGCTAAAGAAATGGGTCTTCCCATGCACAAATACTTTGAGTTCAGAGAAGAACAGCTTCAAGCCCTGGAAGCTCTAAGGAAAGAAGAAGAATCTGCCAAAGCTGCTAAGTCATTTGCACTTCAAGAGGCAAGGAAAGTTAAAATGTCCTCTCTGGAAGTGCAAAAGAAATTAATGGAAGCTGCTAAGGGATCAGCAGGAGAGAAGGAAGCAGAAAAAGAAAAGGGTGCTCAGGTCTCTGTGACCAAAACACAAGTACCCTCTGCAAGAGCTCAGTTCCACTTTGACAACTTGGCTAGAAGAAAATTTCAGGATGTTGCTGATAGAAGGCTTGCCAAGGAAGCAATTGTCAAAGCTGTTCCCATATCAAGAAAAGGCAGTCAGTGGAAGTTGAAAATAACCAGAATGGGTGCAACTGGCCCTGAACTAGAAACGTATGACTACATTGATGTTGCACAGATGCGGTACAGGGAATGGATTGAGTTGGCAGTTGCTCTGAGTGAATCTAAGTCAGAAACGGCAAAGACAATCAGGGCATATGTCAAAAAGTTGATGGAGAGAGTGAAGAATCTTGGCCTGATCTCAAAAGAAGTCAGTGAGGGTGTCTATGTGACACAACCCAAAATAAAGGCCAGGAGGACAAGGAAAGACACTGAGCTTGAAAAACTCCTCATCTTAATTGAACAGGGTGACTATGCTGTTGAGATGAAGGGAGTTGACCACAGCCTGCCTAGTGGAGCAGAGTTTGAAGATGGCAAGATTATTGAAGAGCCTGAGCTTGGGGCATTTTTTGTAGATCCCTTAACTCAGAAGAAATGCTTTCAGAGAGCATCAGATCTATACAAGGTGGATCTGAGACAGCTTGTAGCCGTCAGACTTGCAGCTTCATTTAGGCAGTCAAGCAGGTGGAGAGCAGCCGTCTGGGATCAGCTCAGAGGCTTTTATGAGAGAGGTGAACTAGAAGATCCCATGTTTATGATCATCAGAAGTAAAATTGAAGAACTTGAGGATACAAGGGAGGAACTTGAAAAGATGTTTGAAGGTCCCCCTCCACTGTAGTAAAGTCCATCTACCATCTAGGTAGGTGAAGAATGGAAGCTGTCCATCAGTTGGACAGGCTTACCATTATCTGCTCCCAACACAAACAGTCCAAAATCTGCTGTACATTAGTTGTACTTTAATTATATAAGCTGTAATTTTTCTTTTGCATCAGTTGTAATATACATCAGTACATCAGTTGTACTTTTGTAAAAACATGTGTTGTGTTATGTAATCAAGAATCAGTGTATATATAAACTGATCTTTTACTTTACTTTGATGTTGTAATTTTATTTCAGCAAATGTACTGTAAAAATATATAGTGATTTTTTATAAGGCCAGCTTAGACTGGTTATCGCAAATAGGGGGAGATTGTTAGGCACAAAAAGGCCTCAGTCAAACCTGTTCTGCATCTGAGGGGGAGATTCTTAATCAAACCTGTTGATGCATTTGAAGGTTGAATTTAAGGCCTGTTATATGCCTTATTGAAACCTGAAAATGATTTGCAATATCAGTCCAAAGTTGTTCTATATGTTGCATGTGTTGCAACAAAGACAGTTTGTCCAAGCTGTTCAGTCTGCTGAACAGGCTGGACATAAACTGTCTACGCTGCTCTACACTGGTGAGCAGCTTGGGCAGTTTACAAGTGTTCTGTTCCTTGTGAACAGAACCTGTTCTTTGTGAACAGGGTAAACACTTTATGAAATATGTTTCCAAGTCCTCATGTATTGTTTTTGGATAACAGATCAGTTTACAAAGTCGAAGACAAAGTGGAAAACAGAACTGCTCAACCTGCCCACGCTGTTCTGTCAAATGAAGACAAAAGGATATTTGAAAAAGGGTGACAGACCTTTTTCTTATATCAAAATAGGCCTTGACAAAGGAAGAAAGACGCAATGTTGACATTCCTTATTTAGTTAAAGCTTATGCAATAGTAGACAAAGTGAAAAGACAAAAGTTCTGCAACATGAAGGCATGTCTGCTTTTCAGAATGTGCAGAAAAGTTATATTGTCTTTTCAACAAGACTTTCCACTTTTCCTTTCGTCCAATAAAGAAACTTCTCTTAGATCCTCTCAGAGAGTATAAAAGGAAACTTCCAAGGATTGAAAGGACAAGCCAAAAAGCTAAGTGCTGAAGCCAAGAGTGAACGTGCATTCAAGTGTGTCTTTCATGCATGCAAGTCTGCTTGAATAAAACAGTGCTTGGTGTCTAAGCTGTTCTTATTCAAGCTGTTTCTCTGAGTCTTGTAAACATAGTGAGTAATTCCTAGTGAGTGTATTCATTGTAACTAGTTTAAGTCTGTCTTAGATTAGTTAACATACTGTTGTATCTGTCATCTCAGCTTGAACATTTCCGCATTCAAGCTTGTTTGTAATTAACTTTTGTTGATAATACATACAAACATTGAGATAAGAGTGTGTAGTTTTTAAATTGCTGTATTCACCCCCCCCCCCCCCCCCCGTCTACAGCTTAAGGCTATATACTTGGGAAACCTTTCGGGACCTACACTCCTCTTGTAGTTGACGCAAATACAGATTTAGTTGGAGTGGATGAAGTTGATAGTCAAAATGTTGATTCTGATTATGATGATACATTGTGGGATTGGATGCAAGCGGATGAAGATGATGCTCAACAATGATGAGAATGTGAATTGCTTTTAAATTTTTTCATATATGTTGATCTGTTATATTTTGTTTAACATATTTGTTAATGATATGTTTCCTTAACATGTCTGTTAATCACATGTTTTTGTAGTTAATTGCTCGTGTTTTTAAAATTACAGGTTACTAATGGGATACAAAAGACAACAAGATGAAAGTGCTCGAACACAAATGAATGATTATGAGAGGATGAGACTGCTGCGAGTTCAAGAAAATCAAGCAATGTTACGAGATATGGGAGGTAAAAGCATTGCAAATTCTTTGACAAGTTTGGTAGAAAGTAAAAAAATGAAGAAAGTAAAACCAACATATACCAATGATAAAGATGTAGATTACATTCCCGACATGGGTGGTGATAGCGAAGGAGATCCAATTGAAGTGCAAAATCAAGCTAAGGTATGATCACTTACTTATGGAATATGAAATTTGAAATTACCAAGTAGTTGTCTAATGAAAATTAAAATTATCTACAGCGACACCGTCCACAATATATTGCACCAATGTCCATGAATAGATTTGCAAATTTAACAAAACAAAAACGAGTAGTTGCTTCGAAGAAACAAAATCAATCTAAAGCAACAATGACAATGGGTGAACTAATCTTAAGTAGCAAAGGGTCACAAACACGAAGTGGAACAAAGAGAAAGTTATTTCTTGTTGATGAAGATGTTGAGGATTACGAGATACCTCAAGGTAATATATATATTTTATTGATTTAAAAATTATTTTATTAGATGATAACAAAGTTACTTGTAATACAACATTTCATATTGTGTTCTCTTCTATGCTTTTAAATGTGAATGGAGTAGATTGGGAACACCATCATGTGAACAATGATGAGAATGAAGGGGATACCATGAGATCTCAAGGTACTTATGTTAAGTGAGTTAAGTAGTTGGTTTACTTGTTGTTGCTATATTTTTGTTGATTGATATTTCTTGTTGGTCACATTTGCCATTGACAAAGATGAGGTTGATGAAGATGATGAGTATGAAGACATGGACAGAATGACATTTTTAAATGTTCAAAATAGGATTCAAGAGGATGATAGTGAGGATGATTTTGAAAGGGAGGATGATATACTTGTTCGTGAACAATTTGAAGGCCCCCAATTGGAAAAAGGATCAGGTTAGCTTCTACATCTTAACAACATTTATATGAATACACGATCTCCCATTGCTGTCATTTTTCTGACAACAACAAAGCAGTCCTATATGGACTTTCTATGCATGTTGTTTACTTGATTTAGATATAAATTTGCACATAAACATGTGGGTATGAATTCCTAATTGTTTAGTAATCATTTAAGTGGTTTTTGATCACAAAATACTCAGATTTGTGGCTGCACAGGGGCAATATGTTGGTTTATTTGACAGCAGCCCCATTTAGTCATTAAAACGCATATTTCTGGTTTTGGATGCTTTTATTTGTTGCTGGACTGTTATATATATATATATATATATATATATATATATATATATATATATATATATATATATATATATATATATATATATATATATATATATATATATATATAGAGAGAGAGAGAGAGAGAGGCAAGATCTTTTATGAACAAGATGTTTTATGTGAACAATGTGAACCAATTAGTGCCTGCCAAGACAGCCCATTTTATAATTAATATAATTATTTTTTTAATTATTGTTAGGGGTAATAAGGTAATTAGCAAAACCTGGGTATTTTGTTTTATTCTTTTATGTTTAACAGTTCCTGGATTGGTGGAATCCCTCCTGAGAAACCGTAGCAGCATCTCTCATCTGCGATTTGTTTTGATCATGGTATTAATTTAAGCATTCGTTTCATCCTTCTTCGTAATTAAATTTTTCTGAATTGATATATCTCGAATTGATTCTGTGCGGTGGTTACATTGATGTTCGCTAGTATCAATATTCCTTCTACGTTGAACTGCCGATTAACCCCTGATTTCTTCATCTGTTTTTTTTCTCTGTTGGTACATCTCGAATAGATTCTGTGTGGTGGTTACATTGACGTTCGAAAGTGTCAATTTGCTTCTACGATACTCTGCGCCATCCCCTGATTTTTTTCATCTGGTTGGTTTCTTTTACAAGCACCGATTCGATTATTAGTTGAACGATCGGTCGTTGTCTATTTCGAACTATTTCAGGTATTTGTATTATCTTTTTGTTGTCTCGTGTCTGTATCAATTTGATTGTTTATGTTATATTCTGTCATATTCGGATTTGCATTCTGTATTGTTTATGTAATATATTTTCATATTTGAAATTGCATTCAATATGTTACTTTAACATTCAATCAATATTGTATACACTATGAAAAAAGACGCTGAAACTTGCATGTGACTTTGTGGACTCCAAAACTTAGCAATACACTAACGGACTAAGAGTCTTATGTAAATTATTCTAAGCACAAGTGAGGCTTGGCTGTGTGATACCATGAGGACCTCGAGACTTAATCGTCACGGGATGCGCAGTAGTGAGGAGGACAGACAGAAAGGTTTAAACGCAACAGCTTGTAGGGACTTAGTTGGATAGTCTCCGAGATTTTGCCTCGTGATGGACGCCGAGACTTCTATGCATTTAATAAGTATGTTTGTGCATAAGAATAAGATGCCAAGTCCTTTAAATCTCACGGTGGGGTTGCTACAACTGATAAGAATGGACAGACAACCCATACTTTAGGGATCAGTCCTTCAAATACGTACTATACATATTTATTTGAAATCAAGTATTTAAGGTGTAATGGGCATTAAAATTCCCCCTGCTCAACAGTTTAATGAAATTCATTTAATTAACTTTGAAATTTGTATCACAATTCAATCATTTTATATATTGTAATCGATATGATAGGTTGGTTACTTTAATTGTAGACTATATATGTATACAAATGCATGAGTAGAATTCCTATCATATAATACCTTTTATGACGTTTTTTTCTTACACTGGCCTTCTAATAACTAGTTGTTCGGCTTACACGATATAAAACAATTAATGTTTTATAGGAATTATTGGTGTTTGTGCAGGTTTTAAATTTATTTTTTTACCAAAATATGGCTTCCCATGAATTAGATACCGGTAATAATTCTTTTCTTTGTTTGTTATAAACAATTCTTTTTTCACATTTTTTATATTTAAATTCACTTTGTGCATAATCTAAATAACTTTAAATGTTTCCTAACATATATTACATAATAATTTTATACTTTATGTTAGATATTTAATTTCGATCATTTGGACTTATTTTGTAATAATTATGTTGTTTATGTTAGTCTTGTATTTATTTCCTTGTAAGTTTATTTCTATGTAAAAGTCAAGGGGACAAATGTCTCTGTGCTCCAAAGTTAATTAAAGGAGCCTAGAAATAGGCTCCTAGGGTTTTGTAATTGAGACAGGGTTGAGTATTCACAATTACTTTCCAGCCGCCAACTTGATATTCTCTCTACATTCATTTTGTCTTCTTCATCATTTCACAATTATTGAGTTTGATTCTTCTTGTGTTTGATAAAAGAAACATTAAAGTGCTGATTTCTATTGGGATTACATTACAACAATTGGTATCAGAGCTAATGTCAAGACCGTCCCTTACGGGGCAGTCCTGAATGACTAGGTCCCAAGGAGCAATACACCCTCAATCACAACTAAGATAGAATTAATATAATGCGGAATTAAGCCATTACAGAAATTAGGATTATTTTACAATAAGTTTAAAACAAGACTATTAAAGTTTTAAAAATAAACTATAAAGGGCACAAGGACACTAATCTAGTACATAACCACAATACATGTCGTTGCTTCTACCCAAACCACCACGATAATCAATTCATTCGATACCAATTTCAGTTGAAGTAGTGGTCTAGTGACTTCCAATTCGAGCTTGCAGGTCCTAAGGACTTGGTTCAGCTGGACCTTTGCCTTTGATTAAACCTTTAAAAGGTTCAACAACAACTGTAAGCAGGGCTTAGTGAGTTTATAGATTTAACAGTCAACATGCCATGACAACTTTAAGCGGAGACTTGACTTTGACTTTTGACTTTAATCTCTGACTTTGACTTTAAGCGCGATTTTGACATGACTGCCGCTATCAGTCAGACATTGTGAGACATATGACTTAAGATCGGATGATGTTTAATCCCACGCACACGCTTTTAATTGTGGGGGCCAAGCACATACTGGGCTAGCTACCAGTAAGACAACATGGGTAAACATCGGAGTAGACTTAATCACAGACTGATATGGACTTTCTCAGACTTGAATTATACGGAAGCATATGAAAGTATTGATATCAAGGCAATTGGCATTCAAAGTAATGAATCAAGATAGCAACAATAATATATCCAAGACTAATTCAGACTGTAAAGACAAATGTGCATGATGATATATTAAAAGCTATCATGATCCACAGGGCATCACCGTACCAAGGTGTGCACAGGTCACATTCTAGCTGAGCATATGGACTTTCAAAATAAAGCTAGAACAACAATATGTCTCACAGGAAGACAAGCATGTATACAGTTATATCTATAACTCACAGTTACTGGTTTATTGCACGACTGTTGACTTTAACTTTCGCAAGCGGATTGAATCCACCACCTGAGTTATTTCAGGATTTAGCAATTGACTTTATAGACTTTAGCTTTGACTTTAATGACTTTGGCTCTGACTTTGGCTTTGACTTTGGCTTTGACTTGCTTCTCTGACTTTGGCTTGACTTTATTAACTGATCTTGGCTTTAAGTGCTTTAACTTGACTTTTCTGGCTTGGCTTTACGGACTTTGACTTTACAACATGGTTCAGATTTAGCTGAACCTGTTAATTGTACGACAAGTTAGTTACATAAACTTTTATTGACTTTTTCGTGTTATCTCAGACTTTATTGGGTCACACTTGACTTTAAAGCTTAGATTCGACATGATTGTACTGAATTTATGAGCTTTTATACATTTCATGGATATATGTGACCCATTTGGTCATTCTTTCGACTCAATCTTATAATTTGAACCCATATGAATGCATGTAATGTCATGATATGCATATGCATAATCAACCTATATCTATATGCATTCAATCGAATGTTCTTATAATTGAATGTATACATGATAATGGTACTTTATTGCTTACATTATAAAATAGGACCTTCATGTGAATTTTACAACTTAATTTATATACATATGCTTAATTATATCTTTATATTATGATGACTTTGTTTAAAATATAAGCTAAGTGTTTATAAACTTTGAGCGTTTAATCAGCTTAAATCATCTGTATCATCAATTACATGTCTATGTTTTGATATTCTATTTGATGATCTCACACATGCTTACATTCTTTAATTTGATGCAACTTTGTTGATTTTATATGTATCGATGAAAAGTGTGATCACACATACATGTATTTAACTTTAATTAAAATATCTAAAAATATAAGACATCCGAATTGATCATTCGAATCCGGACCATCCGAACCTGGGCATCCGGATTCGGACCATCCGAACAGCACATCCGAATTGGGCATCCGGACCGGGCCGTCCGAATTGGGACCGTCCGAGTTCGGTTCAATCTTCCATCCGAAACAAGCATCCGAGATTGGAGCATCCGAATTAGGACCCGAACTGTGCATCACATCCGAATTCGGTTCCAACCGAATTCGGATTCATTACTTATAATTTTTCCAGAAAATGTTCTTGGTGTTCTAACTTTATTCATACGGATTTTCACCAAAATTCACTAAAAACCGATTTTAATAACATGCAATGTAATTTAATGTTATATTATCATATTTGGGTTGTTTTTATACAATTTTTCCTATCATAAACATCATTATTAAATCAAAATCGTCCAAAATCCTTTCTTTTTATCAAGAACACAAATTTTCACAAAAACTCAGATTTTTACTTAAATTGGACAATCTAACCTACAATTTTTGTTTCTGTCACTTTTATATACTTAAATACATGATTATCTATCGAAATTTTCAACATGCAACGACAAATTTGGTGTTTTAAATCTTTGGTTTCGGTTTTTATCAAAACCGAACCAAACTCATAATATTTCGAAATTAAATAAAGTATTACCTTAAATCTTTGTAGTTTCTTGTTGATTGATGTTGCTTGTAACCTTCTTAACTTCAATTCCTCAATTTATTGCAATTTAATGAGAATCCTTGACGATTTTGAAGATGGCCGAATGATGAAGAAAAGAAGAGAGAGAGGGAGTCAATTTTCTTTTAAGTGATGATAATGTGCATTTATGCTCATTTTTGTTTCTTTTATTTTCTAACATTTGTTATTTGACACATTAACCCCCTACACTTTTGTATTTTACATCTCTTTTAACTTTTATCATCTAAATGCTTTGAAACAATTATATAATTTAATTAACTAATTTCATTACTTAGCTAAATTATAAATCAAATAATGTAATAAAATTACATTATTAACTCTAGTACTAAAATTAAAGTTGGGTTAAAAGCTAGGTTGTTACAGCTAAAAAGGTGGATTTCAACTTGCAACTTTCGGATTACGCTGGGTTTTTTCTCAAGTTCTTTGTGTTCTTCATCTCATTCTCGGTTAGATCTTCTTTTTACATGTTTTTCTGCTGTTTTTGTGTTCTTATTGTCATATAATCATCACACTATCATCCTATACTGATTTAGAGCCTCTTAGGTTCAATCTTTCCATCAAAATCATCCTCAATCGGTTATTTTTAAAAGTTTAAAAAATATGGGTTTTAGTGGGTTTTTGCTCGTTTTTTACTGATTTTTAAGTGTTTTGGTATATTTTCAAACATAAAAAGTGTTTAAAATAGTTTCCCAATCATTTAGAAACAATTTTAGGCTTTAAATCTGCTAAAAACGAAGTCTGAACTGTTCTGATATTTGAATATCTGTCAATAACCTGCTGTAGGTCGGACCTAACGGTAGCATTTCGGACCCCATTTCGGACCAACTAAGACGCCAATTCGGACCTATTTCGAACCATTTAAGACCCTAGTTCGGACCACACTTCGGTCCACTTCGGACCAAATTTAGGTGTATTTCGGACCATCACTGTGCCCATTTCGGACCTTCTTTCGGTCCCATCCAAACTTCGGACCATCCGAAGTTTAGATCAGGCACTTTCATTTTCATATTTTGTCTTGTGCTTTAATTTAAATTCTCACTTCGGACCTTTTCCATTTCGGACCAACCGAATTCGGACCATCCGAATTTGGTCCCCTTCCTGGACAATTCCCTAAGTGTGTGTCCGAATTAGTCACTGTTCACCCGAATCCGGACCACCCGAATTCGGTTCATCCATCCATCCGAAGTTCGCACTGTTCATCCGAATCCGGTACATCAGAATTCGGTTCAACGGTTTTCAATCATCCGAATTAGCACCCTGTCCGAAACCACCATTTCGTCCGAATTCGGTCCCTGTCCGAATTGACATTCATCCGAACCAGTGTGTTCATCCGAATTCGTTACTCGTCCGAATTACTGTTCATCCGATTTCTGCTACATCCGAACTCAAAACTTAGATCCGAATTAAGTACCATCCAGTATACTATTCATCCGCTGTCCAGCCCATCCGTTTCAAGTTTCCACCTTCAAGATCTTATTTGTTCAATCAGCACCCTAATCATGTCTCGTGAAGCTCTCGTACTTGGATCCGAGAACAGACCACCTGTTCTATATCCTGACGAGTATGAACAATGGAAATCCCGGTTCCTCAAATTTGTCGGAATGCAACCCCTTGGAAACCTAATGCTTCAGTCCATCTCTGAGGGCCCCGTGATCTACTATCGGGAAATCGCAGCAAGACCCGAGGCTGACCCCCTGTCCTCGCATCTAAGGTTGAGAGAGAACCCGCTAATGACGCCGAGAGAGACAGGCAGCATGCCGATAAGAGGGCTGAGTATCTGATCTATCAGGCCCTCCCCACTGATATTTTGGTCGTAGTAGACAGCAAAATGTCTGCTAAACAAATGTGGGACGAATTAGAAGTACAAATGCTGGGGGCAGATCTCGATGATCGTGCTAAAATAGAGGAAGCAAATGCTAAGTTTTCAGATTTTGAGCCAAAGACGGGGAATCTCTGCAGGCTACGTTTACAAGGTTCTATGCAGTCCTCAATGAATTAAACAAACTGCACATCAAAAAGGACAAGGATGACATAAACATCCAGTTCTTTTCAGCCTTAGCCCCCGAGTGGCAGATTGCTTGCCGGGCCACATGACGAGTCCTGAATATTCCTGAGGTATCGATCAATGTCGTCTTCAAAGAGCTAAAAAAGTATAAAGGGGATGTGGATCACCAGAAACAGATGACAAATCAACTCGCATCCTTACTGCTATCTGCTAACACCGGTATCAAACCCAATGATTCCCTAGCCTTGATCACCAACACGAACATTCCCACTGCATCTTTTGCACAGGGTTCATCTTCAGCTTAGTA
The DNA here is from genome assembly GCA_020465985.1 of Centrapalus pauciflorus. Classification (NCBI taxonomy): domain Eukaryota; kingdom Viridiplantae; phylum Streptophyta; class Magnoliopsida; order Asterales; family Asteraceae; genus Centrapalus; species Centrapalus pauciflorus. The sequence continues at coordinate 63,274 of JAANYP010001790.1, forward strand.
CAAGTATGCTTCTCCTCCGCGTGAGGTAACTGATGAGGAAGAAGCAGCTATTCAGGAACAAATAGCCTTGCGGACAATTCGTCTCCAACAACGAAGTTTTTCCAACAAGACTAACAATCAACTCCGCTATGACACCGGTCCGCGGAGGTACTCAGATGACCGAAGGGATGAACGACGCGATGACTATCGCCGGGATGACTATCGCATGGATGATAGGGATGACAGGAGGTACGATGATAGACGCGACTATCGAGATGATCGCTGTTATGAAATTCGAGACGATAGGCGTGATGCTCGTAGGGATGACAGGAGAGACTATGATAGACGGGACGATCGCCGTGATGACCGTAGGGACGACCGCAGAGACAATAGGAGAGAAAATGATCGTAGGGACAAACGGAGAGATGGAAACCGAGAACCTCGTCGCGCCGACAAGAGGCCGGTTGAAAAAAGGCGCCGAGGAGCGTCTCTGTTATAAATGTGGAAAACCGGGTCACTTTGCTCGGGAGTGCAATAACAAGTTCGACAGGAACGTCGGCTACTATGAGCGGAAGTTGGAAGCCGCTAAGAAGCGAACCGATGTCATGGCCCTCGTCACCTAGGAAGATTACTGTGATGCTGAAGATACTGACGAGGAAGATGATAAGGGCAAAAATTGTTATATGGTTGATCGTTTGGGGTTGGATCACTGTGCCATTTCCACTGCTTCAAGTTCAGACAATGCTGATGAGGGGGAGACAATGAAAAATCCACCAGCATGTCTGACGGCTAAATCCGACGATCCCGAATGCTCATCATCCGGTTCAGAGACACAAGAGGTATATTCCTGTTACATTCAAGAGCATGTAAATAATTTATCTGTAAATACTGAATGTACATTGCACACACATATACTTGATCTGCAAGCTAGGTTAAATGCTGAAACTGAAAAGTGTGTACAGGCTGAACATCTAGCTCAATCTTTAAAAGAGTCGTCTGGATTATATCAATCAAAGTGGTTAACTAATCACAATGTCATAAAACAGATGCTAATCGAAAAAGTAGATGTTCAGGACAGGAATATATATCTTGAATCTTGTATGGATAGGTTATCTAATGAAAAACTCTCGTTAAAAGAAGAAATATCTGTACTTTCAAAACAATTAGAGACAGTAAATATGGAAAATATAGACAGTTTAGAAAAATATAAAATGATTGAAGAAGAAAGATATAGTTTGTACTCACGAATAAAGACCCTTGACGATGCATTTTTAAAAAGGGGTCAAATTGAACAAACTATTCACTTGAATCAGCCCAAAGAAACTAGGTTTTACCATTCTAAACAAGGAATCGGTTTTAAAATCCTAAATATTTGGAAAAGGCCCAAAAAGTTTTACCTTTATTTTATGACATGAACTATATGGGAGCTGGACTTAAATCTTTCTTTTCTGAGTCATCAAAAGAAGTTTTAAACCAAGAGAATGAGAAACGTGTTGAACATAAAGAAAAAGAAATTTCTTTTTCAATATGAAGAACTTAACGAGAGTTATCCATCTAGAGTACCCACTTTAGAGGAAGACTACTTGTCAACTTATTCAGAAGCTGAATTGAAAACAGAAACTGTAAAACCAATTCCTCAACTTTATATTCCTACAAAAGTTCTTCAACATCAAATTACTGTTTTAGAAAAGGAATTGAAGTCGTCTCAAAAGAAAGCACTTGATCTTCAAGATGCTCTTCTTAAGAGCGAAGAAAAATTGGTAAATCAAACTTTTCAACAATCTGTGGAACTAACTGTCTACAGAGAAAAATTTGACATGGTTTCTCAAACGTTGAAAGATTTTTCAAAAGAACAAACAGTCTCTCATTCCACCAAAATCCCATGTGTGTCATCCAACAAAGGTAAGACTAAAGCTGAAACTTCTTCTTTCATTTATAAAGGTGAGTGCTCAAAATCATTTAAAAATGAGGTTTCTAAAAAGACTCAGATCCAATCTAAGTCTTTTAAGAAACCCACTCACCAACAAAAAGAAAATTCTGTAAAGTCTAAATCTTCCATGCATACTGACTCTAATCGTTTTGTTCCTACAGATTATGTAAGAAGAGTTCCTAAAACCACCATGCTGGATTTTTCAAGTTTTTTTGTGAAGAAGGCTATAATGCCAAGTGAATTTATTTCTAGAGATAGGATGTCTGTAATCTCTGAAAACAATGTGTGTAACAATGTAACGAATTCGTCTGTTTGTTTAAAGTACTCTTTCAGTGAATTATTTTATCTATGTCCAACTCGTGTTAGACGACAGGTTCCTAAAATTAATGCTTACGTGCCATACCCTGTTAAAAGAATTCGGAAAAAGAAAATAAAAAATGTTGCATCATCAGCCACAAATAAAAATGAGACATGTCCGTTGCCGAGGCCCAAAACCAAAGCAAAGGTCAAAAAGGTCTCAAAAAGTTAAAAACCGAAGGCAATTTCATCACCTAAGGTTCCAAAGCACAATAAATCCAATCTTCAATGGATTCCAAAGGGCTATGCATCCGGACCACACATAAATGCTAAATGGGTTCCTAATACTGCACATGTGTCATATACATCTAGAACTCCTAACAAAAAGGGACCCATATTGAGATTGGTACCCAAAGTTGTGTGATCTTTATGCAGATGGTTCTTGGTTACTTCTGATCAAGACCCGTTCTTCAATGAAATGGCTTCTAGTTACCATAGACTAGGACCCGTTCTTTTGCTTGTCGGTTGTACTTAAACCGACACGTTTGGCTTCTGTGCACACAGCTCAGGACCCGGTCTTAACTCATCATGTTTTCTAAACATCTCGGTTCAGAACACGGTTTGATTGTAAATAAAAGATGGATGTGTTTGAATGCATGTAGTTTTTCATTATATGAATTTATTTGCTTTTCAGGCTAAATCCATCTGGTATATGGATTCGTGTTGCTCCAAGCATATGACGGGGAGAAGAGAATTGTTGTCCAACGTAGTTCAACAATATTGCGGGACGGTAAAATTCGGGAACAACCATCAGGCTCATATTAAAGGATACGGGGACTTAGTTCTAAATAATCTAGTCATCAAGGAAGTTGACTATGTTGAGGGATTATCGCATAATCTATTTAGCATAGGACAGCTCTGTGATAAAGGACTAGAAGTAACGTTTAGGGCTAAGAACTGAAGTGTAAGGAGTATGGATGGAAAAGAAATCTTATCTGGTTCCCGTAACTCTAACCTTTACACCATTGACGTAGCCAAGCTCATAGTAAAGGATATCATTTGCCTCTTATCAAAAGCCTCTTCAAAAGACTCTTGGTTGTGGCATCGAAGGTTATCCCACTTGAATTTTGACAATATCAACAAGCTTGCTACGAAACAACTGGTCAAAGGTCTCCCTGAATTGCGTTATGAAAAAAGACCATCTCTGTGGAGCTTGTGAGAAAGGAAAGATGAAACGATCATCTCACAAACCAAAACCCGAACCATCAACAAAAAGAGTATTGGAGTTACTTCACATGGATTTATGCGGACCGATGCGGACCCAAAGCATAAACGGGAAGCGATATGTGTTGATCATCGTTGATGACTACTCACGATATACCTGGGTCAGGTTCTTGCGATCCAAGGAAGAGACAGCTCAAGAAATCATAGATTTTTAAAAGAGTTTCGAGACCCAACAGCAGCTGTCAGTTCAATCATTCAGATCCGATAACGGCACGGAGTTCAAGAATTCGGTAGTTGAGGGCTTCCTTCGATCCAAAGGTATTCAGCATCAATATTCTGCTGCTAGAACACCACAACAAAATGGAGTCGTCGAAAGGCGTAACCGTACCCTTGTGGAAGCCGCTCGTACAATGCTAACATACTCAAAGCTACCTCCATTCTTGTGGGCCGAAGCCGTATCAACAGCTTGCTATACACAATTTCGCTCCATTATCCATAAGCGCTTCAATAAAACTCCTTATCAACTCTTTTTGAATAAAGTGCCTTTTATCAAGTACTTACGTGTATTTGGTTGCAGTGCTATGTGCTGAACGATAAAGACAACCTCGGGAAATTTAATGAAAAAGCGGATGAAGCGATCTTCATTGGGTACTCATCCAACTCGAAGGCTTATCACGCATTCAATAGCCGAACCAGGACAGTCAATGAAAGTGTGCATGTCACATTTGATGAGTTGGCTGAACTGGCACCCAAAGTTGATCATACAGGACCTCGCATTACACAAATGTCTGGAGACACTTCTACTTATTCTACTTCTTTTTCTTCTTCTGATTTAGTTAATTTGTTTGATCCTTTTTATGTAGAATTTTTCGGTCCTAATGCTAATGTGTCCAATGTTGTCAATAATGTAGGTAATCCATCCAATTCAACTGCACCACAAAGTTTATCCGCTCCATATTCATCCACATCATACCCTCATCCATCTACATCATCCACTGATACATTCGCAGTTGAATCGACTCCTGTAATACCCTCACATATAATGCAAAATGTCCTTCCTTCATCTGAACACTCGGAACTCGAACCGGAACCAGTGGTACCATCACTTGAAACCATTGACCATGAATCTTCATCCATCCCCACTTTAACCACTGAGATTCCATCCCGATCACCCCTTCCACACGAGACTAAATGGACCCAAAGTCACCCAACCGATCAGATCAATGGTGATGTTTCAACTGGAGTCCAAACACGTAGGGCGTCTGCTAATGAATGTCTCTTCGCATCATTCCATAGTATGATAGAGCCCGCTCGTGTGGATGAAGCCCTAAAAGACCCAGACTGGATAGTTGCAATGCAAGAGGAACTCAACCAGCTTGTACAGCTCAGAGTATGGCGGTTAGTTCCCAAACCAAAAGACCGTACAGTGATCAGAATAAAGTGGATCTTTAAGAACAAACGAGATGAGAATGACATTGTGATAAGGAATAAAGCGAGACTTGTTGCCAAAGGCTACCGACAACAAGAAGGGATAGATTATGACGAGACCTTTGCTCCAGTTGCACGGATCGAAGCGATCAGAATCTTCTTGCCGTACGCGGCACACAAGGACTTCAAAGTGTACCAAATGGACGTCAAGACATCCTTTCTCAACGGTGAACTTAATGAAGAGGTGTACGTTGAACAACCATAAGGCTTTGTTGACGCACATAAACCTGACCATGATTATGTGCTAGATAAAGCCCTCTATGGTTTAAAACAAGCACCTCGCGCATGGTATGATAGTCTTTCTAATTTTCTTATCTCTGCCGGTTTCAGCAAAGGTGTGGTGGACACAACTCTGTTCACGAAAAAGGAAGGCCCACACATAATGCTAGTACAGATATATGTCGACGACATTATATTTGGATCTACTGATAGTAATTTCTGTAAGGATTTTTCAGCCCTAATGGAGTCCAGGTTCGAGATGAGTATGATGGGGGAAATGAATTTTTTCCTCGGATTACAAGTCAAACAACTTGAGAATGGGATTTTTGTGAACCAGTCGAAATATACTCTTGACATTCTCAAGAAGTATAAGTTAGACTCTTGCACGAGTATCGCAACTCCCATGGCCTCCAACTGTAAGTTAGACACCGATCCTTCTAGGAAAAGTGTCGATAATAATACTTACGGAGGGATGATAGGATCCTTACTGTATCTGACTGCCAGTAGGCCTGATATAATGTTTTCAACATGTCTTTTTGCTCGCTTTCAGGCCGACCCGAAAGAATCACACCTAACTGCGGTAAAACACATTTTTCGTTATCTTAAGGGTACACCCGATCTTGGTTTATGGTATCCAAAGGGAACCAATTTTGATCTTACCGCTTTTTCAGATGCTGATTTTGCAGGTTGTAGAGTTGACAGAAAAAGCACGTCGGGAGGCATACAGTTCTTGGGAGACAGACCGGTGAGTTGGTCCTCCAAAAAGCAGAATTGTGTTTCAACATCCACAGCTGAGGCTGAGTATGTAGCAGCTGCAAGCTGTTGCTCTCAGGTGTTGTGGATGAGAACATAATTACGCGATTACGGATTCTCACTCACCAATATCCCAATCAACTTCGATTCTCGAAGTGCAATTGCCATCTCTTGCAATCCCGTGCAGCACTCTCGAACGAAACACATAGATATCAGGTATCATTTTATTAAAGATCACGTAGAAAAGGGAACCATTGAGTTGTATTTTGTTGGCACGGAATATCAACTTGTGGATATATTTAATAAAGCTTTAGACGAACCTCGTTTTCAGTTTTTAGTATCCCATATCGGCTTGTTGAATCCGCCTTCCAATTAAATATCAGATATTGTCTTAAATAATTCCATTTCAAACTATCATGTTTGAAATTCCTTTATTTTAGAAAATATTTGTTATTTAAATTTAAGGATTGTGTCACAAAATTGAAACTCAATATTTCCTTATCTATGTACATTTTTAATAATTAATGATCTTGACAAATTGTTGTGTCAGTTGTTCATCACTAAGTGGGACGCAAATGAAATCCAGGTTTGTATGTATCTTTAAAGCTAAAAAGGTTCACGAATTTAATCTGAAAAGGATAAAAGAAGGGAAGCGGTATTTATTTGAGGGGGAGTATAGTTAGGATGTTAATTTTTATAATTCTTTGTTCCTTTTTACTTTTTTTATTTCTATAAGTTAAATTTTTAAATTTTAGGTTAGTTATATTTTATTTTATTTTTAAGTTTAATTTAATAGGTCAGAAAATCTTAAAAAAGATTTTTGTTGTTTAAATTTATCAAAAAGACAAAAACATTTTATCTCATCTTATTTTACTTTATTTTTGTCTTAACTTAAATGCTAAAAGAAAATATCAAAAAATATTTTAGTTTGCAATTGCTTATTTTTGTTTCAAAGAAAAATACAAAAAGATGTAATAAATTGGGCCAAATCTTTGTTTAAAAATTTTTGTTGTTGTTTCTATTTTTTTTAAAAAACAAATGGCCCAAAAAGTTTTCTATGTATGTGTGTGTGGTTGTGGGATCCGGCGGCCCATTTCCTTTTGGGTGCGGATCCTGCTTGCCCCGACCCGACCCATCTGCCTTTAAAAGGGTGGGAGTCAACGGTCAAACCTCTACTTCCTTCTCTCTCAAGTTTTCTTCACCTCCTTCTCTTCTTTCTCTCATCGACGACCGCCGTATCCTCCATAACCATCTATCAAGCTTTGTGAATCCTCGTTTTTCTCCGTTTTTTTTGCATTTCTCGACTTTGGCATCACAAGGTAACATGTTTCTAACTTTATTTCAGTGTTTAACTTCATGTATTGTTTGTTTGATTTTCAAAATTTTAGTGGTTTTTTCATTTCGGTTTTTCTTAATTTTAGGTAGTTTAATGTGTTTTATTTACTTAGTTGTAGTTATGTAAAATGTTCTTTATATGTTTTTAGTCTAAGATCTTTAATTTCATGCATTTTTTTCACAATCACCACTCTTCACGTTGCATGTTGCATGAACTCATTAAATGAACTGCTGTGATTCGGACGTCCGAATTCGGACCAAGCCCCGAATTCGGATGTCCCACTTAGACATAAATTACAAGTTGTTCAACATTCAAAGACCGAATTCGGACACTGTGCATCCGAACTCGGAGCACTGTTGATCCGAATTCGGTCCTTCAAAGAAAATACGAAATTTTCATTAAGTCGGTTTACAATTCACTGTAGACCCGAATTCGGACCTCATCTGAAATGCATATCCCATCCGAATTTAGTCCCTCAGGAAAATTTCAAAATGTTCATCAAAGTCTAAGTCTTTCAGTACTGTTCATCCGAAATCGGATGGGATCCGAATTCGGTACCCATCCGAATTTGGTGTTCCATCCGAAGTGAGTCCATTCATTAACATTGCATACATCAATTTCGGTCCCTATCCGAATTCGGGCCATCATCATTCTTGACAATCATCCGAATTCGGACCTCACATATCATACATCATTCATCATCCGGATTTCGGCCGGATCCGAATTCAGTGGCACTGTTCTTCCGAATTCAGTCCATCCGAAATCATACACTTAGCATATTTTTTCAATTTTTCCATTTTTACATTTTCATTATAAATCAAAAATCCAAAAAAAATTTCATTCCGGTGCACCATTGATTAGAGTTAGGATTAGTGTTTGACTGAAAATGGCTGATCTAACATTGGTCTCTTAACGATTGACTTTGGACTTTATTTAGTAGAATTTTATTCTACTAATAAAGACCCGATGCTTTAAACAGATCACACAGTTTCTATTTCCCACTTTTCTAGACTTCATATTAATGTCTTATAATTTAAAGTCTTTTGTTCTAACTTTGATGCACCTTTTCAGGAAACATGGAACCAGCTGTCGTTCTAACCTTACCCCATCCCCCCATTCCTAACAACAACGCTTAATTACCCGAACAATCCATTCTCCCTCAAGCCGAGTTTGTCGAGTTCATACTCCATAACTGGCAGTTCGATGTGTCCATCCTCACCAAAGAACCCCAAACACTAGCCTTCGACATCCTCACTCACCACCCAATCTACTATTCCCTTTCTACCGCCATCGCCGTTCCTCAAATATACCTGCAACAATTCTGGAACCGGTTGCAGTTTATCCCTGATGCCGAACCCCACTTCACTACCACCATTGACTGTGTCCCAGTCAAAATAACCACCGCCGCCATACGCCATATACTTCACCTACCTCCCGAAGCCTTTTTGCCAACTCGTTTTCAATTTGCTCCCATTCCTTCCGTCCAAGAAACCCTCTCAGAAATACAAACCTTGGGATATGACGGCCCTCTTACCAAACCCTCCGATTTCAAAACCAAGAATCTCCAATCTCTTTGGAGGATTCTGTTCGACGTCATAAACAAATGCTTCACTGCTAAACATTTTGGCTACGACTCTGCCTCGGCTCAAGTCCTAGCCATGTTCACCGGTTTTACCTTCGACCGCCACGTAGACTACGCAGCATTCCTCTTCGAGGAATTCAAGAGAGTTCATATGGAGAGGGGCACCAAAAGAGGACGCAAATACATCCCTCTCCAACGTTTCATGCAGCTCATCATACAATACGCCATATATACCGATGATGACATTCATGAGCGTCCTGAGGCCGATGTCTACCCTATAGTGGCAATCCAGAAGCTTAATCTGCCGAAAGGGGCTCCGTCTGTGCCGATAATGACTATCTCACTGTCCCTTCTTCTAAAGGCAAGGCAATTGGAAAGGGTTCGGGCGTATATACGAGTGTTTTTTCCGGATGAGGCTCAGTCAGAACCGACTGAGCCTAGCCAGTCCGAAGGTGAGGATAGATTGAGTGAGGACGAGGGAGAAGAGGCTGAAGTACAGCAATCCATGGGGATAGGTGAGCGGGAGACTGTGCGTGTGAGCGAGGGCGAAGCAGGTGAGGCGGCAGAGGCGGTGGATTCCGAACGAACCGTCTCTGTCGTACGAGAGATAGAAATCACATCTGAGGGTGACTACAGCACAATAAGTCGGAAAACCCACTCGAAGACCATAAGTCCGATGGTCGAACTAACCTCCTCCACCCACTTAGCATCCTCTCTACAGGGTGCTATTTCATTCCACGGGGATACACCACATATGTCATCGCCCTCTCATTCGGAGAGTGGCGGTGTTGAACGAGGTCACACTCCGCCCCACGTGATCGAACCTCTTTCTTTCACGATTCCCTCCCCACCCATACACACACCGCACGATGCCTTTGTGGCATCCCCTCGAGCTGCCTCGGTGGCAGCTCCACAAACTTCTGGATCTGCGCATCCCATAGTGGAGCCAGAAATGACAGAAGGAAGACCTGAAGTGGCTCCATCAACGCCATCCACTTCAGGCCATCTCCCCATTAACTTGGAGATGTTAACGGCAGCTCTTCGTGCTGCCGGAGTTGTTACCCGGGCTGACCTGGACGCCCGGAAGGAGGCTGCTGAAGAACGACATACCGCCCTTCTCTCATTTACAAAGGGTAAGGGTGTCGCTTCTGAGGATGTGCCTCCACCAGGAATCCGTTCTATCCAATTAATGATTCAGGAGCTCTCGACAAAATCGATGCACAGAACCGTCTTATCCTTCAAGTCCAGGAGCAACTGAACTCCAGAATGGACCGCCTAGAATCGGCCGTCATTGAGCTACAGTGCCGTCCTCAGGCTGAGTCCCAGAAATGAAAGCATGACGATCAGGACGACCCTGATCGCCATGAGGGGGAGAAACGCCAGAACACTCAGTCTGAGGACCTCATGTTGATTGTAGGGGGAGCAGAAACAGAATATACAGAGGTTCAGGGGTCAGGGGAAAAGGTGCAAGAGGCTCAGGAATACCTGATGTTAGAAGACGAGCCCATGTTCGAGGGTCCAGCTCCACTGGATCCAATGACAGCTATGGTTGAGTTCGAGCCCGTTCATGAAAAAGTTGAAATCATATTGGTGTCTGACTCAGACTCCGATACTGAAGACAACGAACCTTTAATCATTCCTAAGCCTGAGCCAGAATCACCTAAAAATTCATCATCTTCCTCCTTTGATTTCCTAAACTCACCACCACCAGCTCCACAGCAAGAAATTCTATCATCCATCCAAGCTCCCCCATCACTCAAAGAATCCCATCTAGTCCAAAGCCCGCCAAGATCTCCAAGTCCTCCCATAGTCCAACAAACTGAACAACCAGGTCCTTCACAAACCAAGAGGGTAGATTACTTTGATGAGACCCCTTTAGGACCCAGTGAATATAGGAGAGATGATATGTATTGGGTGGACCGTTATTCGAAGGGAAAAGTACAAACTTTTCCACCTGAAGAGAAAGAGGAACTAAGACAAGAACGGCGGGGGACAATCATCAAATTGCTAGAAGCTAAAAAATCTGAAATAGAAGAACCCCCCATTCAGGGCCTCAAAGAATTCCTTCAAAAGTTTCCTCCGGAACAATTTCAGAATCCGTTCCTAGAAGAACGGTTTAAGATGGTATTCAGAAAGAAGCCTGGGTCTTTCAGCAGACTCTTGCTAATGGAACTGACCAACGTGAGCAAAGCTGAACAGGCCGAATACTATCAACTAATGCTCAGGGAGAGAAGATCCAAAGTCTCAAAATCAAAGATAAAGAAACTCCTGACCATGACCATGTGCAGAAGAGAAAAAGTATACTATCCTGCCTTTCAGGTAGAAAGAGAAGATGGCACGGTTGAGGAGTTCTACGAGAATGATTTGGATTTCATAAGTGTGGACGACGTTGAATTCTTACACAATCGATTGAAAAATCATATTAAACAACGTCTGTCTCACATGACTGCCGTAGGTGCCCTTGTTTGAAGTATGAACCACCGCTCTATTATCATGTGCCTCAGAGATTTCCAAATGGCGATAGAGAGCGCTCTGGTTAAAGTGGGCCTACGAGCACCTGAACAAGACAGCATCCTTCTCGCCCACCATCCTGCCTACAGAGTCATCTTTAGAGGAGGCCCGGGTGACATTTTTCTAAATCAGAAGGGCTACAAAAGGTTAATGCGCTTTGAGGATCTTCCCTGTTATTCTGACGGTACTCTCAGATTGGTTAGAGCCGCGCTTACTCAAAAAGTTCAAAAATATGATGCTCAACCAGATCCAGAACAAAGATGCTCACCGAAGAAAATTCAGGATACCCTCATTGGCATTGAACTCCTGAACGAACGACTACATATGAGACAAGTGATCAGACAATTTGACGTCATCCTTGGACTCCGAGAATCTACCGACCATGCCAGAGTTCCAGGACCTCCACGTTGATCGAAAAGGGGGAGATTGTTAGATATTTAATTTCGATCATGTGGACTTATTTTGTAATAATTATTTTGTTTATGTTGGTCTTGTATTTATTTCCTTGTAAGTGTATTTCTATGTAAAAGTCAAGGGGGCAATTGTGTCTGTGCTCCAAAGTTAATTAAAGGAGCCTAGAAATAGGCTCCTAGGGTTTTGTAATTGAGACACGGTTGAATATTCACAATTACTTTCCAGCCGCCAACTTGATATTCTCTCTACATTCCTTTTGTCTTCTTCATCATTACACAATTATTGAGCTTGATTCTTCTTGTGTTTGATAAAAGAAACATTAAAGTGCTGATTTCTATTGGGATTACATTACAACACTTTACACCTTAAATCAAAGCAGATATTTTTGAAGAGTATGTGCCTTCAAGAGATGCAACATATAGCAGTGAAGATGATTCCAACAATTCTTTAGGAGACTATGATGATTTACATGTGGATCCAAAAGGTGTGTTATCAATCAACACTTATGCATCAAAACCACCTATTTATATTACGTAATTAATGTTTTTGTAGGGAAGGAAATCATGCAAGATGATACCGTTGACACTGCCAATTGTAAGGGAGGGCAATATTGTTTTGACTCTGATGCTTCTGAGGCATATTATAGTGACGATTTTGAAATGAGTGAGAAAAATTCGCTTTGTGTAATATCACAATGTCTTATTACTTTGAATTTTACCTAACATAAGCTTATTTAATATTATCCTTGAAAAATATAATTTTTATTGACTAGGAGTATATGAAACCGATGAAGACTGTCAACCCAATAATCCGGTTATACCAAATTCTCCTACTGGTTAGTACACCCCTTGCACATACTATTACTCATACTACATTATATTTTGTTCATTAGTCATCTTATTCTATTCTTACAACTCAGATACACCCGACGCCGTTTCCCAAAATTCTCAAACTTTTGTATCTGAGGTTTTATTCGTGTTTGAGATATGTAAGTGGTTTTATAAAATCTTAGTGATTTTTAGGGTTTTGTTAAATTTTCATCTTTTTACTTTGTAGGGATCAAGTTGCAGGTTTATTGGTTGGATTGATCCACCAATGTGTAACAGGTCTATGGAGATTATTCCTGGGCTATTAAGAGCAAGAAATGAACTCGAAGCTTCCCTAAAAGCCAACATCAATGAAACCCGTAGATTGAAGCTAATATTGTTTGTTAGTTGGGTTGTGTTTGTAATCATCATACTATGGGTATAAAGTGATATTTCTACTGTATGGGTTTAAAGGGATATTTCTACAGTATGTGTTGTTTTTGGTTATGTAAGGCTTTAAATGTATCTCTGCCACTTTTGTAATGATATTTTGGCAATGAATGAAAGTGGTACAAGATGAATTTCGCTCCAACTTGCACCTGCTTTTATTGTAATGATATTTTGTAATGATATTAGTTTATCTAATAAGAAGCAATCAATATAAAAAATAAACAAGCAATCAATAAAGAAGTTAAAGGAAACTGGGATGATGATTTAACATTAAACAAAAGATGATGCAACCACATAATGTTAAGTTACATACCCAGCATATTGTTTTTCAACCACATAATAAACAAAAGATAAGTAATTTAAGTTACAAACCCAATATTGTTTTTAGACAAAAAAAAAAAAAAAAAGAAACTAGATCTGCACTGGATCAACGTTGCAAGTTCAATCTTCTTCATTGTCCTTGTCCATCTACAGTCTTCTCCTTGTGTTTCCCTGCATCAGCCTTGCAACTTCTTGCATTGTGACCTATAGCCTTGCACTTTGCACACTTCCTGCCCCCTACTTCACTTCCAGAAGGCATCTGTTGGCCCTTGCAACTCCTTGAGTTATGCCCAACGTTGTGACATTTAGCACATGTGACTGATTTCCCAGATCTTGAAAATTTACCATCCCTTACAATCGGTTGACTCATCTCATCGGCAGCTTTCCTTCCATTATTTTTTGGCCTACCTACTTGTGTATGATGATGTGGTGGTTTAAGTGTAGTAGGAAAAGATGATTTTGGCCACAATTGGATTCCGTTAATTGGATCAATTTTGTAGCTATACACTTTCTTCCAAGTATCAAGCAAATAACAATGGTGAACCCAACTTTCTGGTAAGCCAACTTATTCCCCGTTTAGTGCCATGTTCCATATAGTGGCAACAACATGTTTACAGGGCATTCCTGTTAACTCCCATCTCCTACATGAGCATGTCTTTGCAATCATATCTACCATAAATTAGTCTTTCCATGGACCATTAACTTGAAACTTATGATTACCATTCCATTGCACGTTGTAACTAGAAGCTTCATGTTTGATGGCTGCTAACATTTTACTAGCATTTGGGGTCAAAGGTCCATCAGCTTTATCAATCACTTTTTGCACATTGACAATTCTTTTCGTTAAATAAGTCCTGATGTACTCTAAGCATGTTATTATTGGCTTGTCTCTACCATCTACTAGTTGCCTATTAAATACTTCACATATACTGTTCAATAATACATCAGAAACACACCTGCCTGTAAAGGATTTTTTTTATTTAAGTTAGACAATATCATTAATTAAACAAAGCATAGTAATGATATTTATTCAAGTAAAACAATACCTGTGAAATGTGACTTACTCCAATGTTGTGGAGGTATTGCCTTCTGTTGGGAATTCGTATGGTTTTTCATAAAAACATAAACATTAATCATATTAACGCACAACGGAAGCTTTTTAAAATCACGAATTTTGTACACGGATCATCAAGTATACATAAGATAAGTAATCATGAAAGCATTAAAAATCCGTACCTTTGTATTCGTTGACAAGAATACACGAATGATATGCTTTTGGTATCCACCGGTGATGACACGGTCGAGCGGCGCCAGGTATGCAATTAAGCACACGAAGAACGGGGAAAAACTCAACACACACAAATTCGTGTGTATTTGGTATGGCTGAGTTGGCCACCACACACACACAAACACCTTCAAATGTGTGTGTGCGCCTACCACTTCAAAATGTAGGTTACTCCACATTTCACATATATATCCTCTATATATATATATATATATATATATATATATATATATATATATATATATATATATATATATATATATATATATATATATATATATATATATATATATATATATATATATATATATATATATATATATATATATATATATATATATATATATATATTAATTAAGAGTTTTAGTTTTTTAATCAAACTCTAATATAATAATATAATATATATCTCAAAAATTATCTTTATTATTTAAACCTTATATAATTATCTCTATAATTATATATCTAATAAATAATATTTATATTTTATATATTATCTAATAATATATAAATGTAACATCCCATTTTTGGGATAGGTACGTGGAATTATTTCATTGGATTAATTATTTAATTTGGGACCCGGGAATATAAATTTGTATTTTATGATAATGGGATCGGATATTGGGTGTCGGACCGAGTTAAACCGAAAACGTATATATTGGTTGCTTCTTTTGTTTCTTGAATTCATTCCAAAGCCAAAGCTGAAAGTGTGAGTGTGTGTATTGTGATTTCAGCAGCCAAATCAGAGAGTGAAGCTCCAGATTCGTGATTACAGCCTCTCAATTCGTCGTCATCTTCTTGTGTGGTTTGGAAGTAAGTTTTGAGCTCAAATTTGCGGATTAATTGTTGTTCATTGTTGATAAGTAGTTGAATTGAGTCTATTGTGTTTATAAGTGAAGTCGAGTCTATATTTGTGGTTAAAATCGAGCTGAAATGGGTTGGGGATTGAATCCCCTGGCTGTTAAGAAAACAGAGCAATTCTGCTGCTGCTCGACGGTGAGCGCGGCCGCGATCCCCTGATCGCGGGCCGCGATGTTCTTGAGTGATCGCAGGCGGTTTAGCCTGAGCGCGGCCGCGACCGCGATGGTCAGTGCGGCCGCGATGCGACTGGGGTTTCGGGTCAGGTTTTTGGGTTCTGTGAGTCATGTGTTCGGGTCTTTGGGGTCTCGTGAGTTGTTGGGAATTGTGTATAGGGTTGTTGCGTCGAGATTGTGATATTGAGTTATGATGTTGTGATTTCAGGGTCTCGCGTCGATAGGGTAGGGAAAGGGCAGGGAACCAAGACTTAGTATTGTGTCTTCAGGGCAGGTGAGTTTGCATGTTTTTCTTGAGAAACTTGTACGATTATTTATTTATACTTCCATGATCTTTTATTGAGCTTTTCACGAGATATCTTGAGTTTTCTTACAAGCTTTTATTGAGATATTATCATGCATGTATTACTGTGCTTTATTGAGAACTGTGCTTGTGATATGAGATTTGAGACACTTGAGCTATCGAGATACTAAACCGTACGGCTGGGCAGGGGTTGGGTCGCTCCCGATTTCCTTTCGAGTCCTGACGACTGCTTTGTGCGGTCTAGGGATTTGGGTACGTGGATTCATCCACACGAGTTGAGTACCTATTTGAGCTACTTTGTGGGATCTCATTTTTTCGTTTAGTAGAGAACGCTAAACGTTTTATTATCGAGTTATTTATTTATTGAGTTTCATAATCGTACGCTAACCCTTGCATTCTCACCAGGCGTTAGATGACCTGTGTGTGTTGTCGTGTGTATCTCAGGTGACCAAAGCGTTAGTAGGCCCACTAGACCGAAGTAGGTTTGTTGTTTTCTACTCGAGTAGTTGTTAGCTACCCTGTGTAGAGGTAGTTATATTTTGTGGGATGTTTGTATGTACTTCGGATAGGTTATGTTATGTTCAGGGATTTCCGTGACTGTCGTTGTGTAATTAAAGTTTTAAAATTATCGGGTTTTCACGTATGTGCCTTGGGAATAGTGTAGGTGTTATTATATTATGTCACGGATGATGTGTTATTTACATGACATTGTGGATTAGTTCGAGGGTGTTACAATAAATGACTAGATAATTATTTATAATTATCTCTATTTATTTGTTTATAATTATCCATCTAGTTATCCCATGATTAGATGATAATATCAATTCAACTAAATATATCTTTTATTTAATATCTAATAATAAATAAAAGACTAGATAATTATTATTTAATTATCATCCAATGACAATTAAATCACTACAATATCTAATATTGCATTTTTAGTCCCCGTACTTTGAGATATAATTAATCATCCATTAATTTAATCTCATTGATCATTTGGTGTCATAAACAATATCCAATATTATCTATTCAATAGTTTAATTGCATCTTCTCAGTTGTGCTCATCGGTGTGACCCTCAAGTGTTTATGAAATCAGCCATGATGCAGTAGTAATGTCATCTTTACACACCATATACTAATATACTCCCACTTGTGTAAGACGACATACTGTCCTGCAGCATGCGCCTAAAGGAGGTCATGGCTAGACACTTTAGGCAACCAAGGTCATAAAAACTCTGACTCCCATTTGGGCATTCTTGATGAAACAACCTTCCAAAAAGAAACTTAGGTTATATCCCATGCATCGCGATATTTCAATGTGAAAGCTAGGCATGGATTAGATCAACCGTAGCAGTCAGGATTATGTTTCTCGTCTCCCTAATCTCATACTGAACTGTAACAAACAGAGTAGAACACATCAGTTCTGTCCGAGCATGGCCATGCATTTCTGTCAATATCGATCGTCGAGGGGCCCAGAAATATCTCTTCTTAGTTAAAAGAAGGTGCAAATCCCATATTGACTATCTAGGCCTCCAGCACGACCCCCACTGCAACCAGCCTCGAACCGTTATGATCACCCAGTTATGGATGACGTTAGGTTAGGCCAAATGTACAGCAGCACCCACACTAAAGTACGTAGACATCTCAGGTACTAAGGATTACCTTTTTGAGACGACTCATGACTATGATCCATAAAGTGGTCTCAATCGGTAGGTCAATCCAATATTTGTTCGCAACAAATACCTGTGAATTTGGTCCAACCTTTGCTATATTCATCACCCATGAATATCAACCAAAAACCATAGTAGCCTTTTAATTCTCTTGTGGTTCCCACGACAACAAGCAGCTATGGAATAGTTTTAGAATAACTTGAAATTTATTCTTTGATTTCTAAAACATGCAAAATAGAACAACATTAAAGATATCATGTTGATCTCCTTTATCTCAATAAACACAACATGACTTCCATCAATAAAATGCTACTGTTCCTTTATCAAAGGTAACGGTAGCACGATCTATCGAAAAATTAATTTCAGACATGATCTTAGTGGGAGTGTTCTCTAGTTAACTGACTTAACTTCCATTACCGTTTATCTTTCAAAAATGACACTAGTTCTTTATTACAACTTCTTGTAATATTATTCAGACCCATTCTGAATCTCCTTACAAATTTATATCCATTATCTTTAGAGGAACTGGTAAATCACTCATAAAGACACCAGGATCAAAATTTAGGAGCTCTAGCAATTCAGATTAATTGCTACTAGTGGTACGTTTAGATGTTTAGTCATGAATCTGACAGTATGCGGTTTATCTATATCTTAACTTAATAACATTGTGTTCAAAATTTTTGATATGTATCTATAACCACCAGAACCTGGTTATCTACAAAATTTCGTTGTGGTGTTCCATCAAGTTTGCCGAAGAGTGTTTAAACAAGTCAAAGGCTACTACTTGATTAATCATCACACAAGTTGTATACATTTCACATGTAATTTTATAAAATGTGATTACTTCTTGTCTAAACAATCCTGACTCATCAAGTCTTTAATTGTTTCTGACAAGTTAAGTGAATTAACCTCCATGTAACTCATTTACATTTAATTCTGCATTTTATTAGTTTCATCTATATAATCACAGGTGACTATCCAACTCATATAATCTCTTGAACTAACTTTCAAGAATTAACAAGTTCAATGAAACTGCATTTGAACACTTGAACAATTTACACAACAACATGGTAACCCTTTTTATCTGAATATGACTACTAGCTTGTCCAATCTCTATTGACAATTTACTATTCAAGTTCCACTTGAATCAATAGTCTATAATCATGGCTTAGTAATATCAAACAATAGGAATTTCAAGCAACAAATTTTCAACTCCAAAAATTTCTTTATTAATCCCAAAAATATTTGCAAGAAATTCAACTACAAAGTTGTTTACCACACCATGATAAACTATTGATGACATGAAAAATAGTGTCTAGCAGAGTATTCTCTAAGATGTCTCTATACTCCCACTGAATCTATCATCTCTTTTCACTTCATTTTAGTCGTTGCAGACATTATGCATAAAACTTTGTTCAATTGGGTATCACATATCCAAGAACAATAGAAGTGACAGATTCAGATACACGAAGTCTCAATGCGGTTAACCTTGACCGTTTCCAAGTACTTGGGACAATTCCTTTCCCAGTGCCCAGTTTCCTAGCACTCAAAGAATTTGTCATCCTTGGATTTGACTTCTATGGTTCTAGGTTATAGCTACTTGTTAGCTTTAACCTCCGGCTTGGAAACTTACTTTCCCTTCCGTCTCTTTCCCTATCTTCTCTCCTTAATCATTCCCTTAGCAGTCTATAACATCTGACGCAGCCCACTGATCATCTTCTCCGTGCATATTGTAACAAATTACAAATTGCTAAAATTCCTTCAATAAGGAATTGAGAATCAGATTCGCGGTCATGTCCTGTGTCACGGGTTACCCAATTCTGCTAAGATGATCCAGATAACCTTTCATCTTCAGCAAATGGGGTCTAGCAGCTGTTCCTTCTGCCATTCTGTAGGAGCTCAGAGCCCTAGTTGTATGTGTTTCTCAGTCCGAGCTTGAGTCTAGAACATATCCTTTAGTCGGCGATACATCTGGCAAGCTGAGACGTCCATAAGGCTAGTCCGCAGCTCAGATGTCATGGTCGCTAGCATTAGACAGGCAACATTGACCGAATCCTCAGAGTGCTTCTTGTGGAGATTTCTCTCCTCAACTGTAGCAGTCTCTGCAAGAGCAGGTTCTGGTGCCCTTTCCAGAGTATACGACTTTCACTCTGTACTCAGAACATTTGTCAGATCTTATTCCCAGTTCAGGAAGTTGCCTCTTTTGAGTTCTCCATATCCCGAATGGACCTCAAAGTAGCAACATGTACTTTTGGGGAGGATTTTCAAGTGGGGGAAGGATATTGACGTTATCATTGTTGTTGTTACTGTTATTGTCATTGTTATTATTAAACCGCTTCTACCTCTGCCTCTTTCAACCATCTAAACATTTTTCAAAAATTAGTATTTGATTAACCATTAATAAATCAATAACCCAAAATTTAGAAAATGATTTATTAATCCTAAGAACCATTTTACTTATTCATGCACCCAACGGAGGCTGAACCTACATGAATAAGCTACTCAGGCAGGCAACTTATTACCAATTACAACCCCTTTGCAACTCTTAGATCTTATGAGATTTTCAATTTCTTAAATTGATCATGTTTAATCTCATCCACACCTTGGCAACAGTCTTACTAAAAAACCACCACTGACACACACCGTATAACAAATGCAAGTTACTGGCCCAAGTCTCACTTAGGATCCGTAGTGCTTACCTCACAGCTCTCAGAGTTTGCGGCGTAAGCACCCAACGAATGCTGAACCTACTTACGACGACCGGTCACCGTGAGTGCCACTATATGGACGGTGTGTTGTGTCAGATTTTTTAATTTGAGTTTATAACCAGTCACTTACCAAGAACTAGTGGCCAGTCAGGTTAGTCAGCGGGCAGGATCCTTTCGGTTCTAAACCTCTCGGAAATTCCTACAACCATAGCCCTAGCGTGACTGTCCTAGACACCACCTATTCTGGTAAACAATCCAGTTAATGTACCAGTTTTAAGAATTTTAACTCGTTGATCATATGAGATTTTAAAAATATATCTTCTTTTATTTGAAAACTAATTTCATAAAAATGTCATATCTAACACCTGACAAAATAATTAAAGTTTCCAATTTAAACTTTCTTTTAAATACTTTAATTGTTTATAAAAAATGATTGTAGTTTTAATTTCTTTATTTATCGATCTACTTTATCACCACAACCACGCAGATATAGATAATGCATAAAGAAATAAAACATACAACCACACGATGACATAGCCGTGCCAAAAACTAAATTGGTTTCCGAGAGCCATACAGAAAAACCAATTAGGTCAAAACCTAAGGGACAAAATCAACACACAAGGCAAGAAGGTTGAACTCTTTCAGCTCCCACTAGCCTCAGCATCCGATAATGTCTCCGAGCGTCCTTGATGGATGACCTCCTTCTTGATGGACACCTTCGCCAAGATTTTTTTTTTACATAATTTTAATCTAAATACATTTACCTATTTTCTAACCTATTACAGATTACATCTTAAAACCGTGATTCCAATGGCACGCAGGCCTTCCCAAAAATAACCAATAATAAAAATAGAAAACATTAAGATTAAATAAACAACCATCACATATAAAGGGGTCTCAAGGCTCCGCTATGTCATAAGCATAAATAAAGCAGTAATGCATGTAAATAATCCAGAATTTATTTTCATCTTCCCATGAAAATAATTCCAAAACCAATTAATCCACCATTAATTGAAGTAAACATGTCCAATATCGTTCTTAAATTTAAATACGATTCGTAAACTCAAAATTTAGGAACACTTTCCATAATTAGAAACTTTTTCCCAAAAAATTCAAATTTAATTCCATCTTTACATTATCTTTGGATTCATAACTATACTTTTCTTAAAATATTCAATTAACAATTCAAACACCTTTGAAACTTAAACTTACTATTTTAAGAAACTTTTTATTAAACAACCTTTAATAAATATAGTTATTATTTTCAAATAATATTGATAAATAATTTAAACTTTCTTTAAATATTTATCAATTAACTATTATTTAATTGAAAACACCTTTCCAGAAATAAATAAACTTTATTTAAAATGTCAATTTTCTAAATAAACAAATTTACCAATAAATATGTCTTTTAAAAAAATTTAAAGAAAATTGATCATCTTTAAATAACACCAAAAACTTTCTTTATGGTTTTAAACGATTTCTACCAAAAACGTTAATGTCGATATTAAATCTCAAAACATTAAACCATGACCGAACGAGCAACTCAAAGTCACGATTTCATCAATTTGAAAGTAGAATTCTTAAATTAAACTCTCTTTAATTTTATAATGCATTTTATGGAACTAAATATTAAATGCATAAATTAAATCCAGTTTATAAATTAAAATTACCATTAATTTTAATTTCAGCATTAAAACTTAACTTTTAGTTAAAACCGATTTAATTTAAACGACGAATTACCGGAAAACGTAAACGAACCAATTTAGTTAACCGACTCATACTCGGGTTCAATAACCCATATGAACCGAAAGCAAGTAGGGTATTAAACCCTTTGACGGCTGAAATTAATCGAAGTCTTTAATCAACTCACTTTGATTATTTCGATTTCCTTATTCCAATTAATCATTTAATTATCGAATCGAATAATATTTAAACCGATTTGTGAATTTTATAAAACTAAAGTCTCCCACTTTAATTTTATAAAACCGAAACATATATTTTGTCACAAATGTTTAAATATTAATGACCAAACATTTTTGATTTATTGATCCGATTTTAACGCATTTAATTTAATCGTTCGAGTTTAACCGTGAATTAAACGACACGACGGAACAAACAATCCATCACCTCGGCTACCACACACACACACAAACACCTTCAAATGTGTGTGTGCGCCTACCTCTTCAAAATGTAGGTTACTCCACATTTCACATATATATCCTATATATATATATTATTAATTAAGAGTTTTAGTTTTAATCAAACTCTAATATAATATATATCTCAATGATTATCTTTATTATTTAAACCTTATATAATTATCTCTATAATTATATATCTATTAAATAATATATATCTTTTATATATTATCTAATAATATATAAATGACTAGGTAATTATTTATAATTATCTCTATTTATTTGTTTATAATTATCCATCTATTTATCCAATAATTAGATGATAATATCAATTCAAATAAATACATCTTTTATTTAATATCTATTAATAAATAAAAGACTAGATAGTTATTACTTAATTATCATCCAATGACAATTAAATCACTACAATATCTAATATTGCATTTTTAGTCCCCGTACTTTGAGATATAATTAATCATCCATTAATTTAATCTCAATGATCATTTCATCTCACAAACAATATCCAATATTATTTATTCAATAGTTTAATTGCATCTGCTCAGTTGTGTTCATCGGTGTGACCCTCAAGTGTTTTATGAAATGAGCCATGATGCAGTAGTAATGTCATCTTTACACACCATATACTAACACCTTCAACCACTCATAAGCTCCATTATTGAGACCTCTGAGTTCCTCCATAGCAACTTGAAAATGTTGAACTATTGTAGTAGTTGCAGCCTTCCACAACATATCTTTAAAAGCCCTACCTTTCCAATGACCCTTCATGTTTTCATGTACATGTCGTAGACAGAACCTATGCTCAGCAGAGGGGAACAACTTTGCAAGGGCAGGTATAATTCCCTGTAAATCAATTCTTTAACATATTAGATACAATTAAAAATCATGTATAAGAATAATTTATAAACAATAAATGAATTACCTTTTGTCTGTCACTAATGAAACTGTAATTAGAGTTCCTATGTAAGTCTAGATCATCTCCAAGATTTCCCAAGAACCATTCCTAAGAGTCTCTAGTTTCAGCCTCCAAAATAGCATACGCTAAAGGGTAAATACCATTATTAGGGTCAATACCAACACCATTTAAGATCTGTCCAGGAAAAGGACCGTTCATGAAACAACCATCCAATCCCAGAATTTCCCTCATACAACATTTGAATCCTTCCTTTAAAGCTCCCAAACATATATAAATCCTCTTGAACTTTCTTGTGGGTTCAGCTGCATTTGGTTCACTAAAAACATCTAACTTCACTGAGGATCATGGATTTGTTCTTTGAAGCTCACATAGGTAATCCCTCAGCAAAGTATATTGGTGAATATAATCACCTCTAACCTTGTTAATTGCCTTGGCTTTAGCTCTGAAAACCTTCATAGTAGAAACACCTATTTCATACTTCTTCTGCAATTTTTCTTGCAGTGCCTTGAGTGGAGTCTGTGGATTTGGCAATATTGCCTCTTGAACCTCTTTTGAGAGAAAAGTTGTTGTACAAGCTGCCACGTCTCGGGTTTGTAGGCATTTATGTTCATTCTTAAATGTCTTTACCATCCAAGTCTCTTCTGCTTGTCCTTTGGAAATGTGCAACACCCAAGGGCAGGTAACTTTTTCTACCTCTTTGACCAATTTGCTCTTCCCTTTGTCTGAATTTTCAATGTTACCCTTGCATGAAGAATCTTGATTTTGGCCCACTACTTCATCATTGAAAACAGGAATACTTCACTTGTAAATCGCCCTCACTCTGAGCTTGTCATTCTTGACCACATGAATTTGTCTTCTTGTTTCAATTGCATGTGATGTAATTTGATCCCTTACACTTTCTTTGGTACCAAATACTTGTCCGACATAAAAGTCTGCCTTTATAGTACTTCCACTACCTGTTGACCTTTCCTTCCTCACTGCCTTTAACTTTTTCTTTCTAATGTGTTCTAAAGAATCATCTGACCCTGTATCAAAGTCTTCAAGGTCCATATCCTTTATGTCTTCATCCTCACTTTCTTGTAAATCCCCCATCTCAACATCCTCAATATGCACATTGAAGTCCCTCATATCTACATTAACCTCGTGAAACATGTTGTCCTCATCTACTAAATTGTCATCATCCACATTTTCTTCATGAACATTCAACTGTGCTTCATCCCTAACTTTCATGAGTATTCATCTGTGATTCATCTCTAACCTCTTCTTGAGTATTCTCCTGTGCTATGGAACTATATGGTTCATCACCAAACAATGGATCAAAATCAAAATCCATAAATCCAAACTAAGGCACACTACCTTGCACATTATCAAACCCTTCATCGAACCCTACATCATGCATCACACGCACACTACCTTGCCCTTCATCTAACCCTTCATCATGCATCACAGGCACACTACCTTGCCCTTCATCCAACCCTTCACTATGTATTTCTGTCCTACTAGCTTGCACGCCCTCATTGCTTTCACCCTGCATTTCTGACCCAGTACCATGCCCACTAGTATTGGCTTCATTTGTTTCAACCCACTCCAACCTTAGTCTTCTCTTACTAACAGGCTTCTGTTTTCTAGTTGTTGCTACACATGGTTCCAAAGGTAACTCTTCTATTCTGACCTTACTTGTTTGGGGAGACATGAAATAAGTCTTCAAAGAAGTTGTACCATGTTCAGTGTATAACTCGATTACCTTATGCTCACCAACATATCTTCCTAACACCAACACATCCATATCACTAGCCAAGGCATGCAACCCATAGTCTAAGTTAAGCTCTGGTTTTTTGAAGTTGTAGTAAATTCTATCCATTTTTGAAGTTACTACATAACCTAACTCCTCCATTATGTAAACCAACTCGTGTACAGAAAACAAATCACAATCAATTTTATCTATGTAATTCACTTTTCCATTAAGATATCTCCTACCAGGGTATTTCGAAAATACTCCACCATGAAAAATCTTCAACGTAAACATAGTAGGTTCATTCTCTGCACATAAAGAAATGAACTTTTACCTCAAACATTGTCATTAACAGAAAATGAAGAAAAATAACCTAGAAATTAAAGCTATTGATGAACAATAAAACAGGGTAAACATACGATAAGCCACATTCGGATCAAAAGCATCAAATCGACCTCGAATCTTCCATTCAACAGCCATTTTTAGAGAGAACAACAATCAAAGTTTGAGATTTCAAAAGATACGCTCAGCAGAGAGGAGATGAAGAAACCATTGATACGTGACTGAAAGTGATAAGTGACATTAATTATCACCTCAGTTATCGAACACATACAAGGAGGGAAAGGGTAAGATGACCAAAATACCCTCATCCATAAAGCACGTGCTATTATTTAACGAAAGGCTACAAACGGACGTTTGGTGGAGGGTCGAAATTGAAATCAAACCTTGCAAATAATGACCAAATTTGCAAAAATGAAAGTTCATGGACCAGATCCAAAATTTGGTGCAAACCACAGGGACCATTTATGTAATTTACTCTAAATTATAATTACCAGTTAGATCAGAAGCCTGTTAGTAAATACTAAATCTTCTTAAGGAAAAATACATTGTGCCCGATGATGCTAAACCTTGGGTTTTAAAGTCTAGTGGATCTTGTTGGAGCGTATACAAATGTCGAATTAAGAAAAAACACTTCTATGAGCAAAAGGACAACAAAACAAGATGGAAGAATCGACCTAAAAGTATTCTAGAAAATGATTTCTCACGATTGTTGAAGTTATGGAATGATAAAGATGTGATGGTAATTTGCTAGGCAATTGGCTTATTATAGAGTTTGTTTATATTTAGCAGGGTTTTATTAAATGTATTTTATTTTTAAAGTTGTATTTGTTAATGTGTGTGTGCAGAAGCGTTGTTTGCGGGCTAAAGAGCTACGCATGTCTCAGATAAATAATCACACAGCCGGTCCAAGAAGTTTTGCTAGGATTCGTGAAGAGATTGTAATGCCTTTCTTTCGTTTGTAATTTTTTTTTTCCTTGTCATTCCATGTGTTGATATTTGTGTTATAAATGTAGAAAAATGATGACCCAAATAAGGAAGCTCCTAGCTTAACCCAAATGTTTGAGTGTACGCGTAAAAGGACCGAAGGACGTGTATATGTTGATACGTATGATAACACGGCAAATAAAATTGTAAGTTCTTATTTTGAGATCACATATTAGGTGTCTTTATAGATATCAGGTAGCCATTTTTTTGACAATATTTTCTCATTGAAGGAACAAATGAAGAACTACAAACCTTTAGAAGATGGAAGTGCTTCGGTAGATCCTTTTTCGGTTGTGATGAACAAGGAGCATGATGGATATCGTAGACTTTATGGTAGAGGTGTGACCAACAAGTTGATTAAAAGTGTGGATGGTGGTGATGCATCACTCAAAGGTGCTAGTCATAAAACTGAAAAAAAATGACTTGCTTGATTTGCGAAGAGAGATAGAAGAGGACCATGAAAGAAAAAAGGCTGAGCTAAAGGAAGATATTGAGAACCAACGAGATAAATTAGTAGAATATGCGATGAAGAAGCTTATGGAAAAATTGTCTCTTCAAGTTCGTGAGTTTCTAGCATGATTTATCTTCTATATTTGGTTCAATGTATGATGTCATTTCAATCATGACAAGTATAATCATTTCATCAATTTGATTATTGTGGTTTGAGTTACTTACTTATTATTGTTTGTGTGTAATAGACAACTTTGTTTTGGGATATCTATATATATATATATATATCAAGACCGATGTTTTTTGGTGGATTTAGATACCTTTTGTCATTATAATTAACAATTATTATTTGGAATATTGTTTTTAGATTATTGTGTAATTGATGAAGGATTTTGATACATTTTCATTATTGTAATCAAATTTTTTGAATTGGTGATGCTTATTAATTGTATTCGTGTATTAAAAGGTTGTACTTTTTGTAACTAAATTCATAAATGTTGCATTTAAAAATAAAAAAAGTTGCATTTGAATGTAAAAAAGGTTGTATTTGAGCATAAAGAAGTTGCATTTGAATGTAAAAAAAGGTTGCATTTGATCATAAAAAGTTGCATTTAAGTTTAAAAATAGTTGTATTTAAATGTGAAAAAGTTGCATTTGAAAATAAATTGCATTTGATGGAAAAAAATTTGCATTTAATAGAAAAAAAGGTTGCTTTTGAGTGTAAAAAAAGGTTGCATTTGGTTATAAAAAGGTTGCATTTGAATATAAAAAAGGTTGTTATGCTTGATTCCCAGGTATTATCAGCACTCTATTGTTAATAAACACTCAAACAATCACTCACAAACACAAAGCTCAATGATTGTGTAATGATGAAGAGAATAAACAAAGAGAATAATATGGAATGTGATGCGGCGGTTGAGAGAATATGACCGTGTAATTCAATTCAACTGTTAACCCACCTTTTACACAAAACCCTAGGCCACTTTATACCTAGGAGAATAAAACCAAGTTTAAGGGAATTACACTTTGGCCCCCTTAACTTTAATAACAAGAAACTAAACTAGAAATAAGTTACAAGATAAACTAACTAGAAATATTTATTACAAAATAAATCCACAATGTCGAAATTAAATATCTAACAATCTCCCCCTTTTCGATCATTGTGGCGGAACTCTGGCATGATCTATTGTTTTTCGGAGGCCAAGGATGACCTCAAATCGTCTTGTCACTTGCCTGAGATGTAGCCTTTCGTTCAGATATTCAATGCCGCTGAGGATGTCTTCTATCTCCTTTGGTGAGCGTCTGAGTTCTGGATTTGTCTGAGCATCAAATTCTTGGATTCTTTTTGTGAGTTCAGCTCTGACTAATCTGATTGTTCCATCGGAGTAACAAGGGAGGTCCTCGAAGCGCATGAATCTTTTCGGTCCTTTTTGGTTCAAAAATATAACTCGTGGATGGCCTCTTAGCACAACTTTATAAGCCGGGAAGTGGTCTACCATAAATATGTCTTGTTCAGGAGCTTTCAGACCCACTTTAACTAATGCACACTCAATTGCCATTACAATTGAGCGGCGATTCATGCTTCTAACTAGGGCAGCGACTGCGGTCATGTGTGTCAGACGTTTCTTGATCTTGTTTTTCATCTTGTTGTGAATAAACTTGATGTCGTCTATATTTACATAATCAAGATCACTTTCATGCAGTTCTTGAACAGTTCCGTCTTCTCTGAGCACTTCAAACGCAGGAGTTAATACTCGGGCTCTTTTATACATGTGGATGTTATTGATCTTTACAATCTTCGATTTAGACCAATATTTGCTTTTATCCCTCTTTTCCCTCAGCATCATCTGATTATATTCTGCTTGTTCTGCTCGAGATGCATCGGTCATGACCATTAGAAGACGTCTGCTGAAAGACCCCGGCCTCTTTCTAAATGCCATTTTAAATCTTTCTTCTAAGAATGGGTTCTGAAACTGTTCAGCTGGGAACTTTCTCAAGAACTCTTTTAACCCTTGTACCGGAGGCTCTTCTAATTCAGTGGGAGGAGCTTCAAGTAGTTTCAAAACTCAAGACCTCCGGTCCTGTCTCATTTCTTCTCTGATCTCTACATCCAGAGATTGTACACCACCCTTCGAATACCACCGGACCCAATCAACGTCTGTCATATCATACGTTGCGGTGCGTCTCTGGTATTAAAACAATCTACAGTTGTAGGCCCTGATGATTCGGCAATATGAGCTGGTGCAGTTGATTGAGCTGGAAGGGTTGATTGGACTGTTGGGGTAGGTTGAACTGATGGGGTTTCTTGAACTGAAGGAGTCGTTTGGATTGATGGGGTTTCTATGGGAGTAGGGGAAGTGGTTGGGATGGCAGAAATAGTTTCTTGAGGCGCTTGGGTTGGGGAATTCAAAAATTCAAACGAGGAAGATGATTTTTGCGGTGACTCAGGTTCAGGATTTGGAGTGAGTAAAGGATAGTCGTCATCAATATCAGAGTCTGAATCAGACACCAATATGAGTTCGACTTTTTCATATAAGGGTTCATACTCCATCATCGCTGACATCGGATCCAACGGAGCTAGACCTTCAACCAACGGCTCATCTTCAATCATTTCCTGAGCCTTAGACCTCTGTTCCCCAGACCCTTGTATATCCGCTCCCTCTGATTCGACTCCCCCTACAACCATGATCAGGTCCTCAGACTGGATTTTTTGGCGTTTCTCCCCCTCATGACGATCAGGGTCGTCCTGATCGTCATGCTTCCTTTTCTGGGATTCAGCCTGAGGACGACATTGTAGCTCTATTACAGCAGACTCAAGACGGACCATTCTGGAGTTAAGCTGCTCCTGGACTTGATGAATTAGACGTGTCAGCGCATCTATCTTGTCTGAAAGGTCCGAAAGCTGTGATTGGACTGAACGGGTTCCTGGTGGAGGCAGATCCTCAAAAGCGACACCTTTACCCTTAATAAATGAGAGAATGGCGGTATGTCGTTCTTCAGTAGCCTCCTTCTGGGCAGTCAAATCCATTTTTGGATCACTTTTTTCGGGGTTTATCCGACCTTCTTTCCCATGCATTTCTTAGGGCTTTGGGGTCCAGGTCAGCCCGGGTGACAACTCCGGCAGCACGTAAAGCTGCTGTTAGCATCTCGAGATTAATCTCGGGATGGCTTGAAGTTGACGGCATCGATGATGCAACTTCAGGTCTTCCTTCCATCACTTCTGGCACCACAGCGGGACACGCAGATCCGGAAGTTTGTGGAGCTGCCACGAAGGCAGCTCGTTCATCGGGGGACACCACGAAGGCGTCGTGCATTGTGTGTGGGGGTGGGGAGTGAGCTGTGGGCGAAGGAAGTTTGGTCACTGGGGGCGACACGTGACCTATTTCAAGATCACGACTCCCCGGGTGAGAGGGTGATGTAGTATGTGGTAAATCCCCGTGGAATGAAGTAATGTCCTTTTGAGAGGACATTAAGTGGGTGGTTGGGGTAGTTTCGACCATTGGACTGATGGTCTTTTGAGGGGTTGTCCGGCTGATTGGGCTTACATCTCCCTCAAATGTTACCTCAAGCCCTCGTAAGACCATTCACATAAATATGCATTGAGCATTCACATAATTTTTAAGTCACAAAAAGTGTGAATGTATGTGAAATTCATATATCATGCGTATAACATTAAATAAAACATGGTCTTGAGAAAAAAAAATTTTAAAAAAGTTTTTTAAGGTTGGTACCTTCGGGTGCACTTGATTTCGAGAGGTACTTTTTTGAACCTCTCTCTCTCTCTATATATATATATATATATATATATATATATATATATATATATATATATATATATATATATATATATATATATATATATATATATATATATATATATATAGACACACACACATACATTTTCTAAATGGTGTAGCCCAATGAATATATGTAACTTGGCAAACGATAATTGGTTGTTTTTTTTTTTAACTTAAACTTTTTATCACACATCATTATCTTAGTGTTATATTTATATTTTATTTAACCCTTTTATTTAATACATTTTTGTTTAGTCGTCTTTTAACATTTATTATTACAATCTTCTTTACACCTTTAAAATTATGATTTTAATTTATATCTAATAACAAAGAATTAAACTAAGAAAACTCAAAATATATAAATATGACACATAA
Organism: Centrapalus pauciflorus; assembly: GCA_020465985.1. NCBI lineage: Eukaryota > Viridiplantae > Streptophyta > Magnoliopsida > Asterales > Asteraceae > Centrapalus > Centrapalus pauciflorus. The sequence goes on from JAANYP010001790.1 coordinate 94,337, forward strand.
TCGGATAAAAATAAAATATTATTAAGGTAAAGTTAAAATGATAAATAAAGCAAAAGAAATTAATACTTGAATTGAAAAAATCTAATAATATAAATATTGTTTAGACAAAAATATACTTCAATAAATAAAGATATCAAAATAGAAAATGTCATATACACGCCTCTTTAAGTTTTTATGGCACTCCCCTTCCTTTAATCTTTTATAACAACTTAATGTGTATCATATTTGTATCGAGAGATGATTAAATGTGTATGTATGTAAGAAGGGGTTTACATTTAACCCTACCTTATTAAAGTTTAGATTTTAAATTTAACAGTATAATACTAAAGATAAAAATAATATATATATAAAAAATTGTTTGTATATAAAAAAATCGTATTTTATTTCTTTATAAACGGAAAATAAACTCGTAAACAAACAATACTTGAATTTATTAAAATTTTAAAATCTATGAAAAAATCAATGTGTTTTTATATTTTTGTGTTTTCGTTCCTGTTAATTTTTTCCATAAAAGTCCGATTAAGTTTTCCTTTTGGTTTAGTGAAAATTGAATATTATATACTAGTTTTTCAATTTTTAATAACCAGTTTACTAATTATACACTATTTTCAATAGTCAAATTTCACAAAATTATATAAAAATTTATAATACAAGGATCATGTTGGTTTTTTTTATTTAACAAACCCAAAAATTAAAATAAAACATATGAAACCATGTGTCAAAATACGTATGGATTATGAAACTAGTGAGCAAGTGTTTGTTTTTACTTGTAGGACCCATAGCCACTAACGAGTTGACACGTGTCTATCTCTTTCATGACAAAAAACTTCTATATATACACCCATTACTCCCCGATTGCAGAAATCACTCCTCACAAACTCTCTCTCTCTCTCTCAGACATTCTCTCACACACACAAACCAGTCTCATTATTGTATTCAAATACCTTTCAGATTTGTAGTTTGATCAAGAAATCAATACAAAAGTATGTTTATCGAGAGTTTCAAGGTCGAAAGCCCTAATGTTAAGTACACTGAGGATGAAATACACTCTCTGTACAATTACGATACCACAGAGCTTGTTCATGAGGAGAAGAATGGTGCTTATCAATGGATTGTTAAGCCCAAAACCGTCAAATACGAGTTCAAAACTCAAACTCATGTTCCTAAATTAGGGTTGGTAATCGATTTACTCTTTAATTTTGTGTTTCCGTCTTTTGATTTTGGTTTGATCTGATGGTTATTGTGTTTTCGGACAGGGTTATGCTTGTTGGATGGGGAGGCAACAATGGCTCCACCTTAACTGCTGGCGTAATTGCAAATCGGGAGTGAGTTTTTCACTGTTTCTTCCCAACAAAAACTGAAATCGGTTTAGGTTTTCTATCCAAATAGCATCGATCAGTTGACTGTACAAGTGGTTGGTGGATTATTGGGTTTGGATAGAACCGGATTCGATTCCAGAAATTGTATCTACATTGTGCATGCATCTTTTTAAGTTTGATTTGTAGTTTATAGTTATAATCAATATTTGGTCACCGACCGTTTAGTCAAAACACAAAGGCGACTTGATTTGTTTGTGTTCGGCTCTTAGCCACCGTAAAAACTATATTGGTTCCTTTCAGAATATATCTTTTCTGAAATTAGAAGCATTAAATTTTGACCCGAAAGTAACAGATGTGGGAAAGGTGGTGGTCAGAGTCATGCAGATATATTAAGCAGTGTGATGACAAAATTTACTTTACTAATACAAGTACTAATTTATTATTTGTCTTGATTATGCATATCCTTTTTGGGTATGTTTCTAAGAAAGTGTTAATCCTCTTTCATCTAAAAATTTGATGTTTTGAGGAAACACAATACCCTATACATGTGATTGAATTTACGTGTTAACAAGGTATAATAATACTACCATATTTGGATTAGCGCGTTTTAGAAGCTACTTCTTGAAAAAGCATGTTTTCAAGTTACAGTGCACTTAAAAAATGGATGTAAATTTAAATTTTTATAAAGTAGTTTTTTGTGTATAAAGGGATAAAAGTATAGCAAAAGAATCACTTTTGTTGTTAAGAACTTTTTTAGCTTTTGTTTTAGAACATAAAAAGCTGATAATTACCCATAAAATACAAATACAAATCCAAACAGGCTCGTGAACTTTCTTGAAGTTTATAGAAAAGGTTTATTTTTGGATGTATCAGCTTTCTGAACTGCCACCCATGAGACTCTGTTTTACTTTAATAACAAAATGATAAGTTTTTGACAAAAATAGAATATTTAATTCATATTTGGCATACATGTTATGTAATAGTTTTAGCTTTGAAATATTTCTTTGATTTAGTATCAAAATAAGCTTTAGATTTAATTAAAATTCGAACACTATTGTCATTATTTATTGAAAATGACTTTTGTTTGTCCTGGAGTCATCAACTTTAGGCCCTTTGCCCACTAGCTTTATTCATGGACCCAGCAGGAATTTCATTTTATTTTTTTAACTTAACTAATACATTTAGTTTTGTTTGGAAATACCAACTGACCAAGACCAGCATACAAAATGGTTAAAACATGAGTATTTTAATCGTACGAAACTAATTTTAAGACATAATTTTTCTGTAGCAAGATACAGAACACCAGTTCTAATAACCTCTCATTAAAGTTAGAGATTCTTGTTTTCATTAAGTTAAAATAAAATTACATGTGTTTCTATAATTTAAAAAAAATGGTCTAAGGAGTTGAAACCTACTGGAATATAACTTAGATGTCTTTTGAATAATTATGAGCCTCACCCACTAAATGATTACGTGTCTCTATTTGATGTAAAGTTATGAAATCCAGAAGAATCTTTTAGAGATTTTAGTTTTAGTGAACCATATTATTAGCTACTCTTTGGAATCAAACAAGTTGAGATTTGGGCATATCTAACTATAGTCCAATCTCTGTCCATATCTGGAATAATATATATCAATTGTAGTGGGTTGGTGGGATCCTTTTTTCTGTTTTTGGTTGATATTTTAATCAGGGAATAACTGATTTTTAAAACTCTAACAGGGGAATATCTTGGGCAACCAAAGATAAAGTGCAACAAGCCAACTACTTTGGTTCTTTGACCCAAGCATCCACCATAAGAGTTGGTTCTTTCAATGGAGAAGAGATTTATGCCCCTTTCAAGAGCCTCCTCCCAATGGTAGTTGTCTCTTTCTTTATTAATTCCATTATTGGTATACATATATATAAGAGTGACTTTAATAAAGGATGCAAATCACATACGTTTATAATTATAATTGTGTAAATGTGGTAACAATCATTTGTATAACGCAATAATTGTTCAGTTTTAAGTCTATTCACATCACGTGTATTAAGTACGAACAAAAACTCAATGATCTCATGCACATGTCATGTATGCATGTTTTTGTATGGACAACCAGGTACAAAGAAACGTAAATATTTGATATGATGGTTGGATAAAATCCATTTCTGACATTAATGAAACGTTAAATTATGATATAGGTGAACCCAGACGACATCGTGTTTGGGGGATGGGACATAAGCAGCATGAACTTGGCCGATTCCATGGCTAGAGCCAGGGTTTTGGACATTGATCTCCAAAAGCAGTTAAGGCCTTACATGGAATCCATGGTCCCACTCCCTGGAATCTTTGACCCTGATTTCATTGCTGCTAACCAAGGTTCACGTGCAGACAACGTGATTAAGGGAACCAAGAACGAACAAATCCAAAAGATCATCAAAGACATCAGGTAAACTTAACTACCACATGTCAGGATTGCCATAAATCCCCAAAAAAGATTGAGGGTCCACAGGATGTGATTTTTATTTTAATATTAAAAGTTTTCTTGACAGTGATTATAATCAAAATTGTGAAAATTAATGATATGTGGTTTCTTTATGTCATAAAGTGCCTAAATTTATAGCAAAACATACATACAAGATTATACACTTTGTCAATTTTTATTTGGGCATCAATGTATGTTATACTTCAATAGAAGGTAATAAGCTTTTAAGAATGAATAGGGTAGTATCTGGTTACGCTTTTAACAGTTTTACCGACATGTTACCACCAAATGTCTCAAAAAGTACTTTATTTAACCCTTTTTTAAAAAGCTATAAATGTTATATTTTGTTGGAACCAAACATAGGGTTCGTTAGCCAAAATAGAATCGAGGTATAGAACCTTGCTTCTGTACTGTTGGTTACATATTTTTACCTCACTAATACTTTTGAACTAAAATATAAAATTTGATTGAATAGCGGAAGAATAACAATCTGATTGAGCAATTTGATAACCTCGCTAATCCTATTAAATCTCTCTTTCAAATGACAAGTCTAACAATTTCGATTAAGCAGGGAAAGTATAACTATCTGATTGAAGAACTAAATCATCTGTGTCAAGTTCAATTTTAAAAATTAGAACATCAGAATTTGAGAAGTCAAAAGTGTTAATTTTTTATTTGTTCATATGGGAACAGGGAGTTTAAGGAGGCTAACAAGGTAGACAAGGTGGTGGTACTGTGGACTGCAAACACCGAAAGATACAGTAACGTAGTAGTTGGGCTTAATGACACTATGGAGAACCTTTTTGCATCATTAGACAAGAATGAAGCCGAGATTTCTCCGTCAACCTTGTATGCTATTGCTTCTATCCTTGAAAATGTTCCTTTCATAAATGGCAGCCCACAAAACACTTTTGTACCAGGTAACTTCTCTCGTTCTCCTGCCGCCTAATTTTCATGATTTATAATAAAATTTATGTTTTAATTGCAAGTTATGCTAATTTGAGTTGTGGGGGTAGGGGTTATTGATTTGGCCATCAAGAGGAACACCTTGATTGGTGGAGATGACTTTAAGAGTGGTCAAACCAAGATGAAGTCTGTTCTTGTTGACTTCCTTGTTGGAGCTGGCATAAAGGTAAGTTAAGATATTCATCTGATTGTTTAACATTTTTCAAAATGTAGGCAAAAAGTCACTCAATTTGTGCTACAAGATAGTCTTTGTTGCAAAGCAAACTGTTTGATCATTAGATTTTGTTAACCAACACTGATAGAGAGGTTTTGGTTACAGCCAACATCTATTGTGAGCTACAATCACTTGGGAAACAATGACGGAATGAACCTCTCAGCTCCACAAACATTCAGATCCAAGGAAATTTCAAAGAGCAACGTTGTCGATGATATGGTTTCTAGCAACGCCATCTTATATGAGCCGGGCGAGCATCCTGACCATGTGGTTGTTATCAAGGTATGTGGCGCGCGCACGCACACACATATGTGTAAACACATTGTTTGGTCATTTTGACTTTAACATAGGATTAATGTTGTAAAACGGTTTTGATATAGTATGTGCCTTATGTGGGAGATAGCAAGAGGGCAATGGACGAGTACACATCTGAGATATTCATGGGTGGTACAAACACGATTGTGATGCACAATACATGCGAAGACTCACTGTTGGCTGCTCCAATCATTTTGGACTTGGTCCTACTCGCTGAGCTTAGTACTCGCATCCAACTCAAAGCTGAAACTGAGGTTCATTTCTCTTCCACTCACGTTTCGATCATCAAATGTTTAGCTCGATTACGATTAGGAGCTTTTTTTTTTGGGTGAGGGGAAGGGTAGGGGGTCCCTGTATATGTAATGAACATGTGTTGTGAAAAACAATTATTGCAGGGCAAGTTCCATTCTTTCCATCCGGTGGCTACCATCCTTAGTTACCTAACAAAGGCCCCTCTTGTAAGTTTTCGAGATTCGTTATCTTTTGGTAGTACATTTCTGTTGAATTATTGTTACGGTCACATGTTGTGGGACCCGAAGATTTATGTAAAGTGATGGAAAATACAGGTACCACCAGGGACACCAGTGGTGAATGCACTAGCAAAACAGAGGGCAATGCTGGAGAACATACTGAGGGCTTGTGTTGGATTGGCACCAGAAAACAACATGATATTGGAATACAAATGAAGTGAGCATGCCATGCCATGCCATATGAATATGATTTGTATTTTCAGGATTTGGTGGTTTTGTGTTGTTTGGAGCTTCCATCGTTGTAAACCACAAGTTTAATGTGTGTGCTTCGCTTTGCTTTTCGCTTAGCTTAGCTTAGCTTTAAGAAGTAACTACCTTTTTATTTTGGAATTGAATGAATGAATATATCCTCATAATAATCCCAAATTTTATGGATGCATGATTTGCAATCTTTAATAGTTGTGTTACCTAAATCACTACATAAATCTCCACCTCGAGAAAACTCTAAATTTTATTTTAGAGAAATATCAAGATTAATGTTAAATTTATTAAGTTTTAAAAATAATTAGAAGGGTTAACACCATACAATAAGAACGTATTTAGTGTATCGATATGATACATGAATTTTTTTTTTACATATGTATGTTACATGTATTTTAGTTTTTATTTCAATATGATACATTTCTATAAATAAACGGTTACGACTTTATATAGAAATGTATTATACTGAAACTATAAACTAAAATACATGTAATATATATATATATATATATATATATATATATATATATATATATATATATATATATATATATATATATATATATATATATATATATATATATATATATATATATATATATATATATATATATATATATATATATATATATAGAGTCAGGTTCAAAAAAGTACCTCTCGAAATCAAGTGCACCCGAAGGTACCAACCTTAAAAAACTTTTTTTTAATTTTTTTTCTCATAACTATGTTTAAATTAATGTTATACACATGATATATGAATTTCACATACATTCGCACTTTCTGTGTCCTTAAAACTTATGTGAATGCTCAATGCATATTTATGTGAATGGTCATCCATGTGAATGGTCATTTCACACAATGTGAATGGTGTGAATGACCATTCACATGATCTTTTTTTATCATTCATAAGATTTATGATGTTGCTCCTTTTGAAAAAAGTCTTATAATGTTGTCTTATACATTATTATTCAAAAAAAATATATGTGAATGATCATTCACATTAGGGTACGCTGGAATCTCATAGGTACGCTGATGAACCTGATTCTATATATATATATATATATATATATATATATATATATATATATATATATATATATATATATATATATATATATATAGAATATGGTTCGTGTGAGTACCTAAAAAATGCAGAGTACCGTGAGTACCTGTGAACACACGGGTTTAAGATGTGAACATGCTCCGAAAAAAAGTTTTTTTTTTTAAAATTTTTTTTTCATATTCATTTAGATACAAATAATATAAGCATATTTGTAAAAGAATTACACGCATTCACACTTCGTAGCCTCTTAAAAGTCATGTGAACGTGGAAAAATTCATGTGAACATGCTTAGCTGTGAACATACGTTCACAACAGTGCAGTTCATGTGAACTTGCACGTTTCACATAGTTATAGTGTGTGTTTATGTGTGATTTTTTGCAAGTAGTCTTATATTATTAATTTAAACATGATTATGAAAAAAATTTTCAAAAAAAATAATTTTAAGCGAGGTACCTCCGGTACTCCGCAAAACTAGTGGTACTCATTTGAACCCAAATCTATATATATATATATATATATATATATATATATATATATATATATATATATATATATATAAGAAAATTAAAGTACATGTATCATATCTATAAATACTAATAAAAGTGTTATATTCGTTTCATGTGAAGCCACGTGTCATCATCATGAATCGAAGTATTTATAGATATGATACATGTACATTAATTTTCTTTTATATATATATATATTACATGCATTTTAGTTTATAGTTTCAGTATAATACATTTCTATGTAAAGTCATATGAAAAACCGTTTATTTATAGAAATGTATCATATTAAAATAAAAACTAAAATACATGTAACATACATATGTAAAAAAAATTCATGTATCATATCGATACACTAAATACGTTCTTATTGTATGGTGTTAACCCTTCTAATTATTTTTAAAACTTATATATATATATATATATATATATATATATATATATATATATATAAAAGAAAATTAAAGTACATGTATCATATCTATAAATACTAATAAAAGTGTTATATTCGTTTCATGTGAAGCCACGTGTCATCACCATGAATCGACACTTGACATTTATAGGTTTTAAAAATAATAAAGAAATTAAAATTAATCTATCCAAATCTAATATAATTAATATATGTAAACCCTCTCTTACGCACAAAAGTCAAGCCATAATATCATAAGTGACAATATCGCATATAATCTATATTACGCATGTGTGAGGATATTACAAATCTCAAATAATTAAAAACATTCATACAAACATGTTTATGACAAGGTCATCAGTTTGGTACAGATAATCAGATAATTGAGCTGGCATACAACAACTCACTACGGATACACATATAAAATAAATACATGAGTTGCAGAATCACAGTTTCCCAAAAAATGCTATAATCATACCTTAGCTAGTACAAAATCCCCCAAGTAGCTCCAACTCGTACTTCGGCGGCTGCGGCTGCTGTACCTCTTTCTGACTGCCTGAACATGTTAGACTCGAAAATATAATATGGAAAGCTCATGAGTACGCGAGGGCTACACTCTGCAGAATAAACACATAATACAAAAACATAGCACGTAACACATAGAGCACATCTCTATCGCAATCCATGGCAATCATCCACACATATCAGATATGATTATGAAGGAGCATGAGATCCAGAACCCTGTATAACAAAATCATTGTGGGGACACTTCCTCGGCTAACAGACTGCACACATCAGTAGTTAGCGAATCACTGAAGCACAGGATCGACCTGGCTAATAAACCCTGTCGTATATATACACTCGAATGACTGGTTAGGGACAATCAGTCCGCGCGATCACCCATCGCAAGTAACAATCCGTATGGAACTCATCACAGACACCATGAAATGGATTTCATCTCATGCACATGATACACATATAACAAGAATAGAATCATACATGAGGTTCACGTCCCTGTCTCGTACACAACACATATAATAGCAAAAGCCACACAAGTAAGACTCGTAAAAGAATCGTGCGGTTAGAAAAGAACTCGAGCACTCACCTGCCTATCTGATCACCTACTGACCCTTCTGATCACAATTCTCGGATAGACTCGATGTTTTCCCGTCCCTGTATACAAAACGGATCTTAGACTGTTAATTCAAACCCAACAGATACGCATAACAGACTCATACACTAATCAAATAATTGAATCGGATCCCAAAAGTAACCCCAAAGCCCAAAACCCAATTTTGGCCCAAAATAGCTTATTGCGGCCTGCACTCGACCCATCGTGGCCGCCCTCGGGTTCGCAGTCGCGCTCAGGTAATCGCGGCCGCGCTGACCATCATGGTCACACCCAATGATCTCGATCGTGCTTAACCATGCACCGCCACTAAACAGATCGCGGCCACGCTCTGGGGATCCTGACCGCGCTCCTGGTCGAGCAGGTCTTCCCTGTCCGACGTTCATGGCTCTCCCGGGGTAAACCAACCCCAAAAGCTCGATTTCCACAATGAAACAACCCACAAAATAAGCATGTAACTCTATTTTACAGGCTCAGTAGCTAATTCCCAGAGTATAGCAACATGTAACACGAACTAAGCTATAAAAATGGATGTTTTCTTACCTTTACAACTCAAGAACATGAAAAATGTTGATGATGATCGATTCCAGCAACCTAATCAGCTTCTAGGCTTCTGATTTCAGTCAATCCACACCCACAACATATACACACTTTCTTTCTAAGTGAGGAAAGGAATCAAAGAGTTTAAATAACACACACACACACACACACACACACACACACACACACACATATATATATATATATATATATATATATGTATATCCTTTCTATTTTTAGTAAGTACAATACGCAATTATTCGAACCCGATATCAAAATACCAATATTAATATCAATTAAATCCATTAAAATCAGTGATTCATAAATATAATTAATCCGCTAAAATGATAACCCGGAGCCACGTATACTCAATCCCGACACGTATAAATCCACTAATCGGGATATTACTCGACCAACGCAACATTAATAAATTAAATATCCAATAAAATAATTCCACGTACCAAGTCAAATTTCGAGATGTTACAAATCCTCTCCTTTTAAAGAGATTTCGTCTCGAAATCTAACTCAAACTCTGAAACAACTGGGAATAACGACTTTTCATTTCTGACTCGGGTTCCCAAGTGGCATTGGTACGTTTATGATACTTCCACTGAACGAGTACCAAGATAATCTCTTTATTCCTCGGTTTCTTCACTTTTCGGTCTGTAATCGCTTCAGGCTGTTTGGCGTACCTCAACTGATCATCAACCGTAATCTCACAAAACCACACATACTGATCATCTTTGGCCAAACACCTTCTTAGGTGACTCACATGGAATGTATCATGTACACGACTAACTCTGGAGGCAATCTCAATCTGTAAGCCTGATCCTGGACTCTGGCAACAATCTCAAATGGCCCAATATATCATGGACTCAACTTGCCTCTATGTCTGAATCTGATTACTCCCATCCACGACAATACTTTCAACATAACTCGGTCACCAACCCTGAACTCAAGTTCCGTTAGACAAAGATCGGCATAACTCTTCTAGCGACTCTGTGCGACCCTCGGATGCTCACGAATCACTACCACTTTATCACTAGTCTCTTGTAATAATCCAGGCCCACTGATAGGTCGCTCACTGACCTCACCCCCAACACACATGGGTCAAACACTTGCGCCGGTAGAGCGCCTCAAATGAAGCCATCTTAATGGTGGCGTGGGAGCTGTAATTATATGCAAACTCAACTAATGGTAAGTGTATGTCTTAATTACCACTAAAATTGATTGCACATGCTCGCAACATATCCTCGAGAGTCTGATTAGTGCGCTCTGTCTACCCGTCAGTCTGACTGTCTGAGGTCTGTATGTCATGGTCAACTGTACCCTGGTGCCCAACTCTTTCTGGAAACTCTGCCAGAACCAAGAAGTAAACCGAGTATCTCTATTGGAAGTAATCGACTTCGGGATCCCATGCCTCGATACCACCTCATTAATGTAAAGTCGCACTATTTGATCCATAGTAATAGTACCCCGTACGTCTAAGAAATGTGCACTCTTAGTGAGCCTGCCTCAATTACCCAAATCATATTATTCCCTTGAACCGTGCGTGGAAGTATGACAATAAAATCCATCGTAATGTGATACCACTTCCACTAGGGGATCTATAACGGTTGTAGACGACCGTGCGGCTTCTGATGTTCTGTCTACACGCGCAAGAAAGTCATACACTCTTCGACATACCAACCCACATCTCTTTTCATCCCTGGCGACCAGTAAAATTCTCGAAGATCCCGATAACTCTTGGTGCTTCCCGGATGAATTTATAATCTCGATCCGTGTGACTTATCAAGTATCAACTGATGGTGATTCCCAACACTAGGGAACCAAACTCGATCATGGATGGTAAACAACCCTCTGCCGTCTCTAATTAGAGTCTCGATCTACACAATAAGCTGCTCCTTTTTCACATTCTCTGCTCGCTGGCCCTCCTGCTGTGCTAATCTCGAACTGTCAATCAGAGTCGACGTAATCTCAAGTCTGGTAGCTCGTGAAATCACAGTCTGGCCACATGCCTTATGGCTCAACGCATCGACTACCACATTCACCCTGCCCGGATGATACTGAATCTCACAAGCATAATCTTTCAGTAACTCTAAGCTGCCCCTCAGTCTCATGTTCAACTCTTTCTTATTAAACAAATACTGAAGATTCTTATGATCAGTATACACAATAAAACGAGACCCATATTGATAATGCCGCCATATAACATAATAGCATCTAACTCAAGGTCATGCACAATATGGTTCTCCTCGTAAGTGTTCAGCTGGCGTGACGTATCAGCAATCACTTTCCCTCTCTGCATCAAAACGCAGCCCAACCCAGTCCCTGAAGCACCACCGTACACCACAAAATCATCTGCACCCTCTGGTTATGCTAACACTGGAGCCTGGCGTAGTCGGGTCTTCAATTCTCTGAATGCACGCTCCTGCTCCTCGGACCACTCAAACGGTACCGACTGTCGTGTCAATCTCGTCAACGACATGGCAATCCTCGGAAAGTCATGGATGAAGTGTCGATAGTACCCAACAAGCCCTAGAAAACTACGTACCTCTAGAATTGTCTGTGGTGGCTCCCAACTCATCACTGTCTCTATCTTCGCAACATGACCCAAAAACTGCACATCACACAACCAAAATCACACTTGGAGAATTTCACGTATAATTTCTCCTTTTGCAGCACAGTCAAAACCTCTCGTAGGTGCTGTTTGTGGTCCTCGGCACTCTTCGAGTAAATCAAAATATCGTCAATGAACACTATCATAAAACGATCCAACATAGATCTACACACCCTGTTCAACAAATCCATAAAAGCTTTGGGTGCCTTAGTGAGTCTGAAGGGCATCACAAGGAACTCATAGTGTCCATAACGCGTCCAGAATGCCGTCTTCGGTACATCTTCGTCTTTGACTCTCAACTGATGGTACCCAGATCTCAAATATATCTTCGAGAAGTAACTCGAACCCTGAAGCTGATCAAACAAGTCGTCAATGCATGGGAGTGGATATTTGTTCTTCACTGTCACCTTATTTCAACTTTCTATAATCTATATACATTCGCATGCTTCTGTGCTTCTTTTTCGCAAACAATACCGGTGCTCCTCACGGTGATGAACTTAGACGGATAAATCCATGATCTAATAACTCCTGCAACTGAGACATCAACTCTCGCATCTCTGTAGGTAGGGGTGTAAATGAGCCGAGCTACTCGTGAGCTACTCGAGATCGACTCGTAAAAAGCTCGAGTTAAACGAGCTCAAGCCGAGCTCGAGCCTCAATTCGAGCTCATTTAATAAACGAGCTCGAGCCCGAGCTTCACATATCAAGCTCACGCGCCTAAACGAGCTTAAACGAGTCTATATATAAATATATTTATAAATTAATAAATATATAATATATAGATTAAATAATTAAAACTAAAAAGTTATATATATTATGTGAACTTCTTTTTTACTATTTTTTGACTGACCGGATCGGTCCCTCTCATTTGTTCAACTACTCGCGGGGCCTGCTGCGTTTAAAGAAGCTCCACCAAAGATTATATAAATATTAATTAAAAAAATTAAAATATATAATAAACGAGTCGAAATGAGCTGAGCTCGAGCTCAAGCCTGGTACTTTTAAACGAGCCTAGTTCGAGCTTAAACGGGCATGGGCTCGAGGCTGGTTTACACCCGAATCTGTGGGTGCCAGCCTGTAAGGCGTCTTAGCTATAGGCACCGCTCCAGGAATAAGGTCAATACGAAAGTCGAGTTGACGATCTAGCGGTAACCCAGGGAACTTATCTAGGAATACCTCGGGAAACTCTCTAATCACTAATACATCCTCTCTGGTCTTCTTCTCCTTCAGTGCGTCAACAACATTAGCTTGGAAGGTCTCACATCCCTTAGAAACATATTACAGAGCTCTCGCCATAGACACTATCCCAATCTCGCCTCTGCGTCGTTCCCCATACACGGTAACACTCTCACTGTCTAAATGGGTATGGGGATCATCTTCTTGGCACACAAAATATCAGTCTGTCTGGCAGTCATCCAGTTCATACCTATATTTCATCAATTAATCTCAATCGGTAACAGATCAATCAGAAACTAGTGAGTATCGATCTCTAACACACAATCCCTGTATACCGGGCTCACTAGCATAGTGCTCCCATTAACTCTCTCAACAATCAAAGGAACAAATAACGCAGTAGAAGGAACAGTAAAATACACACAGAATATCACAGACACATACGAGCGATCTGCTCCAGAATAAAATAAAACACATGCATGAAGGCCGTTAGAATATACGTACCAAAAACAATATCTGTAGCATCCCGTGCCTCCTCGGCATTCACCTGAAACACTCGACTCCGAGCTCTGAGAACAGTGTCCCTGCAGCTAGATAATGACGGTTCTGCCCTGGCCCACTGGAACTCGCCTAATGTATCACTGGCCCTACATCGGGGCAATCGCAAATCATATGCCCTGGATTTCCACAACGGAAGCATAACGACTCTCTAGCCGAATACGTGGCGGGAGCATGCCCTCTTTGACCGCAAGGATAACACCTGGGTAACTTGAACATATACGGCCCAGTAGACGATGATGACATCTTGAGCACTCTCGATCCCCAACCAAACTGTCAACATAGCTAACCGAAGCTCGGGCCCCCTGTCCCACACTACTCTGAATCGGAGCACTTTATCTGGAGCTCTACATCGACTCCGGCCGCCCGATCTCCGGCTCTGTGTTAGTCCTCTTGTAACAACCCTACTTTTTATACTCATGTAATTTAAAATTTAAAGACTGAGTTGATGTATTAATGGAATTTTTATTTCGGTTAAGCAAATTAAGTTCACAAATTTAAATATGAGAAATAATGAGGAGAAATCCTCATTGTAGTTTTTTTAAGCAAGCATAAACATGAGAAACCAACTTAGATGCTTAAAATAGTGCAAATAAGCAATATACAAAGTTGAAGGGTGTAAAGTGCAATTATGGCCAAATAGAAATAAATAAAAATGAAAAAAAAAAACGTTCATTCTTCCATTTCACACACACTCTCTCTAAACCCACCGTCTCTCTGTCTCTCTCTCTCTGTCTCTCTCTCTCTCTCTCTCTCTCTCTCCTTTTGTCTCTAAAACCCACGGCTTCATCAATAAGAACACAAAAAGCTTGGAATTGAAAGCTAAAAATCTAGATTCAAGCTACTAGGAAGGAACTATAGCTTATACAACCATCAACTTAAGGTAATATTTACTCAAACTCGCGATTTTTGAGGATTTGGGTTCGGTTTTTACAAGAAGCGAATCAAGATTTCGGTTATGGATATGGTTGCATGTTGCATATTCTTGAAGATTTGTTTAAATTGAGCATTAGTGATGCTACATACCAAATTTCAGACTCTGATTCACTTTCTAAGTATGAATTTCAGAAATCACTATGTCTTTTAGTGTGTGTGTTCATCGACAGTGATGAAAAACGGACAAAAAGAGGCTGATTTGGTATATTTAAGTTATGTTTCATGTTTTCAGTCACAAAACATGCATAAATTACCAAAAGTGAAATATGAAAAATATAAGAAATGTATAAGTATGAAATTCGGATATGATGAACACAATTCGGATCATCCGAATTTCGGATCAGGTCAAATCTCGGATTCATCCGAGTTTGGTTCAAATCTAAGTTTTGG
Organism: Centrapalus pauciflorus; assembly: GCA_020465985.1. Classification (NCBI taxonomy): domain Eukaryota; kingdom Viridiplantae; phylum Streptophyta; class Magnoliopsida; order Asterales; family Asteraceae; genus Centrapalus; species Centrapalus pauciflorus. Next base: position 109,666 of record JAANYP010001790.1, read on the forward strand.
ACCATATACTATCTCGGATAACAAACTTGAAGAATCACAAGTCATTACACGAATTTCGGACATAGGGGCCTCTAAATTTCGTATGGTGTATTAGCCGAATTTCGGATGGATGTTCAAAGAAAAATGCCAAGGATGGACTTCGGGCCATCCACATTTCGGGCTCCTCCGAATTTCAGTTTAAATCAATCAAATTTCTAAAACTAAGTTTTTAAGTTGATACTAACACTCATATACTATTACACTGACTTTACAGGATATTTGTGGTGTTGATTAACACACATTCATTCAGAGCCAATTTAAACCATAGTGAGTAATAGATTAATATTCGAACATTTATTGTCTTTGCATTCAGATTTCATATTTCAATGGCATGTTATTGTTGTTCAAAATACATCATTTGGCACTCACATATGATTCATTGTATTTATGCACACTCGTACTTGACATGTGACAAACATGTAGCCAGCGTTCATTTGAAAGTGCATCACTGAGATCATGTTCTATCATGATTACACTTCACAATCTGATGCGACCTGGACTGGGGCTGATAGCAGGCCACTGTCGGGGACTGATCATCCCATACACTTTCCTGGTCAGGTTCGGCACATCCTGGTCAGGTTCGGCACATCATGGTCAGGTTCTTCTTAGGCATTTCAATTCAATTTAATTCCCGGTTACTCTAGAAGCTTATTGGTACATGGAAGATATAGTTTTGGGGCTGAGATTTTATGCTTTGAAAATAATCAAGGATGTTGTAATAGTTAGCCTATGACACTGTAGTCTTATACATTTTCTTGCTTTAGTGTGGAGCTACTTAAAACTGCTTTAAATCTATCAATTTAATTCCATGTTAATATTATGGTTGTTTATTGATCCTGGAGTTATCAATTATAACACTAATCAAGGAGGATGCCTCAGTTTGGTATCAGTGTATTAGTTTGAGGTTTCAAGTGTCCGCGAGGACTTGGACTCAAACTTAGGTAATGATATTAGAATGGACTCCTAGGAAATGATCTGAACCAAGATAGGATTGACATGCACACGAGGACAAATAAAGGGTAACTGTAAACACTAGGACTCTAAAAAAATGTTCTAAATATTATTTTCTATATTTAAGAACATGTCAGGAGACGATATGACTCCGCAGAAAAGGTTCCAAATGATGCAAAGTCTAATGGAACTAAACAACGAATTACAAGCTAAAAGAATGGCTGAGCAAGCTCAGTCATTTGCTGATCAATTAAGAGCCAGGGATGAGGCTGAGGCCAAGCGAAAGGCAAATAAACGAAAGAACAAGGAATAACAACAACAAGGAGAACAAGAGGATAGACAACAAGACACTGGTTCTTCTAATAAAGCAAAGGGATGTAGGTTCAAAGACTTCAAGAGTAACGGGACTGTTACATTCGATAGCATTGGAGATGTTGTGACAGCATTAGAGTATAACACTTCAAAAGAACCTTCCGAATCAGCGACTGTGCTGAAAAGGACATGGTTCGGTTTGCAACTGCAATGTTTGTAAGGTACGCAGTCATGTGGTGGGATGCGATCATCAATGTGCTGACGATGGAGGTAGTGTCACACATGTCTTGGAGTGAGTTTAAGAAAGTATATTTTCACAACAATACTGTCCTGCCGATGAGAAGCGCCGTCTAGAGGCGATATTTTTGAGTCTGTCTCAAGGAACAAAGACAGTTACTCAATACGCTGTCGAGTTCACTCGCCTGAGTCTGTTTGCACCTAACCAATTAGATACAGAAGAAAGGAAGATATGTCGGTTCTAGGCCGGTTTAGATTATGAAATTCGCCGAACAATGAGTGGGGTTCGGTACACAACCTTTGCTGGTATGTTGGAGGCTGCTCGAAATGTGGAGCAGGTTGTGTTGCTATCTGGGTAAGTCATGGGGTCAACTGCTGAAGTACCGACTCAACCATTGCCGCCAAAAAGGCAACGGGAGTCTGGATCATCTCGATCCTCTCCGCAATCAAATCAACGATCTTCCTCCCCAAAGAAAGGAAAGGCCATTTCGGCCAGTTTGAGACAAGAGACTGCAGTAGGTGTAGAAAGACCCATGGCGGGGAGTGCGAAACTCAGGACATGTATATTTTCTGTTATGGGCAGAAAGGCTGCCATTGGGAGCATTGTCCACGAAAAGGCGATGCGTGCTTTAATTGCCATAGAATGGCCACTTTGCCAAGGACTGCCCAAGACCCCCAAGAGATCAAAGCGCTCAACAATCAACCATTAGATCTTCTGGAGCTTCTACTGCTCGTAGGGATCAAGCTCAGAGGGCTCCAACCAGGGCTTTTCAAATCACAGCTGAGGAAGCAAAAGATGACCCGGAGGTGGTCATTGGTAGTTCTTAATTAATTCAATTCCTGCACACATTCTATTTGATTCCGGAGCAAATCGTTCGTTTATCTCCACTTCGTTTGCTCGTCAACTAAACATGCCTACTTCAAAATTGCAATTTGTGCTTGATATTGAGACTGCTAGCAATATGTTAGTTAAGGCAGACAAAGTATTTAGGAATTGCACTTTACTAATAGAAGATGTAGTATTCAATATAGACTTAATTCCTATGGAATTCGGAGAGTTTGACATCATAGTGGGTATTGGCTGGCTTTTCCACAATGAGGCACCAAAAGTATGCAAGAAGAGAATGATCAGGATTACTACCCCTGAGGGTCGAAACATTTGTATCTACGGTGACAGAGTTTGTCGGCCAATGCTCAACAAATTTGTCATTTGTTTTTATCGATGAAATTCTTATATATTCGAAGACCAAAGAAGATCATGCAACACATTTAAGAGAATTGTTAGAGTTGCAGTGAAAAGAGCGACTTTATGCCAAATTCTCGAAATGCGAATTACGGTTGAGGCAGGTACGTCTTAACATTCGAAACAACACAATTCCTTAACTTCTATATTCACCAACAAACTTTTGTTAACTTTGCTCCTCCTCAATATTTAAATTCAGATCCAATTCTTGGGGCACGTGATATCTGGTGCTGGTATTGCTGTTGATCCGGCAAAGATCAAAGCTATCCAGAACTGGGAATCACCTCGTAATGCCTCAGAAATACGCAGTTTCTTGGGATTAGCCGGTTACCACCGCCGATTTATCAAAGATTTTTCCAAGATAGCCGTTCCTCTGACCAAGCTCATTCGCAAGAACGCAACTTTCATCTGGGAGGTGGAACAACAAACGGCTTTTGATAAGTTGAAGAAGCTACTAAGTGAAACACCGATTTTGGCCCTGCGTGAGGGAAACGAAGAATTTATAGTCTACACAGATGCATTAGGCATGGGACTTGGAGCAGTATTGATGCAATTGGGAAATGTCATAGCTTACGCCTCGAGACAACTCAAGCCACATGAGAAAGACTATTCCACTCATGACCTGGAGTTAAATACTGTGACATTTGCTCTGAAACTTTGGAGACATTATCTATACGGGACCAAATGCCAGCTTTACACTGATCACAAGAGCTTGAAGTATATATTCAGCCAGAAGGACTTGAATATGAGGCAACGAAGGTCAATGGAGCTGATCAAGGATTACGACTGCGAAATCTTATACCATCCTGGGAAGACTAAGTGGTGGCTGATGCACTAAGTAGAAAAGGTTACTGCAAAGCTTACTGTTATGCCCTGACTTCTACCATTTTGACGTCAACTGTCCTTGATGATGTAAGGGCTGCTCAACTACAGACTCTAAAGGAAGAGAATGTTAAAAATGAGAACGTTAGGATTCAGTTACCAATAATGCAAGTTGATGGAACCTGACTCAAAGGTGTGTATGGCAGAGTATGGGTTCCCAAGTTTGGGAATATGCGAGATATAATGAAAGGACCGAATAATTTCGAAACTAAATTCCACCAATCACAAGCAATATACCTAAAAAATACGGGATAATTTAAAATTTTCTAAGCTCATACATCTGTAAATATAATCAACCTTGTAAGGTAATAGATTACATCAACCAGAGTACGATAAATAAGTTTAAGTTACATGCCAACTCATCTAGGGTTCTACACGACCTTCCAAAAGTCAATACAAAACAACAATGTCTCGGTCAACAAAATCAACAGCCTCAAACTGGAGCCTTACTTTTATCTACTCCACCTGAAATAACAAGTCCCCACAACCGGGGTAAGTCGTCGCCCAGAGAGTAACAAGATTTAAAAGCATAAAAGTACATATGTAAATAAATATGCATGAATAGAAATGAAGTATGAGTTCAATAACTTCCTACGCGCCCCTCATCCGAGCTGACGCCGCAGCCCTCATTCGAGCTGGTGCTGATTAAACCGTTCACGCCCCTCATCCGAGCAGGCGCTGCACCCCTCATCCGAGCTGGTGCTGGTTTAACCAAAAACTTAGGGCTAACCGACCCTGGCCTACACACAGTAGCGTCAGCGCCCAAATCCACGTCGTATAGTACAAGTATGCATACATGGAATTCACGCTTACACTTAGGCATAGATTTCTAACAGATGTGTGGGATAAATATATCATGTGGTTGACATAATCATGAAAATGATAGTAACATGGTAGGATGATACAATTGAAGCGAATATAACAAATATACATTAACACATATAACTGATCATGCAGATAAATATGTTACTCACAGTGATTTCAAAATTGTCCTTCGAAGCTCGTTTAAAGATAAAACAACTAACCAGAATATCAGAATCTATCACGCTCGACTAATGACCTAGTAATAAAAGTATATTGCTTAACCGCCACTATTGTTTTATTTATCTAAAACTATAATTCTCGATTGGCCTAAAATTTCAAAGTCCGGGGCTAAAACGATAAATATTTATTTATGCGGCAAAATCTTTAAAATTATTTAAACTTTAACTTTTAGTTTATTTAGCCTATAATTATAGGTCTCGAACCTATAACGGCTAAAATGGTTAAATTGATGATATTATTCGTCAACTCTCTTTTACAATGCTTTGGTTAGAATTTATCTTTTAATTTCATGAATCAATCAGTAATCTAGTTGTTACCTAAATTAATAACTTGAACTTACAGACTAACTATTTAATCTTTTATAAATAAATTAAATAATTTATAATTAAATTGAATATACTCATCTAGTATTAAAAAGAAAAGAAAATCTAATTAAAGAAACCTAGTTCAAACCCAACACTTTTTTTTTTAAAACTCAATTAAGATCGTCCAAATAAAATAATTAAATTTTGTCCATATATTTGAAATATGTAATACAGCACATTCCTATCTTTGAATTGTTATTGTTGCTAAGCTTCCCCATTTCCGGTTAACCAAAATCAAAACCCACCCAATCAAAACCCATCATTTAACCCACTTAAAACCCATAAATAAAACCCATTACACTAAAAGAACACTTACGCCCCTCCACTTTATTATTATTATTATTATTATTATTATTATTATTATTATTATTATTATTATTATTATTATTATTATTATTATTATTATTATTATTATTATTTTGTGCGTGTTCTGGAAGGAGGAAGAGGTGCAGACAGGCAGATACAAAACAACCTCCAAACCCTATTTTGGTTTTCAAGTTTTCAAATATCTTATGAACCAATTCATTCATTTTAAAACACCAAAATCATTTTAGTTAGATATATATACGTATTTTTATCGGCTTTACAGCAATATTCGTATTAATACTAAAACCCATCTAAAATCCTACGTGAAAGTTAAGAATGGTGATGAAAAGATGACTACGCGTCCATATGTTTTAAATCTCAGGTTATAAGGCTTGTTGTAACTTCAATTAATGGTTATTTATGGTATTTGACCTTATACGTTCAAGAAGGAGATGATGATGATAATGGCTACATATTTTAAATTTTTAACACTCTAAAATTTCAACTTTAATAATTAGATGAAGAAATTTGGGTTTTAAAAGTTACCTAAAAAATGAAGAGCAATTGAGAGAATGAAGGTCGAAGATGAACTAAAAAAAAAAATCCTGCCATCAACTTTTAAGCATTCCTAATGATTTGTTTCATTAGAACTTTAAAAAGAAAAAAAAGGATATAAAAGAGAATTAGTAAAGGAGACAAAGGAAGAGAAAAACATAAATTTTGGTCAACACCTATTTTGGTGTAAACTCCCTCTCATCAAGTCAACAAGTGTTTATTTATTATTATTTAAAAAAAAAATTATAACCAAATTAGCATTGCACTTTTGTTACTTTATTTAAAAGATTTCTACCCATATTTTATAATATTTAACAATTATAAGTGAAAACTCAAATAAATAAGTAAAATAACTAATCAAAATTTGTGGTGGTTACATATGATTCTAGAAGAAGCTCACCAGCCAAAGTTTTCAATTCACCCTGGAAGTACAAAAATGTACAATGACTTGAAGTCCGATTTCTGGTGGCCAGGGTTGAAAAGAGATGTTGGACAATATGTTGTAGAAATGCTGAACATGCAGATTAGTGAAAGCTGAACACCAACAACCCTATGGTAGTGTGCAACCTATTTTGATCCCAGAATGGAAGTGGGACCATATTACTATGGACTTCATAACCAAGCTACCCAAAACTCATCGTCAAGATGATTCCATCTGGGTCATTGTTGATCGATTAACCAAATCCGCTCACTTCATACCCATCAGAGAAACCTACTCTCTGGATCGTCTGACCCAAATCTACATGAATGAAATCGTCACAAGACATGGTGTGCCTAAGTCTATTGTTTCTGACAGAGACAATAGATTCACTTCAAACTTTTGGGCTACTCTACAAGATGGTCTTGGTACTCGTATCGCTATGAGTACTGCTTATAGACCCCAATCTGATGGACAAAGTGAAAGGACGATTTTAACCTTGGAAGACATGTTGAGATTGTGTGTCATGGATTTGGGAGGTAACTGGGACGATCACCTTCCCTTAGCAAAGTTTTCATACAACAATAGTTACCATTCAACCATCAAAATGGCACCGTTAGAGTTTTTGTAAGGAAGAAAATGTAGGACTCCAACATGTTGGAGGGAAACAGAAGAAACTCCTATCGTCGGGACAGCTTTGCTGCAAGAAACAAATGAGAAGATTCAGCTCATCCGTCAATACATGAAAACAACACAGGATCGACAAAAGAACTATCACGATCGCCGCCACAAAGCTATCGAGTTTCAGAAAGATGATTGTGTGTACTTGAAGGTGTCTCCGATGAAAGGTGTCACCAGATTTGTAGAGCGAGGAAAACTATCTCCTCGATTTGTAGGACCCTTTCGTATATTTGAAAAAGTTGGGAAACAGTCCTACCGCCTGGACTTACTAGAAGAACTATCAAGAGTTCACCCAGTCTTTCACGTGGGTTACTCAAGGAAGAGTCTGGTGCCCGAGAGGGAACCATGGACTGATCACTCAAAGATACAAGTTGACGAACGACTAAGGTTTGTTGATGAGCCGAAGTGCATACTTGGGACCAAAGTCAAGAAACTCCGAAACAAAGAAATCAAAATGGTGCTGGTCAAATGGAAGTATCACAGGGGAGCTAACCACACTTGGGAGTCTGAAGTGGACACGAAGACTAGGTACCAAAGTTTGTTTAGCGCAGCATGACTTCGCTGATGAAGTATAAGCGTGGCGAAGCCCAAGCTGTAACAACCCTACTTTTTATGCTCATGTAATTTACAATTTAAAGACTTAGTTGATGTATTAATGGAATTTTTAATTTGGTTAAGTGTCAAGACCTCCTCTTACGGGGCAGTCCTGAATGACTAGGTCCCAAGGAGCAATACAACATCAATCACAACTAAGATAGAATTAATAAAATGCGGAATTAAGGCATTACAGAAATTAAGATTATTTTACAATATGTTTAAAACAAGACTATTAAAGTTTAAAAGTAAACTATAAAGGGCACAAGGACACTAATCTAGTACATAATCACAATGCATGTCACTGCTTCTACCCAAACCACCACCATAATTGTTGGTACACCCTGTGTGACGATAGCAGTCTAAGTCGTATTAGCATTTTGTCTAAGTCAGGTTACAAAGTATTGAATACTAACTAGTGTTTGATATATGTGTTTATATGTGTTTGATAGTTATTGATTGTATGTTTGAACTTGATGTAATGTATTACAAGAAGTTCAAACATAAAGTCCAAAGATTGATTCAAACATAAGTTAAACATATGTTCAAATAGAAGTTTGACTTGTAAAATTCAAATTTAGAGCATATTTGAATTTACACATATGGCAGATTCGAAATTGGTACAAAGTCGAATGAGGCAGTTTCGAATTTGTCAAGGGGACAAATTCGAATGGGCCTTGGGCCTGTTTCGAGTTTGGCCCATGACAAACTCGATTGAGCGTCTATAATTAGGGATTAACTCGAATCATTAGCAGACTTTTGCAGAATTCGTGTGAGCAATTAGCAAAAGGCGATCTCGAGTTTATCAGCTGATATTGTGTTCGTTCGGAGAGAATCATCACGTAGGTTCGTTCATGGTCGATCGTACAACGTTGTGGTAGTCTCCGTGTTTCGTGTGAGTGTTATATCCGTCAAGCCGCTAACGAGGATTCCACACTCGTTGGTGTGTGTCGCGTCTAGATAGATCTGTGTAGTTGCAAGACCTTACAAGTGGTATCAGAGCCTACGGGGTGTTCTTCGTGTTCATAAAGATACATCCTAGGTTTCTTGACGCTTTTGGACGGTTAATCTCACGTGTTTTTGTGTTTTTCGAGCTTATCAAATTGGAATCCGGGAAATACTTTGTTGTAGTTCACGTTTTTGATAAAAATCAATATTTTTACTTGTAAAAATATTGATTTAATCTGAAAAACGTGAAAAACTCGAGGTATTAGGCGTTTCTCGAATTTGCGGCGCTCGACTTTGTTAAGGAGAAATTAGGGTTTTGCTCATTTTCGAGTTTGACCAAAATACGCTCCTTTCGAGTTTCCTAAAAGTGGTTTCAATTTTGGCCATTTCGAGTTTACTTTAGGTTTCGACTTTGCACTAAAGTCGAATAGGGGGCTTCGAGTTTAACTGGGTTTCGAGTTTGTGTAGTTTTCGAATTTAACTGGAATTTCGACTTTAGAGACCTTCGACTTTGTCATCACTTTCGACTTTAATTGGATTTAAAAACTTAACTCGAATTTAATCCCAAATAGGTTTGAAATTAATTAGATTCGAATTTACCTAAATTCGAAAGAATTAATTTAAATTAATTTCGAATTAAATTAATTAAGTTTAGATTCAATTATCTTTGAAACAATGTCAAGTCTACAACGTTTTCTGGAGATGGATCGCGAGGTCGGAAAAGCAAATACTCCGCCAAAATTGATGAAACTTGAAGATTATTACTAGTGGAAGGATCGGTTTGCCGACTTCGCGCGCTTTAACGATATGCGCATGTGGATTTGTATCGACGAAGGACACATTCCACCGACAGCTGAGATCGAGGGACGACAAAATGTTGTTCCTTATTCTAAAATGAAGGATGATGACAAAAAGCTGTTTCGAAGCAGAGAACCGTGCATACGCTATCATAAGAATGGCGTTACCTCAGGACATACTACACACTTTCCGAAATCAGAAGACAGGGAAAGAGCTGTGGGAGGCATTGGAAAAAAGGTGTGAGGGTAACCCGAGGCTTAGAAGGAAACGTATGGAGATGCTCAAGCAGCAGTTTGCGATCTTCAAAGCATTGAAGGATGAAAAGCTGGAAGACACTATTACGCGTTTCTATCATCTGCTGACTGAGTTAGACAGTCATGATATTGAGTATAGAGACACTGAGAAGAACAATAAGCTTCTGGATGCTTTACCGGCCAAATGGGCGATGTACGTGGCTTTGATTAAGCATGATGAGGATAAATACTCTACTCTCACTCTAGAGAATGTTGTGGGAATGCTGAGGGCGTATCATTTTGAGTTATTAAAGGCAGAAACGGATTACTAACAAGTTCAAATCCAACAATGTATTTCGGAAAATCAAAACCTTCAGTAGCAGCCGAATTGAAGACAGCTACAGCCTTCTTCTCGGGAGAAACATCGTCACCGGCTGAGCCAGAAGACTCACAGAGTAGGGCTTTCTTAGGGTTTACTAGACCAGAAGAATGGTAGCATCAGGCTACACCGACATCTACATCTCAGGGATATTCTAAGATGTCTATGAGCGCAAAATCGGCTAAAGACCATCTAAATCTGTTGGCTTCATTCGTGGCCGCCTACGGCAATTGTGTTCAAGGTAAAATCAACGATCCTGCGCTATGGGATGAAGATTACGATCAGGTAGACCCTGACGACCTTGAAGAGATGGATCTACAATGGCAACTGGCCATGGTAACTCAGAGAGTTAAGAGGTTCATCAAACGGACGGGAAGAAATCTGAATATGAGTAAGAACAGGATTGGCTTCGATAAGTCCAAGGTAAAATGCTACAACTGTCAAGGGTTAGGACACTTCGCTAGAGAGTGTCAGAGACCGAAGGTAGGGAATTACCAAGAACATAATCAGAATCATGGACAGTATCAGAACCAATCACAACAGCGATATCTTCCGAGTACTTCAACCAGTCAAGCAAATATAGCTGGTCTGTTATCTAATGTCACATCAGACAGACAGCTAGACGACACTTATGACTGAAGTACACATCCAGAAACGAACGCTAGAGCCTTTATGGCTGAAGTGACTGAGACTGGATGTGAAGGGGCAGAGCAGATCACAGGGGACAGCAGTAAGAATGAAAGCAGTCCAATGTGGGTAGAGAAGTCAGATGATCAGACACTCCTGGAGTTTGCCGCTCAGATGGCCAATGTGGAATCAGATCATACAAAGGTAAGTCTGAACTTTTCTCTTTTCCATGAATTGTGTGTTTTATGTGCTACTTCTAATGATAGGTTAAATTTAGTACTAGAATCACATCAAAACATATCTGCTCAAAATGAATCTTTAAAATCAGATAATGCTAGCCTGATAGATATAAAGCAAGATCTTAGGGATAAGCTTAAGGCTGATGCACAAGATGTTATAGTTCTAAGGGACAAACTGAGGGAACAGTGTGTTAGGTTAGAACTCATGTATGAACATGTTGAGGCATTAACCAAGGAGCTGAAAACCAAAGACATAGAGCTAGCTGAGTCTAAGGTGAAGGTAGCTGAGGCAAATAGTAAACTTGAAAAGTTTAGGATCTCAAGTCTTAACCTAGGGAAAATTTTAGATGCACAACGTCAATCTAAAAAGCCTGTAGGTCTAGGATATCATGAGAGTCCTCCGCCTTTCAATGACAACTATGTACCTCAACCTCAGGAGAAAACTGAGAAATCAGTAGACTTAGAGGAAACACCGGAACCAGTGTCTGAACCTGTAAAGGAAAATGCAACTAAGGTGACTGATACTAATGTTAAGATTAAGAAAGTTAAATTTGTGCCATCCTCTAGTGATACACCTGTAGGAAAACACAAAATTTACTTTAATGATCAGGATGATGAACCAGTCACTATAGATGCACCAAAAGAACCAGACACTAGTGAGACACCTAAGTCAAAGGGCACACACAAGAAGTCAATTGACAAAATGTCTTGCTTTAGATGTCACGAAAGGAGGCACGTTGCTTCTAGCTGTCCGTATAGGAAAGTAGACAGTACACCTAAGACAGGAAAGCCAGAACAAGTTAAACCTTCTACAAGTGTTGCAAGCACTAGTAGTTCTCAGAGTACCGAGAAAACTGTGCAAGTTACACCAAAAACGGCTGTGAAACAAATACCGGTGAAAGGTGGACCAGTGATTAGGACTAATTCACCAAATCGAGTCATTAATCAATCTAGGTCTGGACCACAACAACAATATAGGAGCACAACACATAGCAGAGCTTACACTCCGGTTAGGTCTCACACTCCTGTTAGACATCAAACACCGGCTAGAGCTCAGGGATATTGTTGGTACATCCTGTGTGACGACAGCAGTCTAAGTGATCCTACATTGTGATTTTAGCAAGTGTGTGATATATATGTTTATATATGGTTGATATTTATTAGTGTTTGTATGTTTGAACTTGATGTAACGTATTACAAGAAGTTCAAACATAAAGTACAAAGATAAATTCAATCATAAGTAATAACGTAAGGTTCAACACTTAGTTGTTTATGTAAAAGGCTAGATTCGAATTATATATGGGTTGACATTCGAATCTGTGATAGATTCGAATGTAACCATAGATTCGAAAGAAGGCTAGATTCGAGACTGTCAATATGGACAGACTCGAATGGGCCTTGGGCCAGATTCGAGGTTGGCCTACAACAGACTCGAATCAGGGTCTATAATTAGGGATAGACTCGAATCATTAAGTGACTTTAAGCAGAATTCGTGAGGAATTAAGCAAAAGGCGATCTCGAGTTTATCAACTAGGTGAGTGCCGTTTCGGAGAGAATTAGTTCGTAGGATCGTTCGTGTGTCGTTCGTTCAACGTCTAATAGTCTCCGTGTTCCGTTGGTTGAGAGTTGTCCGTCTAACCGTCAACGAGGATTCCGCACTCGTTCACGGATCCGCGTCAAGATAGATCTTGCAGTCGTAGACCTTACAAGTGGTATCAGAGCCTACGGAGTGTTCTTGGTGTTCTTCGTGTTCATCAGATACATTCTAGGTTTCTTGACGCTAGTTGGACGGTTTTGCTCTCAAAAACGTGTTTCTGAGCTTAGCAAATTCATATTCGGGAAACACTTTGTTGTTTTTCACGTTTTTGATCGAAATCATTATTTTTCGTTTGAAAAATAGTGGTTTAATCTGTAAAACGTCAAAAAATCAACGTGTTAGCCGTTTTTCGAGTTTGCGGCGCTCGAATCTATAGGGGTAATTAGGGTTTCACTCTAGTCTCGAGTCTAACCTAAATACGCTCCTTTCGAGTCAATTTCAGAGAGTTTCGAGTCTACTTTGTTTCGAATCTGTTACTTCATTCGAATTGGCTCTCGAGTCTGTGTTGTTTCGAGTTTATTTCGAGTCTGTTACTGTTTCGATTCTGTGCTTCGATTCTGCTGACATTCGAATCTGCTGAGCCTTCGAATCTAAGGACCATCGAATCTAAGGAGTTGTTCGAATCTGACATAATTTCGAATCTAATTGACTTTTAAGACTTAATCGAATTTAATCTCAACAGATTTAATATTAATTAGTTTCGAATCTATCTGGATTCGAATAAGTTAGTCTAAATCAGTTTCGAATTAAATTAATTAAGGTCAAATTCAATTTGTTTCAGAAAAGATGTCAAATCTTCAGAAATTCCTTGAGATGGATCACGAAGTTGGAAAGGCAAATGCACCGCCTAAGCTGATGAAAGTTGAGGACTATTACTGGTGGAAGGACAGATTTACAGATCTTGTACGATTCAATGATATGCGCATGTGGGTGTGCATAGATGAAGGGTACATTCCGCCAGTATCTGAAGTTGAAGGCCGTCAAAAGGTCTTGTCATATCAGATGATGAAAGAGGATGACAAGAAACTATTTGAAGCTGAAAACAAAGCTTTCTCCATAATCCGTATGGCTTTACCTCAAGATATTTTACACACATTTCGGACTCAAAGGACGTCGAAGGAACTTTGGGAGTCTCTCCAGAAAAGGTGTGAAGGTAATCCTCGGGTGCGTAGAAAGCGTACAGAGCTGTTGACCCAACAGTTTGCGATTTTCAAGGCAATTAAGAATGAACAGTTGGATGATATTATCACAAGGTTCTATCATCTGATAACGGAACTTGAAAGTCATGGAATTGAGTATTCGGACACTGACAAGAACAACAAGCTTCTTGATGCCCTACCAGCCAAATGGGCTATGTACGTGGCAATGATTAAGCTGAATGAGGACAAATATTATGCTCAATCACTTGATGACATTGTGGGAACGTTGAGGGCATATCACTTCGAGATGATTAAGGCTGAGACTGATTACGAGCAAGTCCAGAATCCGGCTATGTATTTTGGAAAGACATCTAAATCATCAGTGACAGCTGAACCGAAGAGTGCTACAGCGTTTTTCACCGGAGAAACGTCATCGCCACCAGAGTCCGAAGACTCACTGAATCGCGCGTTCTTAGGGTTAGGAAGATCGGAAGAACCGCAACCTCAAGTCCAACAGGCATCGACCAGTCAGAGCTATTCGAAGATGCCCATGAGCGCAAAGTCAGCGGAAGAGCATCTGAATCTACTTGCTTCGTTTGTGGCCGCTTATGGAAATTGTGTTCAAGGGAAGATCAATGATCCGGCTCTTTGGGATGAAGATTACGATCAGGTCGACCCTGATGACTTAGAGGAAATGGATCTTAAATGGCAACTGGCCATGGTGACCCAGAGGGTTAAAAGATTCATTAAGAGAACTGGAAGGAATTTGCAGATGAATAACAAGGGGATCGGGTTTGATAAGTCCAAGGTGAAATGCTATAACCGTCAAGGACTAGGACACTTCGCAAGGGAGTGTCAAAGACCGAAGGTAGAGACATACCAAGGACAGAGTCAGCATCAAGGACAGTACCAAAATCAGTCCCAACAAAGATACCTTCCGAGTTCCTCATCTGGTCAAGCCAATCTAGCGGGTCTACTATCCAATGTCACTTCTGACAGACAGCTAGATGGTACCTATGACTGGAGTTCACATCCTGAGTCCAATGCTAGAGCTTTCATGGCTGAAGTTACTGAGAATGGTTGTGACGAAGACGAGCAGACCACACGGGACAGCAGTCCGATGTGGGTAGAGAAGGCGAATGATCAGACCGTGCTGGAGTTTGCTGCTCAGATGGCCAACGTGGAATCTGATAACTCTAAGGTTAGTCTTTCTTATTCTCTATTTTCAGAATTATGTGCTTTGTGTGCTACTTCTAATGATAGGTTAAATCTAGTCTTAGAATCACACAAAACCATCTCTGCTCAAAATGAAAACTTAAAAATAGAAAACGCTAGCCTAAATGATATAAAGCAAGATTTAAAAGAAAAGCTTAAGGCTGATGCTCAAGACGTAATAGTTCTAAAAGACAAACTGAGTGAGCAGTGTGTTAGGATAGAGCTTATGTATGAGCACGTAGAGGCCTTGACCAAAAGTCTGAAGGACAAGGACATAGAGCTAGCCGAGACCAAGGTTAAGGTAGCAGAGGCAAATAGCAAGCTGGAAAAGTTTAGGAATTCGAGCCTAAACCTAGGAAAAGTCTTAGATGCCCAAAGACAGTCTAAGAAGCCTGTAGGTCTAGGTTTTCACGAAATTCCTCCACCATTCAATGCGAACTATGTGCCTCAACCTCAGGAGAAAACTGACAAGTCAGTAGACTTAGAGGACCTACCTGAACCGACACCTGAGCCTACAGTTGATAATACACCTAAGGTGGTTGACTCAACCGTCAAGGTCAAGAAAGTGAAATTTGTGTCTTCCTCCAGTGAAACACCTGCAGGAAAACAGAAAATTTCATGGGCTGACCAGGTCGAAGAGACAGACACTGTAGATGTACCAAAGGCAGTAGACACTAGTGAGACACCTAGATCTAAGGGAACAACCAAAAAGTCCATGGATAAGATGTCTTGCTTTAGATGTCACGAGAAAGGGCATGTTGCTTCTCACTGTCCACTTAGGAAAGCAGATGTTACCCCTAAGACAGTGAACCCAACACCTGTTAAGCCCTCACCCAGTGTGGCAAGCAGCAGTAGTTCTCAACCTACCGAGAAAACTGTGCAGGCCGCACCCAAACAAGTTGTGAAGAACACACCGGTTAAGGTTGGACCAAAGGAAGTGATTAGGACAAATTCACCGAATCGTGTCATTAATCAATCTAGGTCAGCACCACAACAAGTCTATAGGAGCACCACACCTAGCAGGTCACATACTCCAGTTAGGTCTCATACTCCAGTTAGACAATATGCACCGGTAAGAGCTCAAGGATCACAGTCAGAAATGGCATATAATAGGAATTATTCTAGAGCTCCACAACAGCAAATGCCTACACCAAGGCAAAGAGTGAACTTAAATCACTCGGCACCACAACAGAATTCAGTTCAAAGGCCCAAGTCACCTGAACGGCGAGATGGGTACTTGAAAGAGTTCACGTATGTGGACGAGAATGGTATTACCAAGTCAGTCATGGCTTGGGTTCCCCGTGATAACTAACCTATTTTCTTTCATGTGCAGGAGATAACTACCGGTCCAAACAACAAGTGGTTCGTCGACAGTGGTTGCTCCAGACACATGACGGGGGAAAGAAGTCTTCTCACAGACTTCAAGGGGGGTAATAGGGGATTTGTATCATTCGCGGGTAACAAGGGTGGAAATATCACTGGAACTGGAGAAGTCACTAATGGGACGATTACTTTGGATCAAGTTTATCACGTTGATAAACTGGTTCATAATCTCATTAGTGTCTCTCAAATCTGTGATAAGAAGAACTCAGTGTTATTTACTGACACTGAGGCGTTAGTGCTAAAGCCTGGATTCAAAATACCTGAAGATTGGATATTGATGCGGGCGCCAAGGAAGAATGACTTGTACATGCTCGACATGAACAAGCCAGATACTTCGATGGGTCCGATCTGCTTACTATCAAAAGCTTCAGAGACGGAGTCCGTACTGTGGCACAGACGCATGGCTCACCTGCACCTGAGGAAGATGAATTACATTACGAAGCAGGGACTGGTGCAGGGTGTGCCCATGAAAAGTTTTCAGTTCGAGGATAAGTGTCTACCTTGCATGAAGGGCAAACAACACAAGAAGACACACAAGTCCAAGAAGCAGAATTCCATAGCCTCAACATTCGATCTGTTGCACATGGACCTTTTCGGCCCCATCAACAAAAGGAGTATTGGAGGTAGTTGGTACTGCTTAGTTATCACCGACGATTACTCACGTTTTTCTTGGGTTTTCTTTTTAGGTACGAAGGACGAGACGGCTGCAAGGCTCATCGGGTTCTTGGACCAAGTGGAGAAATCATACGGAACTAGGGTTAAATATATTCGTAGTGATAATGGAACTGAATTCAAAAACACTGTAATTGGTGTATATTGCCTATCAAAGGGCATAGTGCATCAATTCAGTGCACCATATGAACCTCAACAGAATGGGGTGGCCGAACGTAAAAATAGAACTTTGATTGAGGCTGCAAGGACCATGCTTTCGGATTCAAAGCTTCCTACCATGTTTTGGGGGGAGGCAGTGAATACCGCGTGCCACATTTTAAACCGAGTCCTTACAGTCAAATCATTGAACAAAACATGCTATGAAATTTTGAATAAACGGCCACCTAACTTAACTGGATTCGAACCGTTTGGAGTACCATGCACACTTTTAAGAACAAAACATCAACCGAAGTTTGGTGAAAAGGCTGACGAAGGATACTTCCTAGGTTATGTGCCAAACTCACCAAACAAATGGGTGTTTAACAAAACAACTGGTACTGTGGAGATTGTGTATAACATTGAAGTCACAAGTTATACACATGAACCCCAAACTGGTCCGGAATGGATATTTGACTATGATAGGTTATTTGAGTCATTTAACATTCCTCTGGATGATAATGCAGGTACAATCGAGAAGGACATGGCGACGTTGCATCTGAACGACGATGGCCAAATCTTTCCAAGGACCACGTTCGAATCTACGTCCGAGCCTACTGCGACTGTAGATGGATCTCCAGAAGTTGCTGATCAAGAGGCACCTAACACTGAGAATCAGACTCAAGCTTCAAGTTCTAACTCTGAGGAAAACGTCCGTGAGGAGGAAAATGTAGAAGCTGAGCCTGTTCCCCCTTTAGGTGAAATAGGATCCAACTTAGGAGATAATCTACGGGTTGATGAAATAGAGACCTCTAGGATTAACAAGAACCATCCAATAGATAGCATCATAGGAAATCCTAACGAGGGTGTGAGGACTCGGAGTAGTGTAAATAACAACATTGTGTTGTTGTCGATGATAAACGACTCCGAGGCATATCACACATGTCTATATTCGTGTTTCATATCGCAAGTAGAGCCCAAAAATGTGCAAATGGCACTTAAGGACAACTCCTGGGTTGAAGCGATGCAGGAAGAACTTTTAGAAAACTAGAAGTGTGGGAGTTAGTTCCGTTACCTCGAGGGGAGATTGCAATAGGAACCAAATGGGTTTTTAAGTGCAAGAGAGACGATCGGGGTATAGTCACGCGCAACAAGGCGAGATTAGTTGTAAAGGGTTTCAACCAAGAGGAGGGAATCGATTACAACGAAGTTTTTGCACCAGTAGCAAGGCTGGAAGCCATTAGGTTGTTTCTAGCGTTTGCCTCCTTCAAAGGTTTTAAGGTATATCAACTGGACGTTAAGAGTGCTTTCCTGTATGGGAAAGTGAAGGAGTTGGTGTATGTAGAACAACCGCCCGGATTTACAGATCCAAAATATCCTGATAGAGTATATCGTTTAGATAAGGCTCTTTGTGGATTACATCACACCTAGGGCGTGGTATGAGACTTTATCCAACCATCTTTTAGAAAACGGTTTTGAAAGGGGTAGGATAGATAGTACTCTATTTGTAAAGAGGAAGGGTGAACACTTTATCTTGGTACAAGTGTACATCGATGATATCATTTTTGGATCATCAGACGAACAGATGTGCAAAGAATTCGAAAAGGTGATGAAGTCTAAGTTCGAGATGAGTGCTATGGGGGAGTTGAATTTCTTTTTAGGGTTACAAGTTGACCAAAAGAAGGAAGGGATGTTTATCCATCAAACTAAGTATGTCTATGACATATTAGAACGATTTGGGATGGAGGGAACTAAGTTGACTGCCCACTTCAGCACACCGATTCAAGTGAATCACAATCTCGGGCCGGGTACTGAAAGTGATACCAATGTGGATCCGACTTTATATCGGGCCATGATTCGGTCACTTATGTATTTAACTGCTTCAAGACCTGACATAATGTTTGCTGTGTGTATTTGTGCTAGGTTTCAAGCGAATCCGAAGGAGATGCATATGAAGGCTGTGAAGCGGATTCTACGATACCTCAAGTCGAAACCGAAGTTGGGTCTTTGGTATCACGCGGAGGGAGATCTAGAGTTGGAGGCGTTCACAGATTCTGACTACGGAGGATGCAGCTTGACGCGCAAATCAACGACTGGAGGTTGTCAGTTCCTAGGAGGGAGATTGGTGTCCTGGCAATGCAAGAAACAAACATCGGTAGCCGTGTCAACGTGCGAGGCCGAGTATGTTGCTGCTGGTAGTTGCTGCTCACAGGTTCTGTGGATACAACAACAATTGCGGGATTACGGTTTGGCTTATACTCAAACTCCAATTAGGATAGACAATCAATCTACAATTGCTATAACTAATAATCCAGTTAAACACAGTAAAACAAAGCACATAGACATAAGGCATCATTTTATTCGTGATTGTGCTGAAAAGAACTTAATCAAACTGGTAAAGGTGGCAACAGAAGATAATAATGCAGATTTATTTACCAAAGCGTTTGATAAGTCACGGTTTGAGTATTTAATTCAACTGAATGGAATGCGCAACCCAGAGTAATTTGACCTTAGTAGTAGTAAGTTTATTTTCTTTTAGAGTCGTAGTATTTCTTTCTTTACAGTAGTCTGCTAATTTAGGAAAGTTTCTATTTTTAGTAAGTTTCTAATTTTAGTAAGTTTCTAATATTTTTAGTAAGTTAGTAGGTTAGCTTATTTTACTGCTTTTTCTTATGAAAAACAAAAGAAAAAAGAGAGAAAATTACAAAAATACAAAAAAAGAGAATATCAGAAAAAAGAGTTAGGTCTTAGATACATAGGTTCAAAGTGACGAAAATTAGCACCGTCGTTACAAACTCTAAGTATTTAGGCTTTCACACATAATGCAACTAAATCCTAAGTGTTATACTTTACTTAGTTTGATGTGTTGGTAGGCATAATACATATAGGGAATCTCAAGGCTAATAAAATATTCTAGAAAAGTCAAGCGTGTCACTAACTTAGATATATGACCAATCGGTCTTAATTTTTATGTACAAGACATACAAACATTGAGTCTAAATGAGGTATGCAAACTTTCTGGGGATGTATGGCAACATCAAATACATCTGAAAATGGAAAGAATAGAAATATCATGTAAAACTGAGAGTCGAAAACATGCAACTCTGTTGTACGTAAGTACAGACCTGTTGTCTCTGTTTAGATTCGGGTTAGCAGACATGTCGCTTTGTTGTACGTCAGTACAGACCTGTCACCGCTATCTGCTAACTTTAAAAATAAACCTTAAGTCGAACTAAGACACTTTGTTGTATGAGAATACAGACCTGTGTCCGATGTTTGTCTTTTAAAGAAAGTTTGCAAATACCAACAAGTTAGAATCTTTGTCTGTGTGCCTTGATCATAAAAGTATGTCTATGTCTGCGTCACGTAAGATAATTTCCTGATAAATAAAAAGGCCAAGGGATATTCCGAAATGTAGAATGTTTAAAAGGGGCAAAATACCAACAATCGGCTAAATAGGTATGTCACGACAAACAAACAAAGGAATAAAAAATTCCTAAGTGTGAAAGTTTAAGTACTGAAAGTTAGTATCAGACATCGCTATCTGATTGAACCTTTCTTAGACTATACTCATCAAAAATATGTTGTTAAGTATTTAGCTTAGATTGTAAATTTTTCTTAAGTCTAGATTAAATTTTTTGGTCAAAATTTTATTTTACTTTATTTTATTTTATTTTTACCTTAGTTTATTTTATTTCATTTTAGTTTAGTTTAATTTTTACTTAGGTAAAAGGTCAAAAGTTACTGAGGGTGCATTCAAAGTTGGATAAAATAAACAATGCGTGAACTATCTTGAGCTTAGGGTAAAAGAATTGGCATAGTTTATCTGGTTACACGATACCGTAGAAAAAAGTTGGAAAAGTTGAATTTATTTCAAAATTTTTGAAAATTTTTCTAAGTATTGGTGGTTTCGATTCTAAGACAGACTCGAAGCAGTAAGACTTCGAATCTGTCAGTAGATTCGAATCTACACTTAGACTCGAAGGTTGGTTGTATAAATAGGTCAACAGTGAAGTCATTTAATACTCACTGTTTTCGAATCTATACTCTCGAATCGATATTGGCGATTTCGAATCTGTTCTCGAGTCTACCGATTCCCTCCTAAACGACATTTTGTCGACTTTGAAGACTGTGTGTTCGATTCTACAGACACTTCTAGGTATAATCAACTGGATTGTACAAGATTTGTGTAGTTTTATACACAATTTTAGGCTAAAACATCAAATTTTAAGGTTTTATGGGTCAAAATAGGGTTTTTGCTAAATAACTAAGTTTGGACCTATAAAATATCAAATTAAGAGCATAAATCATTGATTAGAACCTAGTTGAACTAATGTATGTGATTTACCAAGTTCAAAATGGTTAAAATCGTGGGTTTTTGTTGAAAAATCAACCGTCGGGGCTTCGAGTCTGTTCAAGGACCTTCGAATCTGTTCATGGGTTTCTCGAATCTGTCATTAGATTCGAGATGACCATGATATTCGAATCTGTCCATTAGACTCGAAAAGGGACTCTTCGAATCTGTCCATTACACTCGAATATGGACACTTCGAATCTGTTACTTTCGAATCTGTACTTTATTTACTTTGTTTAATTTAAATTTTATTAAACTTGTGGAAATTTAATTGTGTTAGATTTTGTATTTAATCAAATACAAAATAAAACAAATTTTGAATTTAAACAAGTTTATTGATTTTTAATGAGTCTAACAGTTTTATTTATTGTGCAGATATGGCAGTTCGCGCTTTTGTCCCGAAGCATAATATGGTCCTTAATCCAGATAATAATATCCCTGAGGCGCAGGGTTTTCGTGAAGTTTTGGACTTCCTAGCTGAGTCTAGGATTAGCTATGCTTTGTATCATAACATTCCAATTGTAATTTCGTATGTACGCCAGTTTTACGATCATTTACAGGTGGACTGTACTGTCACCCCGACAGTTATCAGAACCAGAATCGCTGGCCAGCCTCTAGTCTTCTCAGCAGATATGTTGCGCCAAGTGCTACAGTTGGGTTCTCAAGAACAAGAAGATGGGCCTATTGACTTTCCATTAAGTATTAGGCAGACTGCTTTTCTGAGAATGGGCTACAGTTTAGATGTGACAAAGTCGTCATACATGAAGAGTGGCCTGATTGGGCAATGGAGATTCCAGGTGCACGTATTCATGGTCTGTTTTGCGCCAAAGAAAGCTGGCTTTGATTACATAGTATCAAAGATCCAATCTGGAGTTATTGCATTGGTATATAATCGGAAGTTCAGCTTTTCGCAGATGTTCTTCTCGGAGTTCGTTCATCAAATTACGGCTCCAGAAAGGGAACGATTCTTGTTGTACCCAAGGTTCATTATGATGCTGATAAGGCATTTCTTGCCAGACTTGCCGCCGTCAAATGATTCTCTGAGTGTTAACATTATGGACAAACGGATTTTCGCTGATTGTTCCTCACACCGAGGAAGATTGGCTGTTCCTGTTGCTCGTCCATTGTTCGGAGCTATAGTGGATAGGGATTTTCAAGCCCCGGAAGTTGCCAACTGGGCAGGGGTCGTTGAGTTTCCACAACAACAACAACAACAACAACATCAACAGCAACAACAGCCTCGTGCTCGGCCGCGTGACCCAAGACGCCGACAGAGACCAGCAGCGAGTCAAATTCAGGCAACCAGGCCTTCTACAAGCCAGCAACCAGAAGTTACAGAAGCCGGGCCCTCAAATATTCAAGAAGCTGGGCCCTCAAATGTTGCGAGAGAAGCTGAACAGCTAAGCCAGACGCTTAATGAAATTTGGGAGGCAGGGCCTCATGCCAATGAAGATGTTGCAGCAGCATTGGTTGGTGAGCTGCTTAGTCCACCAGCAGAGGAAGATGATATTTTTATAGATGTGGAGGAATACGAGCCAGAAGGGGCAGATGACGGATTAACATCCTCGGAATCCGACTCAGAATCCGCGGACGTTCCGGCAGCTGCAGTTCCAGATATTCAAATTGGAACTTATGGTTCGAGATTGATTATAAATGAGGGTGGTTCGAGGAGGCGCGTGAACAGGGAATTGGAAGAGTCTGATTTTGAAGAAGAAGAAGTTCCTCAACTAGTGACAAGGCAACGGGCCAAACGTCACAGGTTCATGCAAGGATTGTCTTCAGCTCCTGTAGATCAACCAGAAAGTCCACAACATCAGGAACCTCAAACCACCACTCCACCACCACCACCACCTCAAGATGAACCGTATATACCATCACCGTTCATTCCTTCTCCTATACAGTCCATTCCATCTGCCTCGACCACATACACTGACAATCAAAGGTTTCTGCAGCTTAAAGCTCGCGTTGACTTCCAGAATGTCCAAATCTTAAGCCTAACCAAGGCGATCGGAGAAATTCAGACTCATAATGCAAATCTTGATAAAGAAAATGCCGATTTGAAGAAGATTGTGGAGCAAGTCCAGGAAGAGAACGTAGAAATCAAAACTTTTGTTTGCGATCAGGCGGCTGAGATAAGGTCGATGCGCTCCCTAATTGAGCAGTTAATGAAAAATTTACAGGCTCAGGGGGAGACATCGTGCCGAGATCAGGAGGTGCAGAGAAGAGATGATCATGAAGGCGATGATCCCGGTGCGAATAAAGAGTTTGAGTCTGTAGATTTTCCTGCAGCTCAAGTTACACAAGTTGAGGGGGAGCCTAGTCAAGGCGAAGGAGAAAGGGGTGAGGCTAGTTCATCTAAACAGCCTACAGACTTTGAGATCAGCGAGATGATTGAAGCGCTCATGGATCTTGAAGATGATCCACTGGATGTAGGTTTTGATAATGAAGATGAAGAGCTGGAAGAAGGGGAGTTTGTGCCAGGGGAGATAGTAGACTTGCGGTCGGATGATGAAGTACTTGCTGATGAGGATGATGAAGCTGACGAGATAGTTGTGCAGCAGAATCCTATCACTGATACTTATATGATTGATGGAAATAAAATTGTCGATGCAAATATAGTTAATGTTGCATTAAATCCTCAGCCATCGACAGAAGAACCTGCAAGAGAGCTAACTAATGAAGAAAAACGAAAGCTATGGTTCAGGGCTGAAGAGAAAGAAGCAGCAATTAAAAAGACAATGAGAGTTCCAGGTACTGGGAAGCTGTCTGAGCGAATTCTAAGCTGGTTCTTTGACAGAGATCTGCAGCTATTTATAATAAAGAGAAAAGACGGGCTTCAGTACATGAGGCGAACTTTAAAAGCGTTCAACTCCCTGCCAAAAATCGAAATCACTGCGCTAGCTTGGAAAGATCTTATAAACATTGGCAATGATCCCTACGCGAGCGTAATCGAAAGAATCATAAGAAAGGAAGGGAGATCAAGGAAGTTCGAACATTTGAATCCAAGGGTCGGGAGAAGAGTAGAGGATCCGTCTCGTATTGATCCTCTAACTGGTCGACCTTGGATGAGGATTCACTATAAGCCGGCTAGATGTCTTAGGAGGGTTCCTCTCAAGCCAATGCCACAAAATATTCTGAAGAATCTGAAGTGGTGGTATGCTGACACGGAAACTGGGGAAGCGGTTATGGATGACTTAGAAGAAAATGTTATTCTTAGAGTCTATGACCCGCTTCACCTGGTAAACCTATCTAAAGAAGATCTGCAGATTTTGTATAATTGTAAGATTTCCAGTGACGCACATATGGATACTGAGGCTACTAAGTATGAAAATGTGGTCAAGGTATGCGTCGAGAAAGGTCTGTATGCTGGTAGTGTTTTGAATCAATAAATAAACCAAGTTCTTAAATCAAATGTGTGAATTATTAGAAGCTATCGTCAAGGGGGAGTCTGTTGGTACATCCTGTGTGACGACAGCAGTCTAAGTGATCCTACATTGTGATTTTAGCAAGTGTGTGATATATATGTTTATATATGGTTGATATTTATTAGTGTTTGTATGTTTGAACTTGATGTAACGTATTACAAGAAGTTCAACATAAAGTACAAAGATAAATTCAATCATAAGTATAACGTAAGGTTCAACACTTAGTTGTTTATATAAAAGGCTAGATTCGAATTATATATGGGTTGACATTCGAATCTGTGATAGATTCGAATGTAACCATAGATTCGAAAGAAGGCTAGATTCGAGACTGTCAATATGGACAGACTCGAATGGGCCTTGGGCCAGATTCGAGTTTGGCCCACATCAGACTCGAATCAGGGTCTATAATTAGGGATAGACTCGAAATATTATCAGACTTTTTGCAGAATTCGTGAGGAATTAAGCAAGAGGCGATCTCGAGTTTATCAGCTAGGTGAGTGCCGTTTCGGAGAGAATTAGTACGTAGGATCGTTCGTGTGTCGTTCGTTCAGCGTCTAATAGTCTCCGTGTTCCGTTGGTTGAGAGTTGTCCGTCTAACCGTCAACGAGGATTCCGCACTCGTTCACGGATCCGCGTCTAGATAGATCTTGCAGTCGTAGACCTTACATTAATACTTAACATATTAGTGATTTTAGACTTAGAAATGTATGATTTAAAGCTGTAACTGATGAACAAATTCGAGAAACTAAGAACAAAGTCGAAATGCATGAACAAAATCGATTTTTTAAACTAAAATAGAATAGTGGTTCGAATTTGACAATTAAATTCGAATTAAGCCTTCGAATTTAAGTAAGATGTTCGAATTTAGTGATATGATTCGACTTTAACCTTATGATTGAATTGAGGATTCAAATTTAAGCACATAATTCGAATTAATCTTCTAGAATTTGATATGGTGTTCGAATTTAAAGATATGTTTGAGACTAGGTTTGAATTCAGTATATATTAAGGTATGCATTCGAATTTAATTATAATAGGTTTGAATTTGGCTACATGGATTTCGAATTTAATCTTATACTTTCGAAATTGTTCATATATTCGAATATAATGCTTCTTAATTTATCCATATGTTCGAATTTAATTCCTAAATTTGAACCCCACTCCCTAAATTTGAATATGTTGAATAAAACACATAAACAACACATAAAATAAAAAAATAATTAGCTTAATGATTAAATATATATATGATATATATATATATATATATATATATATATATATATATATATATATATATATATATATATATATATATATATATACACACACATTGGTCTTTAGAGAATATTAATTAACCAAGAATACGAATGAAAGAATTGATTATATTGAGACTTTGAGATTAAATGACAACGAATGAATACTGAATATACTATTCAGATGATATAAAGTCTAATAAATATCAGAAATGATATGAAAAACAGATTGAGCAACAAGCAAAATGGCAAGCATCTGAAAGTCTGATATAAGTCAGATAGTGGTTCTAATCCACTATAGATTGTGAGCAACAGAGCCAGAGCCAGAAAGTGCAAATAACCAGTAACTGTGAGTTGTAGATTTTACTTTAACTGCAAATTATGTGAATTGAGACTTTTGTTGCTTTATTATGATTTTATTGGCCTTCTGATCTTGAGCTTATTGATATATTATCATAGTATATTTACTATGAATTGTTGAGCAGATCATTCATTCTTTTAGCTTCTATTTCATTGATGAGTCATTTGATTGTTAAGCTTAACTCCATCACTATTGCTCAGTGTTGGGTTAATGTTAGGCTTATGATGTGCTGATTTACGTGATGAAAGCACAGAGGGTAGCTAGATCTGAGCATTCTGATGATACCCATATAGCAATTACTGGTAGCTAGCCCAGTACGTGGCTGATCCCCACTAATGATGCGTGTGTATGGAGTTATCATCATCCGAGCATTCCTTATGAATTTGTCTAAAAGTCTTAAGAGCAACAACAGTTTTATAACTGGGAGCTGAGCAAAGTCGCGCATCTAAAGAGCATTAATTGGCCAATGTCCCTTCGAGATTGAGCTGTGCATGAGCCTAGTGCAGTGCATAAGCAATAGAGTTGAGCCGTGCATGAGCCGAGTGCAGTGCATGTGCTTCCGCGTTCATAATTGCATGTTAAATGTGAAATTCTACATTCTCACTAAGCAAATAAGCTTACCCCGTTGTTGCATTATTTTTCAGGTAAATGCAAAGGATTGGCTGGACCTAGTTCATAGGTTAGGACTCTGGAAGAGCTTGAAGTGCTTTAGAACCTGTTTCAACACCTTGGTACTTGATTGATGATTGAGCTTTGGGGTTCGGGGCTAGTTTACATTTGTGCTTTGATGTAATAGTTTGGAAGTCGGTACCCTATTACTTAGAATTGTCTCTGTTTAAATTAACTTTAATTCCGCACTGTTAATTTTATCTTAGTTTCATGATTGATATTGCGTCGCTACTGGGCCTAGGCTTGAGACCTTTGAGAAATCTTGGGTCTCACAGGATGGTATCAGAGCAATAGTTTGAGTGAATCATTGTATTACGTGTAATACATGATCTCAAACTTGTGCAATGCTATATTATCAATCATGACAGGATGGCTTGAACTAAGATAGGTTTCAGAGACTAGTAGGATGGGGCATGAAAGGGTACAATGTGCTAGACTAGTGATCTAAATATTTAGTGATTTGAATTTCAGAGCTATGTCAGGAGAAGGTGGACCATCAGGTGGCATGACCCCAGAGCAAGTCCTGGAAATGATGCAACAACTAATAACCCAAAATAATGAGCAACAAAACAAGTTTATGCTAGAGCACATTGAATCAATAAAGAAAACTGAAAAGAGAAATAAACATAAAAAGAAGCAAACTGAACAATCAAGCGAATCGGAATCCGATAACGAGCATGTCAATAAACGAGTTGTGCAGCCAAAAGGCTGTAGATTTAAAGACTTCAAAGCGAGTGGTGCCATAACGTTTGAAGGCACAGTAAATTCAGTACAAGCGTTAGATTGGAGAGGTCATACTGAAGAGATCTTCAGTATCTCAGAATGTCTGGACAACAATATAGTTAAGTTTGCTACAGCACTGTTTGTTGGAGCTGCTAGAGCCTGGTGGAAAACACAAAGGAGCATTTATGGTGAGGAAGCAATTATGACATTGGACTGGGAGCAGTTCTTGGAGATGTTTAATGCCAAATACTGTCCAACCGACAAACAAGACGAACTTGAGATGCAGTTGATGCAATTGAAGCAAGGAACTAAGACTGTTGATGAATACGAGCATGAGTTCTCGAGACTTTGCGGCTACTCGTCATATCAAGTAGCAACAGAAGAGCGTAAGATAAACCGATTCAGACTGGGTTTGAATCCAATATATAGAAGACAAATGAGTAGCATAAAGTTCAAAATGTATCTCAGTATTGTGGAAGCAGCAAGAATGGTGGAGCGGGAATTCACAGATTCTAGTTGTGAACCCGTTATGATGGCTATAAGTCCTACATGTCCATCTCCACCTAAGAAACAGAAATCTGGTAGATTCTTTAGTTCATCAAAGTCTAGTCAGCAGTAGTCACAAGCATCCTCTACACCTCAGAAGACTAGAGTCTATTCCATACAGTCAGGAGCACGACCGTGTAAACGCTGTAACAAATTTCATAGCGGACGCTGCAACCCTAGAGATGTGACGTGTTACACCTGTAAACAGATTGGACATGGAAGTGATGAGTGCCTAGAAAGAAACGACGTATGCTACAACTGTGGTGAGCATGGACATTATGCCAAACATTGTCCAAATGCACGCATGATTACTAATCCTGAACCACCAGTTGGTAGAGCAATTCAACAGAGTACTACAATGATACCTACAGCAAAGGCGCGAGCTTTCCAAATAACTGCTGAGGATGCTGAGGAGACACCAAAGACGCCAAAAGACCCCAATGGTAACTAATAGTAGGTTTCTTATATGATAAATTGATTTAATTCCGTTACCATCTGAATTTCAAATCCAAAGTAAGTATTGAGTTAACTGTACAACCCTATCATCGATAGAGAATAATGTGGATGACATACGGGTTGTATCAGTTGAAGTTACTATACAAATACATTTCCAATCAAAAATTATACCTATAAACAATATAGGTATTGTAATCTGAATCGTGTATGATTCAAAAGCTCTAAGAAATCAAACTATAATCCTAAAACACAAGCTACTTCGTAAATCCTTGTAATCTGAATGATTACAGCGTGTCTTATAATGAGACAGAGGTAGAAGTTGCTGATTCAATAAATATTAATGAGAAGAGTATTTGAATCAAATAATTAAGCACTTAATGACAACTTGAACGAGAATCAAAGAAATCAGAGGCACAAAGCGAGAGTGACAAGAAAATAGATTGAAATTTTGAAAAGACAAGCGATTAGTCATGAATGGCCAATAAAAGCCCTCTTGACCGAATTGCACAGTGAACTAATAGAGGAAGGTGATGACGATAAAGTAGAAGATAATGTAAATGGTCGTGGGGACGATTTTCAAAAATTTTCAGATTAAATTCGAGTCTAAGCAAAATTCGAATATACATTCGAATTTGGCAGGGCCTCGAGTTTGACAGTAAACTCGAGAAAGGCATCAAACTCGAAGAAGGTTGGTATAAATAGGTCAACAGTGATAGTCATAAATCACCTACGTTCGACTTTGACCCTTCGAGTTTATCACCAGCGATCTCGAGTTTGTTCCTTCGAATTAGCTGATTTTCGAGTTTCACACTATTTCTCGACTTTTGTCTATTTGTGTTCGAGATTACCAACAAATCTAGGTATAATCAATAGTGTTGTACAAGATTTAGGTGGTGTTAGACTCCATTTGAGCCAAAATTAAAGGAGTTTTTAAGTTTTAATGGTAGAAAGTTTGTAGTTCAAAATAACAAACTTTGAATCGATGAAATGTCAAATTGATTACAAATATCTTTGATTAGAACCTATTAGGACTAGTAGATGTGATTTTCTACGTCTAAAATGGTTAAAATCTTGGAGTATTGTGATTAAATTGACCGACTCCTTCGAGTTTGTTCTTGGCTAGATTCGAGTTTGTCACTAAACTCGAATAAGTCATTAAACTCGAATGAGTGGTCTTTCGAATTTGTTGTTCGAATTTGTCATTATATTCGAATTTTTTGATTAAAATTTAAATTAAACTTGTAGAAATTCATAAGTGTTGGATTTTGTACTTATACAAGTTCAAAATAAAACAAATTTGAATTTAAACAAGTTTATTTCTTTTTAATAATTCTAATATATTATATGCTGTATTGTGGAGACATGGCTGATAGAATTTTTGTTCCTAAGCATAACATGGTCATCTCTCCTGACCATGCAATTCCAGAGGCTCAAGCCTACCGCCAGATGGTGGATTTTCTGATTGGATCGAGGATTGCATATGCTCTATCCCATAACATTCAGATAGTGTTGGTACACCCTGTGTGACGATAGCAGTCTAAGCGATCTAACATTTTGGTTTAAGTAATATTCAAAGTATTGAGAATTAACGAGTGTTTGATATATATGTTTATATATGTTTGATAGTTATTGATTGTATGTTTGAACTTGATGTAACGTATTACAAGAAGTTCAACCATAAAGTTCAAAGATAATTTCAAGCATAAGCTGAAAACATAAGTTTCTACACTAAGTTAATTATTTGAAAGAGTAAATTCGAATTCTCAAAGGACTAGGATTCGAATCTAGGTCAGATTCGAATAAGTAAACTTGGCAGATTCGAATGTGTTATGAGGCAGATTCGAGAGTGTCAGTGAGGACAAACTCGAATGGGCCTTGGGCCGGATTCGAGTTTGGCCTATGACAGACTCGAATTAGCCTCTATAATTAGGGATAGACTCGAAATATTATCAGACTTTTTGCAGAATTCGAGAGAGATTAAGCAGAATGCGATTTCGAGTTTATCATCAGTGTTAGTATTGTTTCGGAGAGAATCTTCCAGTAGGTGCGTTCTTGTGTAGTTCGTACAGCTCGTTGATAGTCTCCGTGTTCCTGGTGAGTGTTGTTACCGTCTACCCGTTAACGAGGATTCCGCACTCGTTGACGGTTCCGCGTCTAGATAGATCTGTGTTAGGTAGACCTTACAAGTGGTATCAGAGCCTACGGGGTGTTCTTGGTGTTCTTCGTGTTCATCTAGTTACATCCTAGGTTTCTTGACGCTTTTGGACGGTTTTTCTCTCACCTTAGGTGATTTTCGTGTTTTTCGACCTTAGCAAATTTTTATCCGGGAAATACTTCGTGTTTTTCACGTTTTTGATCGAAATCAATATTTTTCGTTGTAAAAATATTGATTTAATCTGCAAAACGTAAAGAAATCGAAGTGTTAGCCGTTTTTCGAGTTTGCGGCGCTCGAATCTGTTAGGAGTAATTAGGGTTATTCTTAGTCTCGAGTCTAACCAGAATCCGCTCCTCTCGAGTTTGATAAAGTGTGTTTCGAGTTTAATTCGAGTTTGTGCTAGAGTCGAATAAGAGTCTCGAGTTTACTGTCATTCGAGTTTGCTTCGAGTTTGGTCTATAGTCGAACAGGGGTACTTCGAAACTGCTGAGTATTCGAGTTTGCTTGACCTTCGAGTTTAGGGACTTTCGAATCTGTCATCATCTTCAAATTTAATTGAATTATCAAACTTAATCGAATTTAATCCCAAACAAATTTAAAATTAATTATATTCGAATCTATCTAAAGTCGAAAAATTAAATTAAATTAGTTTCAAATTAAATTTATTAAGTTCAATTCAATTACTTTTGAAAAGATGTCAAATCTTCAAAAGTTTCTAGAAATGGATAATGAGGTCGGGAAGGCAAACACTCCACCTAAGCTGATGAAACTCGAGGATTATTATTGGTGGAAAGATCGGTTTGCCGATTTTGTGCGTTTCAATGACATGCACATGTGGGTATGTATTGACGAAGGATATATTCCACCTATTTCTGAAGTTGAAGGCCGTCAGAGAGTATTATCATATCAGATGATGAAGGAAGATGATAAGAAACTTTATGAAGCCGAGAACAGAGCTTTCTCGATAATTCGAATGGCGTTGCCTCAGGATATACTACACACATTCCGGACTCAAAAAACATCTAAGGAACTTTGGGAGTCGCTGGAAAAGAGATGTGAGGGTAATCCGAGGGTTCGAAGAAAGCGTATGAAGCTGTTGAAACAACAGTTTGCTATTTTCAAGTCTTTGAAGGATGAACAGCTGGATGACACCATCACCCGCTTTTACCATCTGTTGACAGAGCTTGAATGTCACGGGATTGAGTACAATGACACTGAAAAGAACAATAAGCTTCTTGATGCCTTACCAGCCAAATGGGCTATGTATGTGGCAATGATTAAGCTTAATGAAGACAAGTATTATACTCAATCATTGGAGGATATTGTGGGAACGTTGCGAGCTTATCATTTCGAGCTACTGAAGGCCGAAACGGATTACGAACAAGTCCAGAATCCAACAATGTATTTTGGAAAATCAACAAAACCTTC
This sequence comes from Centrapalus pauciflorus, assembly GCA_020465985.1. Classification (NCBI taxonomy): domain Eukaryota; kingdom Viridiplantae; phylum Streptophyta; class Magnoliopsida; order Asterales; family Asteraceae; genus Centrapalus; species Centrapalus pauciflorus. The sequence goes on from JAANYP010001790.1 coordinate 142,028, forward strand.
AGCGACAGCTAATCTGAAGACTGCTACAACGTTTTTCACCGGAGAAACGTCGTCACCAGCAGAGACTGATGACACACTGAACAGAGCGTTCTTAGGATTGGGAAGATCGGAAGAACAGCAGCCTCAAGCAACACATACATCAACATCTCAGGGCTACTCTAAGATGCCCATGAGCGCTAAATCGGCCGAAGAACATTTGAACTTACTTGCTTCATTTGTTGCCGCGTATGGGAACTGCGTTCAAGGGAAGATAAACGATCCTGCTCTCTGGGATGAAGACTATGATCAGGTCGACCCTGACGATCTTGAGGAGATGGACCTTAAATGGCAACTGGCCATGGTAACCCAACGGGTTAAAAGATTCATCAAACGAACTGGGAGGAATCTGACGATAAAAAATAAGGGGATTGGATTTGATAAGTCCAAGGTCAAGTGCTACAATTGTCAAGGTCTGGGACACTTTGCCAGAGAATGTCAGAGACCGAAGGTAGATACGTACCAAGGGCAGAATCAGCATCATGGAGAGTTTCAGAATCAATCTCAACAACGATACCTTCCGAGTTCAACTGCCGGTCAAGCCAATCTAGCTGGTCGACTATCAAATGTCACATCAGACAGACAGCTAGATGGTACCTACGACTGGAGCTCACATCCGGAATCAAATGCTCGGGCTTTTATGGCTGAAGTCACGGAAAATGGATGTGAAGGGGAAGAGCAGACCACAAGGGACAGCAGTCCGATGTGGGTGGAGAAGACGAATGATCAGACGCTTCTGGAGTTTGCCGCTCAAATGGCCAACGTGGAATCCGATAACACAAAGGTTAGTCTGAATTACTCTCTTTTTCATGAATTATGCATGTTGTGTGTTACTTCTAACGATAGGTTAAATTTAGTCTTAGAATCACATAAAACCATAACTGCTCAAAATGAGTCTTTAAAAGCTGATAATGCTAGCCTTAACGACATTAAGCAAGATCTTAAGGACAAACTTAAAGCTGATGCCCAAGATGTCATAGTTCTAAAGGACAAGCTGAGTGAGCAGTGCGTAAGATTAGAACTGATGTATGAGCATGTCGAGGCTTTAACCAAAGATCTTAAGACAAAAGACGTAGAGCTAGCTGAAACTAAGGTGAAGGTGGCAGAGGCTAATAGTAAGTTATAAAAGTTTAGGAATTCAAGTCTTAACCTAGGGAAAGTTTTAGATGCTCAACGCCAATCTAAAAATTTTGTAGGTCTAGGATTTCATGAAATTCCTCCTCCTTTTAATGCAAACTACGTGCCTTAACCTCAGGAGAAAACTGATAAATCAGTAGACTTAGAGGACATACCTACACCTATATCTGAGCCTGTATTAGAAAATACACCTAAGCTGACTGATACAACCGTCAAGGTTAAGAAAGTCAAATTTGTGTCTTCCTCCAGTGAAACACCTGCAGGAAAACATAAAATTGATTTTAATGATCAAGACGATGAACCAGTCGCAATAGAGGTTCAAAAGGACCAAGACACTAGTGAGACACCAAAGTCTAAGGGAACACACAAGAAGTCCATAGACAAGATGTCCTGCTTTAGATGTCATGAAAAGGGGCATGTTTCTTCTAACTGTCCGCTTAGGAAAACTGAAGTTACACCTAAGACAGGGAAGCCAACACCAGTTAAGCCCTCAACAAGTGTAACAAGCACTAGTAGTTCTCAGTGTTCCGAGAAAACTGTGCAGGCTACACCAAAACAAGTTGTGAAACAAATACCGGTAAAGGTTGGACCAAAGGAAGTGGTTAGGACTAATTCACCGAATAGAGTTGTAAATCAATCCAGGTCTGGACCTCAACAACAATATAGGAGCACAACACCTAGCCGAGCATACACTCCAGTTAGGTCACACACTCCTATTAGACATCACACACCGGTTAGAGCTCAGGGATCACAATCTGAAATGCAATATAATAGGAATTATTCAAGAGCTCCACAACAAATGCCTACTCAAAGGCAAAGAGTGAATTTACATCACTCGGCACCACAACAAACTCCTGTTCAACGACCCAAGTCACCTGAAAGGCGAGATGGGTATTTGAAAGAGTTTAAGTATGTGGACGAGAATGGTATAACCAAGTCAGTTATGGCTTGGGTTCCCCATGATAACTAACCTATTCTCTTTCATGTGCAGGAGATTACCACAGGTCCAAACAACAAATGGTTCGTTGACAGTGGATGCTCCAGGCACATGACAGGGGAAAGAAGTCTTCTTACAGACTTCAAGGGTGGGAATCGGGGATTCGTATCATTCGCAGGTAACAAGGGAGGAAACATCACGGGTACCGGAGTGGTCACTAATGGGACGATCAAGTTGGACCAAGTTTATCACGTTGATAAACTGGTTCACAATCTCATTAGTGTATCTCAAATCTGTGACAAGAAGAATTCATTGTTGTTCGCTGACACTGAAGCGTTAGTGCTAAAACCGGGATTCAAGATTCCTGACGAGTGGATATTGATGCGGGCACCAAGGAAGAATGACTTGTACATGCTTGATATGAACAAGCCGGAGACTTCGATGGGGCCAATCTGTTTGTTATCCAAAGCTTCGGAGACGGAATCAGTGTTGTGGCACAGACGCATGGCACACTTGCACCTTAGAAAAGTGAACTATATAACGAAAAATGGGTTGGTGCAAGGTGTGCCTATGAAGAGTTTTCAGTTCGAGGACAAGTGTCTACCATGCAAGAAAGGCAAACAACATAAGAAGGCATACAAGTCTAAGACTCAGAACTCCATAACCTCTACATTCGATTTGTTGCATATGGATCTCTTCGGACCAATCAACAAAAGGAGTATAGGAGGTATTTGGTATTGTTTGGTTATCACTGACGATTACTCACGGTTTTCTTGGGTTTTCTTTCTAGGTACAAAGGACGAGACGGCTTCCAAGCTCATCGGGTTCTTATACCAAGTCGAGAATTCCTATGGAACACGGGTTAAAAGGATACGTAGTGATAATGGAACTGAGTTCAAAAACACTGTAATTGGTGTATATTGCCTCTCTAAGGGCATAGTGCATCAATTTAGTGCACCATATGAGCCTCAACAAAATGGGGTGGCCGAACGTAAAAACAGGACATTGATTGAGGCAGCTAGGACTATGCTTTCGGATTCAAAGCTTCCTACCATGTTTTGGGGGGAGGCAGTGAATACCGCATGTCATATTTTAAATCGGGTCCTAACTGTCAAATCTTTGAACAAAACCTGTTATGAAATTTTGAATAAACGGCCACCTAATTTAACTGGCTTCGAACCGTTTGGGTTACCATGCACTTTATTGCGTACAAAACATCAACCGAAGTTTGGTGAAAAGGCTGACGAAGGATACTTCCTAGGTTATGTGCCGAACTCACCAAAGAAACAGGTTTTTAACAAAACAAATGGTACAGTGGAAATTGTGTATAACATTGAAGTCACAAGTTATACACATGAACGCCAAACAGGTCCGGAATGGATATTTGACTACGATAAATTATTTGAGTCATTTAACATTCCTTTGGATGAAAATGCAGGTATAATCGAAAAGGACATGGCGACGTTGCATCTGAATGACGATGGTCATACCTTTCCGAGGACTACATTTCAATCCACATCCGAGTCTACTTCGACTGAAGATGGATCTCCAGAAGTCGCTGATCCAGAAGCACCTACAACTGAGAATCAGACTCAGGCAACAAATTCTAACTCTGAGGAAAATGTCCATGTGGAGGAAAATGTAGAATCTGAGGATATTCCCCCATTAGGTGAAATAGGATCTAACTTAGGAGATAATCTAAGAGTTGACGAGATAGAGACCTCTAGGATCAACAAGAACCATCCTATAGAAAGCATCATAGGAAATCCTAACGAGGGTGTGAGGACTAGGAGTAGTTTAAATAACAACACTGTGTTGTTGTCGATGATAAACGACTCCGAGGCATATCATACTTGTCTCTATTCTTGTTTCATATCGCAAGTAGAGCCTAAGAATGTGCAAATGGCACTTAAGGATAACTCCTGGGTTGAAGCGATGCAGGAAGAACTCTCTCAGTTTAGGAAACTAGAAGTGTGGGAGTTAGTTCCATTACCTCGAGGGGAAGTTGCCATAGGAACCAAATGGGTTTCTAAGTGCAAAAGAGACGATCGGGGTATAGTCACTCGCAACAAGGCTAGGTTAGTTGTAAAGGGTTTCAACCAAGAGGAGGGAATCGATTACAATGAGGTGTTTGCACCAGTAGCAAGGATGGAAGCCATTAGGTTGTTTCTAGCTTTTGCCTCCTTCAAGGGATTTAAGGTATATCAACTAGATGTGAAGAGTGCTTTCTTATATGGGAAAGTGAAGGAGCTGGTGTATGTAGAACAGCCGCCCGGATTTACAGATCCAAAATATCCAGATAGAGTATATCGTTTAGATAAGGCTCTATATGGATTGCATCAAGCCCCAAGGGCGTGGTATGAGACTCTATCCAACCATTTATTAGAGAACGGGTTTGAAAGGGGTAGGATAGATAGTACGCTGTTTTTTAAGAGAAAGGAAGAACACTTCATCTTGGTACAAGTGTACGTCGATGATATCATTTTTGGATCATCAGACGAACAAATGTGCAAAGATTTCGAGAAGGTAATGAAGTCGAAATTCGAGATGAGTGCAATGGGAGAGTTAACTTTCTTTTTGGGGTTACAAGTTGACCAGAAGAAGGAAGGTATGTTTATCCATCAGACGAAGTATGTCTATGACATATTGGAACGTTTCGGGATGGAAGGAACGAAACTGACTGCTCATTTCAGCACGCCGATTCAAGTGAATCACAATCTCGGACCGGGTACTGAAAGTGATACCAATGTGGATCCGACGTTATATCGGGCCATGATTGGATCACTTATGTATTTAACTGCTTCAAGACCTGACATCATGTTTGCTGTGTGTATTTGTGCTAGGTTTCAAGCTAATCCGAAGGAGATGCACATGAAAGCTGTGAAGCGGATTCTACGATACCTCGAGTCGAAACCGAAGCTGGGACTTTGGTATCACGCGGAGGGAGATCTAGAGTTGGAGGCGTTCACGGATTCTGACTACGGAGGATGCAGCTTGACGCGCAAATCAACAACTGGAGGTTGTCAATTCCTAGGAGGGAGATTGGTATCCTGGCAATGCAAGAAACAGACATAGGTAGCCGTGTCAACGTGCGAGGCCGAGTATGTTGCTGCTGGTAGTTGCTGCTCACAGGTTCTGTGGATACAACAACAATTGCGGGATTACGGTTTGGCTTACACTCAAACTCCTATTAGGATAGATAACCAGTCTACTATTGCAATAACTAATAATCCAGTTAAACACAGTAAAACAAAGCACATAGACATAAGACACCATTTTATACGTGATTGTGCTGAAAAGAACTTAATAAAATTGGTAAAAGTGGCCACGGACGATAATAATGCTCATTTATTTACCAAAGCCTTTGATAAGTCACAGTTTGAATATTTAATTAAACTAAATGGAATGCGCAACCCAGAGTAACTTGACCTTAGTGGTAGTTTATTTCCTTTTATAGATGTAGTATTTCTTTCTTTTTATGGTAAGTCTGCTAATTTAGGATAGTTTCTATTTTTAGTAAGTTAGTAGGTTATCTTCTTTTATTGCTTTTTCTTATGAAAAACAAAAAAAAAAAAAAGATAGAAAATCATAAAAATACAAAAAAAAGAGAATATCAGAAAAGGAGTTAAGTCTTAGATGCATAGGTTCAAAGTGACGAAAATTAGCACAGTCGTTACAAACTCTAAGTGTTTAGGCTTTCACACATAATGCACCTAAAATTCTAAGTGGTATACTTTATTTTAGTTTGATGTGTTGGTAGGGATTATACATATAGGGAATCCCAAGGCTAATAAAATACTCAAGAGAAAGTCAAGCGTGTCGCTAACTTAGATGTATGACCAATCGGTCTTAATTTTTATGTACAATACATACAAACTTTGAGTCTAAATGAGGTATGCAAACTTTCTGGGGATGTATAGAAACATCAAATACATCTTAAAATGGAAAGAATAGAAAAATCATACAAAATTGAGAGTCGAAAACATGTAACTCTGTTGTACGTAAGTACAGACCTGTTGCCTCTGTTTAGATTCGGGTTAGCAAGATAAGTCGCTTTGTTGTACGTCGGTACAGACCTGTCACCGCTGTCTTGCTAGCTTTAAAAATAAACCTTAAGTCAAACTAAGACACTTTGTTGTATGAAAATACAGACCTGTGTCCGATGTTTGTCTTTTGAAGAAAGTTTGCAAATACCAACAAGTTAGAATCCTTGTCTGTATATCTTGATCATAAAAGTATGTCTATGTCTGAGTCACGTAAGATAATTTCATGATAAATAAAAATGCCAAGGGATATTCCGAAATGTAGCATGTTTAAAGGGGTAAATACCAACAATCAGCTAAATGGGTATTTCACGACAAACAATCAAAGGAATCAAAAATTCCTAAGTGTGAAAGTTTAAGTACTGAAAGTGAGTATCTGACACCGCTATCTGATTGAACCTTTCTCTGACTATACTCATCAAAAATATTTTGTTAAGTGTTTAGCATAGGTTGTAAATTTTAATAAGTATAATTTACGTCTAAGTTAAATTTTTAGGTTTAAAATTTTATTTTTATTTTTATTTTTATTTGTATTTTATTTTATTTAGGAAAAAGGTCAAAAATTACTGAGGGTGCATGCACAGTTGAATAAATTAAACACTGCGTGAAAATCTTGTGCTTAGGGTAAAGGATTTGGCATAGTTTATTCCATTACACAATAACGTTGAAAAGGTTGAAAAAGTTGAATTTATTTCTAAATTTGCGAAATTTTCTAAGTGTTTGGGGAAATTCGAGTTTAGATCAAACTCGAAATCGGCTGATCTCGAATCTGTCAGTAGATTCGAATATGTCATTAGACTCGAAGGTAGGTGTTATAAATAGGTTAACAGTAATTGTCATTACTCTATCTGTTTTAGAATCTGTTCCTCGAATCTATCTGGCGATCTCGAATCTATTTCTCTCGAGTCTACCGTTTTCACTAAGAACCACTATTTGTCGAGTTTCTTGCTTGTGTGTTCGATTCTACTGATACATCTAGGTATAAACAACTGGGTTGTACAAGATTCAAGTAGTTTTATACACCATTTAAGCCAAAATCACCAATTTTTGAAGGTTTATTGGTCGAAATCGTGTTTTTCAAAACTACAAAGTTTGGACCAGTAAAAAGTCAAATTAAAGGCAAATATCTGTGATTAGAACCTAGTAGGACTAATGAATGTGATTTTCTAAGTTCAAAATGGTTAAAATCATAGAGTTTGGTGATGTGGGCCGACATGTTCGAATCTGTTCCTAACCAGTCTCGAGTTTGTCAGTAAACTCGAGAAGGTCATTAGATTCGAGTGTGACATCAAACTCGAAAAGGGGTTTCTTCGACTCTGTTTATTCGAATCTGTCATTTTATTTGAATTATTCAATTTAAATTTAATTAAACTTGTAGAAATTCATTTGTGTTGGATTTTGTACTTAAACAAGTTCAAAATAAAACATATTTGAATTTAAGCAAGTTTATTGATTTTTAATAATTCTAAAAAATTATCTATTGTGCAGATATGGCTGATCGAGTATTCGTGCCTAAGCATAATATGGTCATTCCCCCCGACCATCATATCCCTGAGGCGCAGGGTTTCCGTCAGATGATGGATTTCCTAGTGGAGTCTAGGATTGCGTTTGCATTGTCCCACAACATCCAAATAGTGATTCCATATGTACGGCAGTTTTACGAACATCTGCAAGTTGATTGTACCGTCACCCCAACTGTGCTAAGGACAAGGATAGCAGGACAGCTGTTAGTGTTTTCTGCTGATATGCTACGTCAGGTTCTTCAGCTGGGATCCCAAGAGGAAGAAAATGGGCCTATAGACTTTCCCTTAAGTATTAGGCAAGCAGCTTTTCTGAGGATGGGTTACAGCTTGGATGTTACTAAAACATCGTATATGAAGAGTGGGCTAATAGGTCAATGGAGATTCTTGGCACATGTGTTTATGGTCTGTTTTGCGGCCAAGAAAGCTGGATTCGATTATATTGTCTCGAAGATCCAATCCGGGATGATTGCTTTAGTTTATAATCGGCGCTTCAGCTTTTCTGAAATGTTTTTCTCAGAATTTGTTCACCAAATCACGGCTCCGGAGCAGCTACGATTTCTCCTATATCCTCGTTTCATAATGATGCTCATCCGGCACTTCTTGCCGAATTTGCCGCAGCAAAATGAGATTCAGAGTGTAGCGGTGATTGACAAAAGGATTTTTGCTGACTGTTCTGCGCATAGAGGAAGGTTGGCAGTTCCAGTCGAACGACCATTGTTTGGGGCAGTTATAGACAGGAACTTTGAAGCACCGGATAATGCCAACTGGGCAGGTGAAGTAGAGGTTCAACTTCGACAGCCACAACAACAGCAGCAACAACCGCGTGCTCAGCAACAGCGGAGACGCCAAAGAGCTACCGCGAGTCAAACTCAGGCAACTAGGCCTTCTACAAGTCAACAACAAGAGGTACAAGAGGCATGGCCTTCAAGTACACCAGCAGAACCTATTCCGACATCTGATCAGTTGTGTCAAACGTTACATGAGATATGGGAAGCGGGTCCTAATGCAAATGAAGAAATAACTGCAGAGCTTATTGATCAATTGTTACAGCCTCCGGAAGGAGAAGATGATGTGCTTCGGGAAGTAGATGAATATTGTAGGTCCCGAGAGGTTCCCAAAGTATATAACTTTAAGCTGTAGAGGGGGGGGGGGTGAATACAGCTATTTAAAAACTACACACTATTTTCTCAATGTTTGTATGTATTATCAACAAATTGTTAATTACAAACAAGCTTGAATGCGGAAATGTTCAAGCTGAGATGACAGATACAACAGTATGTTCACTAGTCTAAGACAGACTCAAACTAGTTTACAATGAATACACTCACTAAGAAGCACTCACTGTGTTTACAAGACTAAGGGAACAGCTTATGTAAAACAGCTTAGACACACAGATACTGAATTACACAGCAGGCTTGCATGCATGAAAAACACACTTGCACGTTCACTCTTGGTTTCAGCATTTAGCTTTCTTCACACATCTTTCTGTCCTTAGAAGCTTCCTTTTATACTCACTCAGAGGATCTAAGAGAAACATCTTCATTGGACGGAATGAAAAGGAGAAGTCTTGTTGAAAAGACAACATAACCTTTTCTGCACATTTCTGAAAAGCAGACTTGTCTTCACATGTGCAGAACTTTTGTCTTTTTACTTTGTCTACTGTTGCATTGCCTTTAACTAATTTAGGAATGTCAACTTTGCGTCTTTCTTCCTTGTAAAGGCCTATTTTGATATAAGAAAAAGGTCTGTCACCCTTTTTCAAATATCCTTTTGTCTTCATGTTGCAGAACAGCGTGAGCAGGTTGAGCAGTTCTGATTTCCACTTTGTCTTTGACTTTGTAAACTGATCTCGCAGTAAAAAACAATACATGATGACTTGGAAACGTATTCCATAAAGTGTTTAGCCTGTTCACAAAGAACAGGTTCTGTTCACAAAGAACAGAACACTTTAAAATTGCCCAGGCTGCTCACCAGTGTAGAGCAGCGTAGACAGTTTATGTCCAGCCTGTTCAGCAGACAGAGCAGCTTGGACAAACTGTCTTAGTTGCAACACATGCAACACATAGAACAGCTTTAGACTGATATTGCAAATCATTTTCAGGTTTCAATAAGGCATATAACAGGCCTTGATATCAACCTTCAAATACATCAACAGGTTTGATTATAAATCTCCCCCTCAGATGTAGAACAGGTTTGACTGAGGCCTTTTTGTGCCTAACAATCTCCCCCTATTTGTAATAACCAGTCTAAGCTGGTCTTATCAAAAATCACTATATATTTTTACAGTACATTTTGCTGAATTGAAATTAAAACATCACAGTAAAGTAAAAGATCAGTTTATATATACACTGATTCTTGATTACATACAACAACACATGTTTTTACAAGAGTACAACTAATGTACTAAAGTATTTTACAACTAATGTAAAAGAAAAGATTACAACTTATGTAATGATGTACAACTAATGTACAAAAGTATTTGGACTGTTTGTGTTTGGAGCAGATAATGGCAAGCCTGTCCAACTGATGGATATCTTCCATTCTTCACCTACCCGGACGGTAGATGGACTTCACTCCATTGGAGGGGGATCCTGGAACATCTTTTCCATTTCTTCTCTTGTATCCTCAAGTTCCTCAACTTCACTTCTGATGACCATGAACTTGGGATCATTGAGCTCTCCTCTTTTATAGAAGCCTCTGAGCTGATCCCAGACGGCTGCTCTCCATTTGCTAGACTGCCTAAATGAAACTGCAAGTCTGAAGGCGGCAAGTTGTCTCAGATCAACTTTGTACAGCTCTGAGGGTCTTTGGAAGCACTTCTTCTGAGTTAGGGGATCTACAAAAAATGCCCCCAGCTCAGGTTCTTCAATAATCTTGCCATCCTCAAACTCTATTCCTTTAGGCAAGCTATGATCAACTCCTTTCATTTCAATGGCATAGTCGCCCTGTTCAATCAGTGTAAGAAGTAGCTACATCTCTGTATCCTTCCTTGTTCTCCTGGCCTTTATTTTTGGATGTGTCACAAAGACACCTTCACTAACTTACTTAGATATCAGGCCAAGATCCTTTACTCTTTCCATCAACTTCTTGACATATGCCCTGATTTCTTTAGCAGTTTCAGACTTTGATTCAATCAGGGCAACTGCCAGCTCAATCCACTCCCTGTATCCCATCTGTGCTACATCAGTGTGGTCATAAGTTTCCAATTCTGGGCCTGTTGCACCCATCCTTGTTATTTTAAGCTTCCACTGACTGCCTTTCCTTGATACAGGGACAGCTTTGACAATTGCTTCCTTGGCTAGCCTTCTTTCAGCAACATCATGAAACTTTTTTCTAGCCAAGTTGTCAAAGTGGTATTGAGCTCTTGCTTGGGGTACTGTTGATTTGGTCACAGAGACCTGAGTACCTTTCTCTACTTCCTTCTCTTTCTCCCCTGCTGATTGTCTAGCAGCTTCCATTATTTTCTTTTGCACCTCCAATGTAGACATTTTAATTTTCTTTGCTTCTTGGAGTGCATAAGATTTAGCAGCTTTGGCAGATTCTTCTTCCTTTCTCATGACTTCCAGGGCTTGAAGCTGTTCTTCTCTAAACTCAAAATATTTGTGCATAGGAAGACCCATCTCTTTGGCCCTGGCCTTGTGGAATCTGATTTCAGCTGCTTTCTGCTGTATGGGATCATCAGCTGCCTTTTCTTCTCCTTTAGCTGCTGCTGTAGTGACAGCAGCCTCAGGAATTTCCTCTTCTTCTTCTTCTTCAGTTACAATTAAATGCCTTCTTTTACTGCTAGGCATGTCCTCAGGAATGACTTCCTCCCCCTTAGACTGAGCAGGGTTTGGAGAGACAGCCTGAGTAGGCAGAGCAGCTTGAGAGGCACCTTCAGCTGTACCTGTTTCAAAGACATCTGCTGGCTGACCAGTGTGAGTTGCAGACACTGGTATCTCCTTAGGAGAAGAAGTTTTCTCCCCCTTAGACTTAGTCTTCGAGGTAGATGACTTCTCCCCCTTTGAAGGAGATGAAGCAGCGACTTCAACACCTGGTCTGCCTGAAGACACAAAATCAGCAGGCTTGCCAGCAGGTTTAGCAGAAGGTTTAGGACCAACAAGGCTAGTCACTAAGTAAGCCTAGTTATCCTTCACCTCTGTAAGCTGGAAAAGACAGGTCTGAAGAGAAGAGGAGTGGGAATCAGCAAGGGATGTGAGCTTAACAATATTTTCCCTGTCAGACGCTGTGAACAGCAGAGTTTGCAGCTGTGCAAGATGAAGTTCTAGAGAATCTTGCACATCAGCAAGATCTGATGACACAGAGTTTGATAGGGAGCCAATTAGAGTTTGTAAGCTAGCCAGAGTGGCTGGAAGAGTAGAGTTGCAAGAAGTAAGAAGTGATGACAGCTGTTGAGAAATGGCTGTCATTGAGGACACAGAGTCCTGCTGTATGGAAAGAATAGAGGAGAGGGAGGTGGATACATTTTGCAGCTGAGCAGTGAGTGCTAACAGCTGTGGAGAGGGATCAGGTTGTGGAGTGATAGGGAAAGAGGCCTTGAACGAATCAAAGAACCCCTGAAGCTGTGCAGACACAGAGTCTAAGATGATAGAGGGTAGAGAGTTGATGGTGGTTTCCAAAGAACCAACTTTGTTGGTCAGCAAGGAAAGCTGATCCTTCAAAGGCAGGTCTTTGGGAGATGGAGGTGTATGGGTAGACTGTTTTGAGTGGGTAGATGGAGAAGATGATGATGAGGCTGGTGTTTGAGGATGTGATGGAGAGGGAAGTGAAACTTTGCACAGAAGCTCCATAGCCTGGGCAAAAGTAAGATGACCCAGCTTGGAGGGATCAAATGGTCCTTCAGCAGCGGCTGTAGCTGCATCACCAGCAGAAGGGGTTGATGTTTGGGGCCTTTCAGATGCTGCTTGTGTTGCAACATCCTCATGAAGATCAGTGGAGGTTCCCTCTGCAGTGCCTTGGTTTAAAGGCACCTCATCATTGGGAGATGGGATATGCATTTCAACATCAGCAGTGGTGAAACCTGCTGATGGAGTTTGCATGAAGGGAGCAGCCTCACCAGAGGGATGGTGTGATCCCTGAGGTTCATCAGCTTGGGTTGTTGGTCCCTCAGCAGCTGTTTGGTGTGGAACAGCTGAATCATGGGGAGCAGAAGTTTGAGGCTGAGCTGCTGATTGGTCTATACCAGCAGCGTAGGCACCTCGTGCAGACTCAGTGTGTGAGGAGAGTGTAGTGGGGGACAGTGTGGACACAGTATGGAGTGGAGAGGACTCCTGTCTTTCAATATCCTCAGCCTGTTGGGAGGCTGGGATAGTTGATGTGGGTATCTCCGTTTGTACAACTGGTTCCTGTTGGGAGGAACCAGAGGGTCTAGGCTGACTCGGGGTTGACTCGGATTGGAGTGAAGCAGGCTCCAAATGAGCTGAACCTGCTCCCAAAATAGGAGTGGCAGCTGGGGTTGCTTCTTTTTCAACTGAACCCTGTTGAGACGGAACAGAGAAGGTGGTTTTGTGGGCTGATTTCTTTTTGGAGATGGATTTTCTGTGATAGAGGATGGATGGAGTGGGTGATTGGGGAGAGGAAATGAGAGGTTCAGACTTGACAGGGTGTGAGACTGGGTTAGGAACAGTGGGGCTGGCCTGTTCCATACTCTCTTATGCCACAGAGGCACCAGCCACAAAGGCTTCAGGCTCAACAGATGAACCAGGGTGAGGAGCCTGCTCCTCCTCAGCCACAGAGGCTAAAGGAACAGACTCAGGCTGAGCTGTTTTGGCCTTCTTTTTCACAGGCCCAGCTTCAGTTGCCAGGGTCCTTTTAACAAGCTTGGACCTGGCTTTGGATTTTGTTACGGGAGCATCAGCTTCTGGATCCACCCTCACAGTAGAGGGTCCTTCCACCAAACCTAACGACCTCCTCATTGGTGTGGATAGAGGAGGCTCATTTTGCAGGACTGGAGTATAGAAAACTCTATTCCCTATAACCGGGAATGCAGCAGACTTAAGTAACGGCTGAGAGTTATAGATATGCTCACCACAAACGTGTCTGAAAATGAGGCTCAGAAACCTGGGATATCGAACAGCAGCTGGTCTTGACTCTTGCTGCACCAGGTTCCTCAAATTCACAAAAATCCATTTGGCCATGTCCATGGTAGTTCCATCCACAAGCTGCAGAACTACAGGGATTTCATCACGGCTCAGTTGGTCAAAGGAACCAACTTCCCTGCTGAAACACATCACCACAGAGGCGAATAAGAAACTGTAGGTAGGAGAGAGGTCCTTCCTGAACAGTGTTGCTCCAACTTTTGGTTCTGCTACACCACAGAAGTGCAGCAGATTCTTCATCTGTTCATCTTCAGGCTGTGGTCGATCATATTGTTCAACCACAGGGAGTCGAAGAACTTCCCTGAGTAGATGAGTGTTGATCTCAATGGTCTGAGTCCCATTGAGTATGGTGCCCTTGATGACTTTGGTTTCTGGGATGTAGGCACAGGTATACCAGAACTCATACACCATCTCCTGGTACAGGACACCAGGAGATGCAGTCATGGCGTAGTTCAACGGATGAACTTTCAGAAACTCCACCATTTGGTCATAGCCCTTCCCCACATAGTTTTTGGGGATTGTGAGGTTGGCAATGTAGTTAGTGGGTTTGATGGTTAGCATTGTGGTGATTGATGAGTGTTTGACAACATCATCACCAACGAACACTGGAAGAAAGGGATTAGGTCTGTGAGCCATTTGGGAAATTTTTTGAGGTTTGGAGAAGCAGGAGACACTTAGTCGATTTTTAGGGTTCTTGAGGATTTCTGGAAATGATGAGGAAGACGAAGATGAAACAGTATTTAGGTATTTATAGGATTTGAATAGTCGTGTGTATGAGAGAGAAAAGATTTGGGCGGTTTGATTTGAAATGTTGGTTAACGGAAAACGGAACGGTTGTCCATGTCAGAATATTTGTCAGACCACTTGACCTTTTTAATCACTAACACACGAAATCCACATTATCCGCAGTAATTAAGTTAAATAAAAACATAATTTAAGTAACTTAATTGTTAAGAAAGGTAATTAAACTTTTGATCTACGCTGTTGGTCAAACCTATGATGAGCAGGGTCAACACAAGTTATTCAAACTTCAAGCTGTTCTTCCTTCAAACCGTGCCTTCAGCCTGTTCTCTTTTGTGAGAACAGGTTGTGTTCAAGAGTGGAACAGGTTACAAGACAAAGGCTTGTAAGACAGTGTGAAGGAATGAACAGGTTGAGGATTGGACCATCAGAGCAGGCTGGACTCACAACTTGTTGTTCAGCCTGTTCTATGCTCAAGCTGTTCAAGTTTTTCAGAAAAATGGCTAAGTACAGAACACGCATAGCCTGTTCTATCTAAGCTGTTCTGAGAGACTTGAGCAGTGTGAGACATATAGCTTCATAGACCTGAGATAACACTTAGTCACTTTTATTTAACATGCCCAGCTTTCTGACAAGGTAATTAAACCTTGTTTCATCTAGAGGTTTGGTGAAAATGTCTGCAAGCTGTTCATTTGTGGAAATAAAACTTACCTCCACATTACCTTTCTGAATGTGATCCCTGATGAAGTGATGTTTGACTTCAATATGCTTTGTTCTTGAATGAAATACTGGATTATTGGAGATGGCTATGGCACTTGTGTTATCACACAGAATAGCTGTTTTCCTATACACAAGGCCATAGTCTTCAAGCTGATGCTGCATCCACAGAATCTGCCCACAGCAGCTTCCAGCAGCAATGTACTCAGCTTCAGCAGTAGAAGTGGACACTGAGTTCTGCTTCTTGCTACTCCAACTGATCAACTTTCCACCAAGGAGTTGACATCCACCTGTTGTGCTTTTCCTATCTAACCTGCAGCCTGCAAAATCAGAATCTGAATAGCCTTTTAGTTCAAGGCTTGAGTCTTTGGGATACCAAAGACCCAAACCTGGTGTACCCTTTAGGTATCTGAAGATTCTTTTAACAGCAGCTAGATGAGATTCCTTTGGATCAGCTTGGAACCTAGCACACAGACAGGTGGCAAACATAATATCAGGTCTACTAGCAGTTAATTATAGTAAGCTCCCAATCATGCCTCTGTAAGCTGTTACTGAAACAGCTTTACCACTGGCATCAGCATCTAATTTTACATTAGTTGCCATTGGGGTTTTTATTGGAGAACTTTGATCAAATTTGAACTTTTTCAATAGATCTAAAGTGTACTTTCTTTGATTTATAAAAATTCCAGTTGAGGTTTGTTTAACCTGTAATCCTAAAAAGAAAGTAAGTTCTCCCATCATACTCATTTCATACTTGGATTTCATGAGTAATGAAAAATTCTTGCATAGCTGCTCATTAGTAGACCCAAATATTATGTCATCCACATAAATTTGAACAAGCATAATGTCAGACTTCACCTTCTTTATAAACAGTGTGGTATCCACTTTACCTCTGGAGTACCCATTGCTCATAAGGAAATCAGTAAGAGTGTCATACCAGGCTCTAGGGGCTTGTTTGAGACCATAGAGAGCTTTGTCCAACTTATAGACAAATCCTGGGTGTTGTTCATTTTCAAAACCTGGAGGCTGCTTGACATAGACTTCTTCTTGCAGCTTCCCATTCAAAAGTGCACTCTTCACATCCATTTGAAATACCTTAATGCTCTTATGAGCAGTGTAGGCTAGATACAAACGAATTGCTTCTAGCCTGGCCACAGGAGCAAATGTTTCATCATAGTCAATTCCTTCCTCCTGTCTGTAGCCCTGAGCAACCAGTCTTGCCTTATTTCTAATGACATGACCTTGCTCATCCATCTTGTTCCTGAAAACCCATTTTGTGCCAATTATAGTTTTACCTTTAGGGGCAGGGACCAGCTTCCATACTTTGTTTCTCTCAAACTGATTGAGCTCTTCCTGCATGGCAGTGATCCAATAGGCATCTTTTAATGCTTCATCCACCTTCTTTGGCTCCATCAGTGAAACAAAGCTAGAGAACATACAAAAGTTCCCTAAGCTGTCCCACCGAGTTTGTATCCCTTTGTTGATGTCACCAATTATTTGATCATTGGGGTGACATCTGATCCACTTAGGATCATTTTTCAATGATGATTCTCCTGAGTTGTTAACATCTTCAGTAGGTTCTGTTGAACAGTTCTCAAGATTTTCAGACACACTGTTGTCTTGAGCCTGTTCAATTGTTGAACATGTCTGATCACTGTTGAACATATCAGCAGAAGAACTGGGAAAATCAGCATTGATAGGTTCTGGACATGCAGTTGTAATTAAGTCAGTACATTTATTCACACAGGGTGTATTGACATCATCATCATCATGTCCATCATGATTAACAGGTTCCACACTGGGTGTAGTGGAAGCTTTTGAGTCCTCTTCATTGTTTGAATGCATCAGATCATCAAAGTTAAGTTCTCCTGAAACTAATTCAGGAACAGCTTTGGTGGAAGCATTCTTGGACTCTTCAAAGGTGACATTGATAGATTCATCTATCACCTTTCTTTTGTTGTTGTATACTCTGTAGGCTTTGGAGATAGCAGAGTAGCCAACAAACACACCTTCATCAGCTTTAGGTTCAAACTTTGACAGCTGGTCCCTTTGATTCAGAATGAAACAGGGACATCCAAACACATGGAAATAACTGACATTTGGCTTCCTCCCTTTGAGCAGCTCATAGGGAGTCTTGTTGAATCTTTTCACCACTAAGGATCTGTTTTGGGTGAAGCAGGCAGTGTTAACAGCTTCAGCCCAAAATGATGAAGGTAAACCTGATGCACACAGCATGGTTCTGGCAGCTTCAATGAGAGTTCGGTTTCTCCTTTCAGCAACTCCATTTTGTTGAGGAGTTCTTACTGCTGAAAAGTTTTGAGTGATTCCTTTCTCTTCACAGAAGTCTTCAAGAGTACTGTTTCTGAACTCAGTACCATGATCACTTCTAAGCTGCTTTACTTGGGCAGAGTTCAGCATTTCCATCTTTTTGACAAATCCAATAATCTCTCTAGCAGCCTCTCCTTTGCTCTTTAGAAAGATCACCCATGTGTACCTGGAGAACTCATCAACCATTACTAGAGTGTATCTTCTTCCTCCTAGACTTGGGACATTAACAGGTCCAAACAAGTCCATATGGATTAAGAAGAGTGGAGTATCAATAGAGAAATTATGTTTGGATTTAAAAGATGTTTTTCTCTGCTTGCCTTTCTCACAAGCTGTGCATAATCTATCCTTAGCAAAAGTCATAGAAGGCAAACCTGTCACCAACTCTTTCTTATAGAGTTTGTTGATGTTCTTGAAGTTCAGATGTGACAGTCTTCTGTGCCATAGCCAGTTTAGATCAGCATTTGTTCTTGTGAGAAAACAGGTTTTAGTTGTGGGGTCAGCAGAATGCATATCCACAACATATACACCTTTCTTTCGTTGAGCACATAGCACAACTTTGCCTTGGGAATCCAATATGTAACCCAGGTGCTCATCAAAGTTAACCTTGTAGCCAGCATCACACAGTTGGCTTATGCTAACAAGGTTATGTTTTAGCCCAATCACATAGGCTACTCTTTTGAACACTGCAGCACCAGCTTTAAGAGTTCCATATCCCTCAGTGGATCCCTGTACATTGTCACCAAAGGTGACTTTTGGCCCTTTTTCAGGCCTGAGTTCACTCAGCAATTCTTTACAACCTGTCATGTGCCCTGAGCAGCCACTGTCCAAGTACCAAACCTGGGAAGGTTGTTTTTCCTGCAGAGTGATAAGAGAATTATTAGTCATTTTTAGGGGAACTCATCACAGAGATGAGTTCTCCTACTTCATCAACATTTGTTGATGGACTTGAAATATCCACACTAATATTCCCTATTTGAATGGTATCAGCTTGAATACCACTTTCAGTGACTGTGACATTTCCAACACTGCTTGTGACAGTTGTGATGGAAACAACGGAGTCAACAGGCCTCATGTCCTCAGATTCAGGACAATCCTTGGCCAGATGTGTCTTCTTCCCACATTTGTAACATTTTCTCTTTTTAGGGTTTTAGGAAGAAGATCTTTCAGAACACATTCTGAGTTATTTTTGTTGATTCTTTCAGCAGGTTTAGCAGTTTTATTATTTTTTGTTGAATCAACAGCTTGAGTGGATAGTTCAATAGCCACAGCTTTGGCTGCCTCTTCTGTCCTCCTTTTAGGAGGACAGATGTCAAAGACAGGGAGCTTGATTGGCTTTTGAGCTTCCACAGGTTTGGGAAACTTATTCCCAATTATCTCAGTTTGAGCAATGGCTTTGCCTTTGCCCCTACTGGATTGTGATTTATGCTGCCTATCAGCATACTCACTGTGTCTGGTTTTGAAAAGCTTATTCTTATTTAAAACCAGTTTACCACTATGATTTGAAAACTTATTTGAAATCACAGCAGTTTTGTTTTCAACATGAGACTTACCCTTGTTGAAAACAGGCTGCTTACCTTTTGAAAACTTGTTTTCAAAGTGTTTAGCATCAAAAGGATTAACATGCTTTTTACCATCAGCTTTGGACTCAGAACCTGTTTTGTCAACAGGTTTAGTATCCACAACTTCAGTTTGGACATGTTTTCCTTTCTTTTGCTTGTGTGA
Organism: Centrapalus pauciflorus; assembly: GCA_020465985.1. Taxonomy (NCBI): domain Eukaryota; kingdom Viridiplantae; phylum Streptophyta; class Magnoliopsida; order Asterales; family Asteraceae; genus Centrapalus; species Centrapalus pauciflorus. Next base: position 161,310 of record JAANYP010001790.1, read on the forward strand.
ACCAGCAGAGCACTTAGCAGGCTGACTTGATGGAGAACAAATTCCAACATCAGCTTTTGAGCTAAGTTCACACAAGCTGTCAGTGTTTTGAGGCCTGACAAACCTATTTGTTGAGATTAGTTTACCATTCACATTTTAAATGAATGTGTTTGGAAGTTCACCAAGAGTGGATAAATCTTCTTTCAGATTATTGATCTCAACAATGGAAGCTGATGTGTCAAGATCCCCTCCAAGATAGGCTTGGATTTGTGCAGGGATCTGTTGACTTATACAATGGCTGACTTTTTGTGCAGATTGGCACCAAGAGTCAACTATCTTTTGAAGCTTAGCATGCTTTATATCTGTTTCTCTTTTTTCTTCCAGTAAAATAGAGTTGATGTGTTTTAATTCATCAAGCTCAGTTTCCAACTTATGGAAACTGTCCAGTTTACTGGATTTAGTTTTAAGATCAGTTTTAAGCTTAGAGATTTCAGATAGTAAAGCATCATGCTTCTCAACAGCAGCTTTTAGATCAACAAGCATCTATTCAAATATTTTAACTTTTTCTTCAGAACTGTAAGCCATAAAATTTTGTACCTTATACATCATAGTAGGATTCCAGTTCTCTAAGCTGCTGAAGGCTTCAGCTTCAGCCATATCTTGTTTGAAGCTGCTTGTTGATGGGACATCAGTGTTGGCCACCAGACATTGATTGTCTTCTTCATCAGATGATGAATCAGAGTCCTCCCAGTCACATGTCTCTGCCATGAGTCCCTTTTGGCGATTGGAAGACACTGAGTTTTCCAATTTCCTTAGCTTAGCCATGGCCATAAGGTACTTAACCCTATAACGATCATCCTTGTTTGTCTTGTATGGTTTGGATGACTGACCAACAGCTTTTGACACACAATCAGCAGCTATATGGCCAGTTTTGCCACATTTGAAGCACTCAGCCTTGGATTTATCAAATGCCTTCTTTTTGCCAGCACCTGAACTTCCTTGCAGCATGTTTCTTCCAAACCTTTTCTTGGTGAACCTTTTGACAAGCATAGCTATCATTTGCTCATCATCTTGTTCAGCAAGATCTGCAGTATCTTCTTCATCTGACACCTCCTCCTTGTCATCATCCTGTTGATCAGGTTGAGTGAACACATCACTCACCTGATTTACAGGCTGTCTCACATTTGCCACAAAGGCTGCACCTCTTTTGGACATTTCCAAGGCATTTCTCTTTTGTTGCCTTGACTGTTCATCATTCAGTAAGGATCCATACAGATTGACCAGATCCATACTTCTGATAGTACCTGAGTTCCTTAGAATTGTTGAGAAGTAATTCAACTCTTCAGGTAGAATGTCCAGAAATTTATTCACCAGGGTAAGACTATCCTTAGTGATCCCAACAGCCTTGAGATCATTCACTAGAGCAGTAAACCTGGTGTAGGTTTCAGTGAGAGTCTCCTTTGGTTTAGCAAAGAAAAGTTCATACTGTCTAACAAGATTGTTGATCATGTTGTCCAGTGTGATTGTGGGTCCATCATAGACGGTACACAAAGTATCCCACATCTCCTTTGCTGTCTTCATTTTCTCAACCTGCTTAAACACATCATCAGGAAGAGAAATGACCAGGTTGTTCCTGGCCTTTGCATCCAGAGCCACCAGTCTCTTGTCTTCATCAGACCATTGAGCTTTAGCTTTCTCAAAGGTCCTGATTTCAGGAGCAGCTCCTTCAACCGCTGGAGTTATTGTAGTAACAGAGGTTGGCACATAGGGACCCTCCATCACTATCTCTGGTAGTTGCACATCCAAATTCTCTAAATAGAGCATCATTCTGCACTTCCAACCAGAGAAGTTTTGATGATTAAATTTTGGAGGTTTGCCCATAGAGCCATTGTCATAGTAAGAGGAATTTGCAGCACTGTTGTCCATGGAAACTTGGGAGAATGAGAGATCTAGAATGACACACACTCTAAACTGCTCTAATACCAGTTGTAGGTCCCGAGAGGTTCCCAAAGTATATAGCTTTAAGCTGTAGAGGGGGGGTGAATACAGCAAATTTAAAAACTACACACTATTTTCTCAATGTTTGTATGTATTATCAACAATTTGTTAATTACAAACAAGCTTGACTGCGGAATAGTTCAAGCTGAGATGACAGATACAACAGTATGTTCACTAGTCTAAGACAGACTTAAACTAGTCTACAATGAATACACTCACTAAGAAGTACTCACTACGTTTACAAGACTCAGAGGAACATCTTATGTAGAACAGCTTAGACACAAAGAAACTGTATTACACAATCAGGCTTGCATGCATGAAAAACACACTTCCACGTTCACCCTTGGTTTCAACACTTAGCTTTCTTTTTTCTTTCTGTCTTTAGAAGCTTCCTTTTATACTCACTCAGAGGATCTAGGAGAAACATCTTCATTGGACGGAATGAAAAGGAAAAGTCTTGTTGAAAAGACAACATAACCTTTTCTGCACTTTTCTGAAAAGCAGACTTGTCTTCACATGTGCAGAACTTTTGTCTTTTTACTTTGTCTACTGTTGCATTGCCTATAACTAATTTAGGAATGTCAACTTTGCGTCTTTCTTCCTTGTAAAGGCCTATTTTGATATAAGAAAAAGGTCTGTCGTCCTTTTTCAAATAACCTTTTGTCTTCGACTTTGTAAACTGATCTTGTAGTCAAAAACAATACATGATGACTTGGAAACATATTCCAAAAAGTGTTTAGCCTGTTCACAAAGAACAGGTTCTGTTCACAAAGAACAGGTTCTGTTCACAAAGAACAGAACACTTTAAAATTGCCCAGGCTGCTCACCAGTGTAGAGCAGCGTAGACAGTTTATGTCCAGCCTGTTCAGCAGACAGAACAGCTTGGACAAACTGTCTTAGTTGCAACACATGCAACACATAGAACAGCTTTAGACTAATATTGCAAATCATCTTTAGGCTTTAATAAGGCGTATAACAGGCCTTAAGTTCAACCTTCAAATGCATCAACAGGTTTGATTATCAATCTCCCCCTCAGATGTAGAACAGGTTTGACTGAGGCCTTTTTGTGCCTAACAATATATATATATATATATATATATATATATATATATATATATATATATATATATATATATATATATATATAGATGGAGTATGTGTGTGTGTGTTTGTGTGATAGAGAGAGAGAGAGAGAGAAAGAGAGAGAGAGAGAGATAGATAGGTTCATTGCAAAACCTAAATTAGTGTAGTATTATGGAACCAGTATCGTCCATAGATTAGATTAGTCTAATGATCTTAATTAAAAGAAATTAAGTTTGTAATTAGTAAAATAAAGATTGGTATTAGTGATATTTTAATTCAACGGTAATAAAAGAAAATATTGGCAATAGCAAGAAGATTGAAATTAGCAAAAAAAAGATTCGAGTTTTTTAAAAAATAACATTAATTTTTTTAATCAAAAAAATTATACTATTAAAACGAGAATTTTATACTCTTTAAAACGACACTGGTCATGATATACTTTTTTTGAAAAAAAATTTAGGTGTTTATTTTTCGTAAAGAAAAAAAGTACCCAGACCACTATGCAATATAGCATATCGAGATCATTCAATGTCGAATTAACAATTTATATCGTATATTCAACGTCGAAGTAATACTATATAACATATATGCAACACTGCATATACATTCAATATTAAAAGTGTTAAAAATTTGGTCATAATTAGTAGTCAAACTTGGTGGACTAACATTAATTTAACGAGACCGGTCATGATATAATTTTTTCGAATAAATTGTTCACGTTCATTTTTCGTCAAAAAGATTACCCAGACGACCATTCAATATATAATATCGAGATCGTTTAATGTCGAATTACAGTTTATATCACATATTCAACATTGAAGTAATACTATATATCATATATGCAACACTGCATATACATTTAATAATAAAATATTCAAAAAATGATTAAAGTTAGTAGTCAAACTTGGTAGGCTACCCTTAATTTAATTTAAATTGCACATTTACCATCTTAATCCTAGTGTTATATTATAATTCTATGGTGTAGATTGGTGTAACATCCTGAAACCAGTAGCAGGTACGTGGAATTTATTTATTGGCTATGATAATAACCCTGATGAGTTGGGTGAGTTTAATTGGTCAAATACACGTGATTTATTAGGGTAAATTGCTATTACGTGTAAATTCTAATCAGTTGAAAAAATAACTGAATTAGTAGTAATTAAGGAATTGGGATTGTTTTGACGAGCTAAATAACATTCTAATTCCAAATTATTATTTTGGGAATAAGTGAGTTAACGGGTGTTAAATTAGTGGGTATTGAGTACTAGACCCGCATTAATTGGGATCGAGACCGAAAACCTATATAATGTTGATTCCTTGCTTGCTTTGGTCAACTCAAACCAAAAGTGTGTGTGTGTATGTCTCCAGCTGAACAAAAGAAAGAGAGAGATTAACAAGGAAGATCAGAAGTAGCCACAACCAAGATATTTAATACCATCTCCTTCTTCTTCGAGCTTAAGTTCAAATTCAAGAAAGGAAAGGCTAATTAAGGTTAGTAACTGTTACTGGAATGGATTGAATTGTTGTATTAAGTAGTTAAAGTTTTTTTGGGGACGGTTAATACCCCCTGGGTTACATAGGGTTGAGGGTGGGGATTGAAACCCCCATGGCTAGCAAAAACGAAGACCTTACAGCTCTGTTCATCGCCGCATCGCGGCCGCGCTCCCCTGGTCGCGAAAGGGTGAGTCGGTTAAGGGTTGTCATTGGTAGTGTAAACACAACCGAGATGAGGATCGCAGGCTGTATGAGCTCGGCCGCACTCAGATGAAGTCGTCCCCGATGGGATGAGCAGCGCAGGGGCATCGCGACCGCGATCGTGGCCGCGCTCGTGTGGGTTGACTAGTTGACTTATGTTAAGTCCATAGAGTTTTGTAGTATAGTTTTCATGTGTTCGTTGGCTAGTAGTTACCTTATAGATGTATTTGTATGTTACCAGGATATTGTAGTTGGGCCTGAGACAGGTCGATACCGTCATAGATACCGTGGGAATAGTCGTGCTTCAGGTGAGTTACTTACCTTCTTTTAGTAGATGCACCAACGTTGATACTTATATTTTAAAAGGGGTTTGTTCTTTACTATCCGGGTCCCGTGATGATTCTTTTTATATGTTGATTACTCGTTAGCACACAGTAGAGAACGTGGATTACTCGTAGAGTTGTTTTACGTAGAGTAAAGGCCTGTTGGGTCATTCCCAACCCAGAGGTCCTGGCTTAGCCACAACTTTGTGGAGTGGGCTACGCAGGCTATTCCGGGTTGCTCCCGATGTGGCATCGGGCTGTTGATGTCGGCCGCACGTAGAGTTGATTATCCAGTTGCTATACTGTGATAACTATTTTGGAGAACTTATTTTAAACGTTGTTTAATTGTAACTCAACATCTTCTAGGTGACAGTTGTTTTATATGTGCATCTCAGGTACGAGACCATCGGCTAAGGATACCGCGGGCACCATTCGAGACCTGCACCGTGGACAGTAGTTAGTGACTACTTCAGTAAGTAGTCTTCCGTATTTTGTGGTTTGGCGTATCAGCCAGTCAGTATTTTGGATGACTGTAAACCGTAACTAAATTATGGAATACTAGACTTTACTAACGGGGGTTGGATCCCGGTTCAGTTGTGACTTTTACGTTTACTATGGATAAATTGTAGTTAATTAGTTTTTTACCCTTGATATTATTATTGGGTGACGTGGACTATCAGTCCTACATGGTATTAGTAGAAAAGTATGGTGTTACAGCTTGGTATAAGAGCATTTTTAAGGTTTATGTATCACTAGTGATGCTTAGGCTTAAACTAATGTCTAGATCCTTGGGCTTGATCTCTGATGAGTAGGTATAAGAAATTGTAGAGTTATGTTATTGTTGTCATAGTGTTATCGTTTATGTTATGCAGAGATTCATGGAAGACGAGCAGAGATGATGAGACTGTATTATTGCGTGTTTTCAGTAGTTTTAAAGGCTCATATATGCATTTTCACATCGTAACTGTCATACTTTTACGTCATATTTGTGTTTCAGGGTCATGTAGTCATTTCAAAGCACCACGAGAAAATTCAGCTCAAAAGGCACAGGTCGGGGAGTAGGGTACGCCCCTACGCCCCAAAACAGTAAGATTTTAAGTTCACAAGCAGTCACAGCGCAGGCTGGCATACCCTCAGGAGGCTTAAAAACCCTCAGGCTGCGTTTTGGCGTCCAAAACCCTAAATATTCATCCTCTATAAATAGAGCGCGACTGCTATTCGTTTTCTAACTCTCATTTTATTAAAAACGCTGGCGGAGCCCTGCTGCGGTCGATTCACGGATCAAAGTACAAAGAATTGAAGTGCCGATCTTTCACCGTTTACAGGCCCAAAGATGATTTCTACAATCATTGCCGGTGAAGAACACGCGATGGAAGGCTAAGCTGTCCATAACCATTTGCGGAGGATCTACGACTAAGTTTTACTCTTTTGAACATTTGTATTAGTATTGATGTGTTTGTGTTTCTTGAATATTTGATTATACACAAATGATGTACTTTTCGTTGTTATTATGATTGAATGGTATAATTGGTAAAAGCAAGATGTTCATCGCAGTATTATTATTTGTGCCGAGTCTATACTCTAGGGATTAAGACAAGTAATGAATATTGCATGCGATATGCCGAGAGTTATTGATTAAAAGATTCATGATTAATATGATTTGAGTAATTGGTTATGTCTATGTGACCATTGCGTGATGTTCAATTAACTAATAACTTGTGTCGTAGTGAATTTTTAAATGGTTATCTTTAATTTGATCTGTTATTTAATCGTTCTTCGTATTGCCATTGTTTAGTATCAATTTAGTTTTAGTCACCATTCAAAACAATCCAATTCTCAATTTAAATCATAAAGAAGCTAGCAATATAACCCTAATAAACCTACACGCTCTCTGCGGATTCGACCCTTACTTCCCTACACTAGTAGGTAGTTTGAATTATTTCTACGGACCACAACGACGGCTCGTCAGATTTTGGCGCCGATGCCGGGGAGCGGTAAACGATTGTTAGGGCTAGTAAGTTAGTTTTGCCTTAGATTAGGTTAGTTTAGGTTAGTACTTTATAGTTAGTTATTTTCATTTCTATTTATTTAAAAGCAAAAAAAATCATAAAAAAGGGTAATTGTAGCCACTCTACTTTTACCACAAAAAATAAATTAATTAATTAAAAAAATAAATAGTTAACTAAGTACTGAAGTTCAAATGTAATCTAAGGTGCACGGAGGGCGTAATTAAATAAGAGGAAGAAGTTCCAATTTTCGAGGAGCCGAATCTAGCCGGAAGTCTCGAAGCCGAAATACCAGAGTCTCTAATTGTCGAAATGGGTGAACAATTTAGAAGGACCATTGAGTCACATTATCGCCCTGGTGATGTGCCCGACCCCTCACCAATTCGATATCCGGAAAATGAGAACGAACCCGAAGTTCGACCTCAGTTATTCCAAATTGGTTTGTGTCGCTACCCACCAATAGCATCACAACCTGAGATCAAATGAATCACGAATTTCTCATTGAGTACTACCCCATAAGTAAAACCACTAAGAAACGAAAAGATATCACCGGTTTCAAACAAAAACTTGGTGAACAATTCTACGAGACATTTGATCGTATGAACGAATTGCTAAGAGCTTGTCCACATCATGAAGTTCCAAAATGGATGCTCGTCAAAACTTTATTTGATGCTGTGAGTCAAGAAAGCCGGAACATGATCCTCGCCGCTACAGGTGACACATTCTTAGCTAAGGAAGACGATGAGGCTTGTGAAGTACTGAATCAACTCAATAAAGGTCTCAAAGTTCAAGCCGGTTCTGAGAATAACACTGGAGCTCAGGTGATGGGTATAGACAATGCTTGGAAATGTGAAGTGAAGAGTGAAATCTCAGAACTCGGAAAGAAGATAGATCAACTGATAAAGGGTTTTAGCCAAAACTCCGCTGCATCAGTTAATTGCGTAATATGTGGAGATCCATCTCATCATTCTGAAGCATGTCCTCGAGTGCAATCCACTGAGGAACATGCTAATGAAGTATATGGTTTTAGAGCGCATCGGGAGGGGGATAACTCATTTTCAGAAACCTATAATTTGGAATGGATAAATCACCCTAATTTTCGATGGAAAAATGATCATCCTACCGATCATCAGTCTAAACCAAGGTATGAACCAGCACGAAGAGAATATCAATATGTTTCAACCTCAGCTGCTAAGGATGAGCGATATTACGAGCGGAACCAACGTGATCAACCTCACTTTTACGTGGAGACGAATATGAGTTCTTCACAATTTTCAGAGTTCGCAGAATTCATGAAGCAACAATCAGCTTTTAACGAGATGCTGAGTCGCCAAATGGGTCAGATAGCCGAATCTCTCACAAAAAGGGAGGAGGGAAAGCTTCCGAGTAACACTATTCCAAACCCTTCGCACGCATATGGCAAAGAGAAGAAGCATGAGGTTAATGAAGTATCTAAGGTGACTACCCTGAGAAGCGGTAGAGAAGTAGATAACAAGATCGAAATACCAAAGGAACAAGAGGTAGAAGAAGACACAGACACTGAGGTCGTGTATGAAGAGACAGAGGATCCTAAGAAGAAGAAGAAGGGTTCTAAGAAAGTTACTTTCAAGGAACCAATTAAGGCAGATAACCCAACTCCCAAAGTTGGGGAGGCGGTTAAGGATCAGGACACCACAGCTCCTCCTCCTTACCCTGCTGCTCTAGAAAATCTGAAATCTTCTCCATATGGCAAGAGAGGTCCACAACCCGAGGATTTGACAAGTCAAGATCAATATCCCATTGGTCAAGGCTATTCAACAAGTACCCTATTATGCCAAATTTCTAAAAGATCTATGCACGCAGAAAAGGAAGTTCAAGGTCTTGCTTCCCAAGCAGATCACTTAACTGAGCAAGTGAGTGCGGTGATTTCTAATTCCTTGCCACCAAAGTTGAAAGATCCTGGATCACCCTTGATTCCAGTGACAATTGGCACTGTGCAAATTAAAAAGGCATTACTCGAACTTGGAGCAAGTGTAAATATTTTTCCTGGAAATTTGTTTGACAAACATGATATAGGCCAGTTACAAACCACATATATCATTCTACAACTGGTAGATCGGTCAACAAAATACCCAAGGGGTATCTTATCAGATGTGATAGTAAAAGTAGAAGATTTTTACTATCCGGTTGACTTCCTAGTCTTAGATACTGAGAGTTCTTTTGATGAAAATTAGCCAGCCATTATCTTAGGCAGACCGTTCATAGCCACTATTAATGCTCAAATCAATTGTAGAATGGGGGCCCTAGATATTGCCTTTGGAAATCGTAAGCTACGATTAGATGTGTTCAATGCTTCCACCGCTGCTTCAATCGATTCAGAATGTTAGATGATAGATGTGGTGGATGAGCTTAAGCAGCACAGTTCACTAATCAATGCCAAGGACCACACAAAATTATTCTTTGCTGAGCACGACACTGCTAAGATGAACTCTGATAAATGCAATGAACTTGAGGCAGTCATGGAATCCACGCTTAAACCTAAACAACCACCATGGACCCATAAGATTGAAAAGCTTCCCACTAACATGCCTCAATCTGCAAGGCCTTTAATAGAACAACCACATGTTCTAGAATTAAAAACCTTGCTTGTGGATTTAAAATATGTCTTCTTAGGTCAGAATGACACTCTATCAAACATTATTTCATCTGATCTGACCAAGGCACAAGAAAAAGCTCTACTGCAAGGGTTAGTAAAATATAAAGAGGTAGTAGGTTGGACTGAGAATGTTGATGCCGACCACCTAACTATAGCTCCCAATTCTTCCATTAAACTTAACTGATCACATTAGGGACTCCTTCCCTGATGAACAATTATTCTCAATTTTTAAAATACCCTGGTTTCCACTAGACACATGTTAAAGTTATGGGCCAGCAATAATATGCTAGTCTCTGAACTAATCAGGTTAAAAGAACCGAAACATAGTTAGGCTAGTATAGGAGGAGTACATCTGGCTGAAGACGTAAAACTTAGCACTTCCTGGGAGGCGACCTAGAGAACTTTGTGGGTATGTTTTTGGAAACCCTCACGAGACAACACTCGTTCACTCGGGATACCGAGGGGTTTAACGGCTTGTTGCACGTGCTAAGTGCAATCATGATTCCCTACGAAAAGGTGGATTATTTTAATTATTTTTTTGTTTTAGTTAAATGTTAATGTCACCAACTAAGTTGAGGAGGATTTCCAACCCAATTTTAGTTGTTCCTAGACTTAAGTTTACTTTTATTTATGCAAGTGTGCTAGTTTAATGAGTATTAATTTCTATTTTAGTAGTTCATCTATCCCAAATAAGCAAATAATCTTATTAAGAATCTGTTTGTGTTTGTTGTCTTCTCATCATAAGTGTGTTTATGTGACGAGGACGTCACAATGGTCTAAGTTGGGGAGGGTAGGTTCTATGAAATGTTTAATATGATCTAATGAGCGTCCACGAAAATTTTTTTTTATTAGAATGAATTTGACCACCTGGGCAGAGAGCTACGACATATCATGAACAGCCGAACTGGCATATTGAGAGGGGGTTCGACATCAAGAGGATTTTCAGGCTGATAGTTTTTTCAGTAGTATCTTCGGTCCTCCTCCTCCTCCTCCTTACTAGTGATCAGGTACCATCGTTCCTTTCCCTTCACAGTTATCATATTTAGATTTACTTGTTTGGGTTTGAATTTTAATTTTTATAATTTCTTTTTCCTGTAATTGAATGTGTTTTATTTTCATATGTCGAAGCCTATTGAATGAGATGCTTAGTGTCAATGTAGTCTTTCTAATTTCCCAAATAGTTCTTGTTTGCCGATCAGGCGTGGAAAATGATGATACATCGAAAAAATGTACTCGGAATTAGTTAGTGTTAGTTAGGAATTCTAGAATTATGTTAAGAATCGTATTAATAATTAACATTTTATTGTAAGTTGAGTTCAAGTAAGTTAAGATATATTTGTGCTTAAAGGAAAATAATGTGTCAAAAGATTTTGGAAAACCCATGCAATAAGGAGGAGAGCTTAATCATGTTATAGCCTCAAAATATTCGAGGGTAGCCTAGTTGGTTCGGGAAATTAAGTCCTACGGGGTACCATTCATGCTTAATCCCCTAAAATCATCTGGTTTGGGAGCGGTTGACCCAAATCCCGCTACATAGATCAACGAGAAAAGCTATGATAAAAACTCGAGTTAAAAATAAAAGATATATATAAGCATGGTAATCAAAAGTAATATTTTTCGTATACATGCATAGAGGGAAAAGATGGTCAAAAGACCCACATGTTTTAAGCTTGTAACCTTGAGCTAAAAGCTTAATTTCCAAAAGTGCGATCCATTATAATTATTTAGAGAAAATGTGTTTTAACCGAAAATATTCTTTAGCTTACATTCAAAATTTTAATGCATTATTGCGAAGGCTGACTTAATTTGGACTTACTGAACACACTGCTAATACAATCGGTACATAGTTAGTTCTGATTCTAAGGCTTGTTCGGGGACGATCAAGAGTTAAGTTGGGGAGGTTTGATGAGACTGTATTATTGCATGTTTTCAGTTGTTTTAAAGGCTCATATATGCTAATACAATCGGTACATAGTTAGTTTACGTCATATTTGTGTTTCAGGGTCATGAAGTCATTTCAAAGCACAAAATTCAGCTCAAATGGCGCAGGTCGGGGAGTAGGGCTACGCACAGGTCTACGCCCCTAAGTCCCAAAACAATAAGATTTTAAGTTCATGAGCAGTTACAACGCAGGCTGGCGTACCCTCAGGCGGCATAAAACCCTCACGCCGCTTTTTGGCTTCCAAAACCCTAAAATTCGCATCCTCTATAAATAAGGCGCAACTCCTATTAATTTTCTAACTCTCATTTTATTATAAATGCTGGTGGAGCCCTGCTGTGGTCGATTCATGGATCAAAGTACGAAGAATTGGAGTGCCGATCTTTCACCGTTTACAGGCCCAAAGATGATTTCTACAATCACTGCCGGTCAAGAACACGTGATGGAAGGGTAAGCTCTCCATAACCATTTACGGTGGATCTACGTCTAAGTTTTACTCTTTTGAACATTTGTATTAGTATTGAAGTGTTTGTGTTTCTTGAATATTTGATTATATATAAATGATGTACTTTTCGTTGATATTATGATTGAATGGTTTAATTGGTAAAAGCAAGATAGTTCATCGTAGTATTATTATTTGTGCCGAGTTTATAGTCTAAGGATTAAGACAAGTAATGAATATTGCATGCACTATGCCGAGAGTTATTGATTAAAAGATTCATATATGATTAATATGATTGAGTAATTGGTTATGTCTATGTGACCATTGCGTGATGTTCAATTAAGTAATAACTTGTGTCGTAGTGAATTCGTAAATGGTTATCTTTAATTTGATCTGTTATTTAATCGTTCTTCGTTTTTCCATTGTTTAGTATCAATTTAGTTTTAATCACCTTTTAAAACAATCCAATTCGCAATTTAAATCGATTTTTAAATCATAAAGAAACTAGCAATATAACCTTATTAAATGTACACGCTCCTTGCGGATTCGACCCTTACTTCCCTACACTAGTTGGTAGTTTGGATTATTTCTATGGGCCACAACGACGGCTCGTCAAGAGACCAGAGGGTCGCACCGAGGACGTGTTTTAGATGAGGAGTTTAACCGTCGACTACAGGAGGCATATGAGCGGGGACGTACTGAGGCTATGTAGTCCCTGACTCAGGGCACCGACGGTGTAGGGGGCTCATGAGAGAGGTCATCAGAGGGTCTAGATACGAGAGTGGGGTCCTTACGAGGAGTAGCCAAGGGGTGTAAGTATAAGGAGTTTCTTGCTGCACATCTACGTAAGTATCATGGAGAGCTCGGTGCCGTTAAGGCCATGTATTGGCTACAGGATATAGAGATGACCTTTCATATTACAGGCCGTCACCCCGACCAGGTGACAACGTTTGCCAACGCTCAGCAGCGGTGAAGGACGGTTAGACATACTTTGGGGGATGGGCCAACTTATGTCATGACATGAGATCAGTTTATGTCCCGATTCGAGGAGCAGTATTGTCTGGAGGACCGCTGAGCCCAGTTAAAGATTGATTTCTTGACATTATTTCAGGGACAGAGATCAGTAGATGAGTACGAGAAGATTTTCATTGACTTAAGCTTGTTCGCACAACTTCAGATCAGTACAGAGGCGAGAAAGATTAAGAGGTTTATGATGGGTCTGCGTAAAGAGATCAGGGAGTTCATTGATACTGGATATATACCGACTTATGCGATTGCAGTAGAGTTAACGCGGAGGAAGGAGAGTTAGGTCACGCGTACGGATCTGGTAGTTGAGCAGCCGAGACGCGTTCAGTCGGCTGGTTATTTCAAGGGCCCTGACCAAAATAGAGATAGGGACAGAGACCGAGATAGTCGTTTCCAACCGAGAAGTGATGACCGTAGACGTGTGGAGTCTGAGGGAGAAGACTGACAAAGAGACATATCGTCCCAGAGGTTTGATCGTATGCCTGATAGGGGGAGTCGATTAAGTGGGACCAAGCACAGAGGAGGAGCATTGAGTTCTGGTATTGGTACAAGAGAGAGATGGTGCCAGAGATGCTAACAGAGGCATACTGGGGAGTGTGATCCCCGACACATGCGTTCTTTTAATTGTGGTCAGCTTGGCCATACTCAGGCAGATTGTACCTTCAGAGACCCGCTGTGTTTTAACTGCGGGCAGACCAGAAATCAGGCTCGGGATTGTACATCCCCGAGAAAGGGAGATTAGATACAGGGGGAGTCGAGGCCACCTGCACAGGGTTAGAGTTCCGCACGTTCTTCTACATGTAGAGATGTAGTTCCCCGAGCTCGAGGTCAGGTATTCCAGTTGACAGCAGAGGAGGCACGGGAGATAACTGGCGTAGTTTTCGGTACATTTATTCTGAACGGTCATAATGCTCGAGTTCTGTTTGATTCAGGGGTGAACCGTTCTTTTGTGTCTTCAAAATTTACTGCTTATTTCACTACTCCACCTGTTGAGTTACCGGAGCCGTTGATTATAGAGTTAGCAGATGGTAGTGCCTCTGTAGTTAGGCACATGTATGCTCAGTCTGTGTTAGAAATAGATGGCCATCCGTTTAGAGTCGATTTACTGCCCATAGGGATCGATAGTTTTGATGCCATAGTGGGCATGGACTGGTTAGCTTCGCAGCATGCAAAATATTCTTGTTTTAAAAAGATTATCCGCCTACCAGTTTCAGAGGATCGTGTCATTACCGTGTACGGAGAGCGTAGTAGTTGCAGTGTTGGCCTTATTTCTGCAGTCCAGGCACGTCTTCACCTAGCCAAGGGTTGTTCTTCCTTCTTAGCTTATGTAGTTGATGCGAAGAAGGACAAGAAACTTCCAGTGACCGTTGATGTTGTTTCTGAGTTTCCTGGAGTATCTCCCGAGGAGCTACCAGGGTTGCAGTCGGATCGACAGGTAAAATTCAGTATCGAGTTGATGCCAGGTGCTACTCCTATCGCACGTGTGCCATATCAATTGGCTCCTACCGAGATGAGAGATTTGATGAGTCAGCTTCAGGAGTTATTGGATCGCAGGTTTATTCGACCTAGTTCTTCACCGTGGGGTGCTCCAGTTTTCTTCATTAAGAAGAAGGATGGGTCGATGAGGATGTGCATATACTATCGTGAACTTAATAAGGTGACGGTGAACAACCGTTACCCTCTACCACGGATAGATGATCTGTTCGACCAGTTACAAGGGGCCAGTGTGTTCTCAAAGATTGATATGCCGTAGGGATATCATCAGTTGAAGGTACATGATGGCCATCGCAAAGATAGCGTTCAGGACAGGGTATGGCCATTATGAGTTTTTGGTTATGTCGTTCAGGTTGATCAACACCCCAGCAGCCTTTATGGACCTGATGAATATGGTCTGTCGTCCGTATCTTGACAAATCGTCAGAGTGTTTATTGATGACATATTGATATACTCTCGGTTAGTAGAGGAGCACGCAGCACATCTATGTAAGATTCACGGGGTACTATGGCGTGAGAAGTTGTACACGAAGTTCTCAAAGTACGAGTTTTCGCTTCGGGAAGTCCAGTTCTTAGGACATATGGTTAGCGACCAAGGTGTTTTAGTAGACCTAGCCAAGATTGAGGCCGTTATGAGCTTGTAGAAGCCGAGGAATGTGGTAGAGCTTTACAGTTTTCTGGGGTTAGCAGGCTACTATTGCCGATTCATCCAGGATTTCTCCTTTAATTGCTGTACCGTTAGCCCGTTTGACTCGCCAGTCAGTCCCGTTCGAATAGACTAAAGACCAGGAGTTTGTATTTCAGGAGCTGAAGCGCCGATTGTGTCAGGCTTCAGTACTAGCGTTGCCAGAGGGCCCGAGCGATTTTGTGGTATATAGCAATGCTTCGGGGACCGGGTTATGGTGTGTGTTGATGCAGAGGGGTCGAGTGATTGCGTATGCTTCTCATAAGTTGAAGGATTACGAGAAGAACTACTCGACTCACGACCTAGAGTTGACGGCTATTGTGTTCGCGCTAAAGATCTGGCGTCATTACCTCTACGGAGTTCCTTTTATGTTGTTTACCGATCATAAGAGCCTCCGATATTTATTCAGCCAGCAAGACCTTAACATGCGACAGAGGCGGGGGCTAGAGTTGAGGATTATGACTGTGACATTCAGTATCACCCCATTAAGGCGAACGTGGTAGCAAATGCACTGAGTAGGAAAAACGTGGATCGACGATTCGAGCTCGTAACTACAGAGTTGAGGTAACTTCTACACTGATAAAAAGACTTCGGGAAGCCCAAGCCTAATGGATGCGTACAGAAAATCACCGGAGAGAACATATTCTGGGCCAGCTGTAGGAGTTTGAGACAGACTCTTGAGGGCTATGTATGAGATATGGACGAGTTTAGGTCCCTAGAAATGGTGGCGTGCGTCTGTTGATTTTGGAGGATTCACATAAGTCTTGCCTTTCTATTCATTCTGGCAGCACAAAGATGTATCAAAATCTTCGAATACTGTATTGGTGGCCTGGTATGAAAGAGGATATAGCCGAATATGTTGAGCATTGTTTGACTTGCCAACAGTTGAAACCAGAACACCAGAAGCCTCACTATTGATTGCAGTCGTTAGAGATTCCATAGTGGAGTTGGGAGCACATTACGATGGATTTTGTTACGAAGTTACCGCGGACTCCATGTGTATATGGTACAATATGGGTAATAGTAGACCGTCTTATGAAGACAACTCAATTTCTGCTTATCAGGGAGATGTATACGTTGGATCAGCTTGCTCGAGTTTATTTGTATGAGATCGTGTCCAGACACGGAGTTCCAGATTCTATAGTATCAGATAGAGATGCCCGATTTACGTCTAACTTTTGGCAGAGCTTACAGCGAGCGTTGGGTATCAGAGTTCAGATGAGAACTGCTTATCGTCCCCAGTCTGATAGACAGTCCTAGTGCACGATCCAGAACATGGATGATATGTTACGAGCCTGCGTGATGGATTTCGGTGGTAGTTGGGATTCTCATTTACCTTTAGCCGAATTGCTTACAACAACAACTACCACTCCAGCATCAATATGCCTCCGTTTGAAGCGATACGGCCGTAAGGGTCGCATGTGGGGGGAAAGAGATATTACAGGTCCTGAGATCATCCAGCAGACTAGTGAAAAGATAACAGCGATCAGAGAAAGACTATAGTTAGCTCAGAGTCGATAGAAATACTATGACGATAAAAGCACCAAGGAGTTGGAGTTCGAAACGGGTGAGTGGGTACTACTGAAGGTTTCGTCGTGGAAGGTTGTAATTAGATTCCGTCATCGAGGTAAGCTTAGTCCGAAATTCATCGGACCGTTCCATATGGTAGAGCGTGTAGGTACTTAGGCCTACAGACAAGAGTTACCTCCGGAGTTACATGGAGTACATCCTACCTGCCATGTCAGCTATCTGCTCTGATGTCTAGCCCCACACAAAGAGAAGATTCCGATGTCAGATATTGAGGTTGATGAGCAGTTGAGAAAGTAGAGCATCCTGAGACCATCATAGATCGAAAGGTGAAGCTACAAAAGAAGGAGACCCCCTTGGTGTTAGTGCAATGGCGGTATCATAGGGGTTCCAACGCTACCTGGGAACTCGAGGCAGACATGTGACAGTGCTACCCGCATCTATTTACCTAAGTCTGGATCCCAAGGACGGGATCAGTTGTTGGTACACCCTGTGTGACGATAGCTGTCTAGGTATGTAATAGATAGTCATTTGTAATAGTTGAAGGCTTTATTAATACAAGTTACATATGTTTGATCATGATTGTGTATGATGTTCACATTTGCATGATAAGTTTAAAGATAAGTTCTAGAATAAGTTCAAAGATGAGGAGTTCGTAGGGTATTGGACAAGTTCGTGGGCTTGGGCCTAAACGAAGTTAATCTATTATGTTCGAACCTAATCTCTATAATTATGTGTTAATCCGTTTTATTTCTAGACTTTTGGGGAGAAATTCGTGATCAGAGCTTGTATTCGTGCACGTACGAGCTAGAGTAATTTCAGAGAGTCTTTTGGAGAAATACACCGTGTCGGGTCGTTCGTCGTATCGGCTATCATCGTGTTTGTCTCCGGTTTCCGTGTGTGATCGATCCGTTAAGCCACTAACGAGGATTCCCCACTCGTTGGACGGCGTCGCGTCAAGATCAGATCCATGATATAGGTGACCTTACAAGTGGTATCAGAGACATAACGAGGGTCTTCGTGTTTTTCGTGTTTCGACGAACATTCTTTGGTTTCTTGATGTTTTTACCGAATAAATCTCACGACAAGCAAGGTTACAGGGAAAAATTCATATTAGTTCACTTTTTTAGTCGAAGTCAATGTTTTTAATATTAAAAACATTGGTTTATTTTGAAATCTTAAAAAAATTGAATTTTGGCCGTTTCTCGAACTTGCGGCGCTCGAACTTAAGGGGTGTATTAGGGTTCTTCGAACTTTTAAGAATACGCTCCTCTCGAAGTTGTTCTAGGGCTTCTTTGAATTTAACTGGATTCGAAGTTGTCAGAGGTTCGAACTTGCTGGGATTCGAACTTAGGGAGTTTCGAATTTAAGTTGTTTCGAACTTGTCAGAAGTTCATAGGGTTTCACGAACTTGATTCACTTCGAATTTGTCAGAACATCTAGGGTTTTTCGAACATGCACACTTTCGAACTTGTTGAGTTCGAACTTAAAACAATTCGAATTTAATTTAAAACGAATTTAAATTTAAATTAATTCGAACTTGAATAAGTTCGAAGGATTTATTTTAAATTAATTTTTAATTTAAATTGTTTAAGTTCAAAAACAAAATGTTTTTAAAGAATGTCGAGTTTGCACAAATTCTTAGCAATGGACCACGAGGTTGGCAAAGCAAATTCTCCGCCCAAGTTGATGAAATTGGAAGATTACTAATGGTGGAAGGATAGGTTTGCTGACTTTGCAAGATTCAATGACATGCGTATGTGGATATGCATTGATGAGGGATATGTTCCTCCTACGCAAGAGCTTGAAGGCCGATTAAGAGTCTTGACATATCAGAACATGAAAGATGATGACAAGAAAATTTATGAGGCCGAGAACCGAGCTTTTTCGTCTATCAGAATGGCGTTACCTCAGGAAATCCTACACACATTGAGGAATCACAGGACTTCTAAAGAGCTTTGGGATGCTCTAGAGAAGAGATGTGAGGGAAATCCCAGGGTACATAAGGGAAGAACAAAAATGCTGAAGCAACAATTTGCTATCTTCAAAGCACTGAAGAATGAGATGCTAGACGAGACAATTACTAGATTCTCATCATCTGCTAACTGAACTTGACAATCACAATGTTGAGTATCAAGAGACAGAGAAGATAGAAAAGCTTCTGGATGCTTTACCGGCTAAGTGGGAGATGTACACAGCGCTAATAAAGCATGATGAAGAGAAGTTTGAGACTCTCACTCTTGAAGGGGTTATCGGAACGTTGAGGGCCTACAACTTCAAGTTACAGAAGAAGGAACGGGAATTTGATCAGGTTCAAGATCCAGAGATGTATTTTGGAAAATCAAAGCCGTCAACCTCTAGTGAACTAAAGTCGGGGGCCACAGCCTTTTTCTCGAGAGAAGATCCTATCCTAGTTGAGTCAGAAGAATCTAGTAGTAGGGCGTTCTTAGGGTTTTCCAAACCAGAAGAAAAACCACATCACTCAGTGTCTATTTCTCAAGGCTATACCAAGATGCCTATGAGTGCAAAATCAGCTGAAGATCATCTAAATCTTCTAGCTTCATTTGTCGCAGCTTATAGAAATTGCGTTCCAGGTAAAATAAACGATCCAGCTCTTTGGGAAGAGGACTACGATCAAGTAGATCCTGACGACTTGGAACAGATGGACCTACAATGGCAACTGGCCATGGTGACGCAAAGGGTAAAGCAAATTATGAAGAGGACGGGAAGGAATTTGAGTGTAAGCAACAATGTTGGTTTCGACAAGTCAAAAGTAAAGTGCTACAATTGTCAAGGATTGGGACACTTTTCCAGAGAATGTCAACGACCAAAGGTGGAAAATTATCAGAATCAGAACCAAGGGAGACAACACTCTAGTGGTTCTGGAAATCAAGCTGCCATAGCTGGTCTGTTAACAAACGTGTCATCCAACAGACAGCTAGATAATACATATGACTGGAGCACTCATCCGGATTCGAATGCCAGAGCCTTCATGGCTGAGGTAACTGAGATCGGGGGGGGGGGGGGGGGGGGGACGAGCTGAAGAAGAAGCAGAGGACACCCAACATCAGACTCGAGTCCTTTGTTGGTGGAAAAGTTAGAGGTGCAAACCATTCTCGAGTTTGCAGCTCAAATGGCCAATGTGGAATCGGACCGCAAAAGGGTAACTATAAACATCTCTATATTTCATGATTTGTGAGTCTTAACTGCTAATTTAAATGATAGATAAACACCCTAACAACTCAGCTCCAATCATTAAAATCTGATAATGCTAGTCTTCTAGATATTAAAGAGGATTTAAGGAACAAGATGAAAGCAGATGCTCAGGATGTATTCTAAAAGACAAGTTAAGTGAAAAATTTGTTAGGTTAGAACTCATCTATGAGCATGTCGAATCTTTGACCAAATAACTCACCATTAAAGATGTAGAGCTAGCTGAATCTAGAGTTAAGGTTGCAGAGGCCAATAGCAAGCTTTAAAAGTTTAGGAACTCATCCCTAAATCTAGGAAAAATCTTAGAAGCTCAAAGGCAGTCTAAGAAACCAGTAGGCCTAGGTTATCAGGAGAGTCCTCCACCTTTCAACAACAACTATGTGCCTAAACCTCAAGATAAAACCACTGAACCAGTTGAATCAGAGGTAGAAACTGTAACTAAATCTGAAAAGAATAATTCAACTAAGGTGTCTACCACTATCCCTAAGATTAAGAAAGTCAAGTTTGTGCAGTCTACTAGTGACAGTAAGCTAGAAGAAGCTAAAACTGTAAGTGATAATCAACTGGAGGAAGTAAATACTATAGTTGAATCGAAAGAAAATGACACTAGTGAGACACCTAAATCAACGGGTACTTATAAGAAGTCGATTGATAAGATGTCATGCTTTAGATGTCATGAGAAAGGTCACGTTGTGTCTAGCTGTCCTTATAAGAAAGTAGAGTCCACACCAACAGTAGGGAAGTCAGACCAACCAGCCTCAAAACCAGTACCTAGTATTGCTAGTACAAGTAGTTCTCAACACACTGAGAAGAACTTGAATGCAACACCTAGGGTAGCTGTTAAACATATACTAGTGTCGGTCAGACAGAATGAAGTAATTAGGACTAATTCTCCGAATAGAGTCCCTAGTCAGTCTAGGTCAGGACCACAACAAGGCTATAGGACTACAACATCTAAAAGAACTTACACTCCAGTCAGGTCTCATACTCCTAACAGACAACAGACACCAGGTAGAGCCCAGGGATATCACAATGAAGTGCATTATAATAGAAATTATTCTAGGGCTCAACCACAAATGATAGCCCAAAGGCCAAGAGTGAATGTCAATCACTCAGCACCACAACAAGTTCTCAATCAAACACCCAAGTCACCTGAAAGGGGAGATGGGTATCTGAAGGAGTTCAAGCATGTGGATGAGAATGGTATTACCAAGTCAGTCATGGGTTGGGTTCCCCGTGATAACTAACTTGTTTACTTTCATGTGCAGAATATAACTACAGGTCTTAATAACAAGTGTTTCGTCGACAGTGGTTGCTCTCGTCACATGACTGGGGAAAGAAGTCTACTGACAGACTTCAAGGTAGGGAACAAGGGCTTTTTATCATTTGCTGGGAACAAGGGAGGAAATATCACTGGAACAGGAGTAGTCACTAATGGGACAATCCCACTTGATCAAGTTTACCATGTCGATAAACTTGATCACAATCTCATTAGTGTCTCTCAGATCTGTGATAAGAAGAATTCAGTTATCTTTGCTGAAATGAAGCGTTAGTGCTGAAGCCAGGATTCAAGATACCTGAAGAGTGGATCATGATGAGAGCCCCAAGGGTGAATGATCTGTACATGATGGATATGAATGTATCAGACTCATCGATGGGAACAATTTGTCTTCTATCTAAAGCTTCTGAATCCGAATCTATACTGTGGCACAAACGCATGGCACACTTGCACCTAATGAAAATGAACTATATCACGAAAAATGGTCTGGTGCAAGGTGTTCCACTGAAGATTTTCAGTTCGACGACAAGTGTGTCCCGTGCAAGAAAGGAAAACAACATAAGAAGTCACACAAGTCCAAGACTCAAAACTCGATCGCTTCCACCTTCGATTTGCTGCATATGGATCTCTTCGGTCCAATCAACAAAAGGAGCATAGGTGGTAGTTGGTTTTGTTTAGTTATCGATGATCAATGACTCCGAGGCGTTTCACACGTGTTTATACTCGTGCTTCATCTCACAGGTAGAGCCAAAAAACGTGCAAATGGAACTGAAAGACAATTCTTGGGTTGAAGCCATGCAAGAGGAACTGTCACAGTTCAGAAAGCTTGAGGTGTGGGAGTTAGTGCCGTTGCCTCGAGGAGAAGTTGCTATAGGGACCAAATGGGTCTTTAAGTGCAAACGGGATGATTGGGGCATAGTTACTCGTAACAAGACAAGATTCGTGGTAAAGGGGTTCAACCAGGAAGAGGGAATAGATTATAACGAAGAGTTTGCACTAGTGGCGAGGCTTGAGGCGATTCGACTGTTTCTGGATTTTGCGTCCTTCAAAGGGTTTAGAGTATATCAACTCGACGTTAAGAGTGCATTCTTGTACGGCAAGGTGAAAGAATTGGTGTATGTCGAACAACCGCCAGAGTTTACCGATCCCAAGTATACCGACAGAGTATATCGACTTGATAAGGCTCTGTATGGATTGCATCAGGCACCTAGGGATTGGTATGAAACACTGTCAACTCACCTCTTAGACAATGGGTTTGAGGGAGGAAGAATTGATAGTACACTATTCGTGAAAAGGAAAGGCGAAGATTTTATTTTGGTGCAACTGTACGTGGACGACATCATCTTCGGGTCGTCAAACGAGCAGATGTGCAAGGATTTTGAAAAGGTTATGTAGTCAAAGTTTTAGATGAGTGCTATGAGAGAGCTGAACTTCTTTCTCGGTTTACAAGTTGAACAAAGGAAAGAAGGAACGTTTATTCATCAGACGAAGTATGTCTACGAAATTTTGGAGTGCTTCGGGATGGAAGGATTAAAGCTGACCGCGCATTTCAATACTCCGATTCAAGTGAATCATAATCTCGGACCGGGTACAGGTAGTGATACTGATGTGGATCTGACTTTATATCAGGCCATGATCAGGTCACTTATGTATTCAACTGCTTCTAGACATGACATAATGTTTGTTGTGTGTATTTGTGCAAGGTTTCAAGCTAATCCGAAAGAAATGCATATGAAAGCCGTGAAGCAGATTCTGAGATACCTGAATTCGAAACCAAAGCTGGGACTTCGGTATCATGCTGATGGAGATCTGGAATTTGAGGCGTACACGGATTCAGACTATGAAGGATGTAGCTTGAACTGAAAATCAACGACTGGATGTTGTCAGTTCCTTGTAGGGAGGCTCGTATCCTGGAAATGCAAGAAACAAACTTCAGTAGCCGTATCAACGTGCGAGGCCGAGTATGTAGCTGCGGGTAGTTACTGTTCACAAGTTCTGTTTATTCAACAACAATTGCAGGATTACGGTTTGACTTATACTCATACTCCCATTAGGATAGATAATCAATCAACTATTGCTATAACAAATAATCCAGCTAAATATAGTAAAACTAAGCACATAGACATAAGACATCATTTCATACGTGATTGTGCTGAAAAGAACTTGATAAAACTGGTAAAAGTTGCAACGAAGACAATAATGCGGATCTATTCACTAAAGCATTTGATAAGTCACACTTCGAATTGTTAGTTCAACTAAATGGCATGCGTAATCCAGAGTAACTTGACCTTAGTAGATTTTCTTTTAGTTGTAAGTTATTAGTTTAGTTTATCAGTTTATTTTACTTAACAGTGAAAAACAAAAGAAAAAAGAGAGAAAACCATAAAAAATTTCAAAAAAAGAGAGTATTGAAAAACGAGAGAAGTCTTAGAGTCATAGGTTCAAAGTGACGAAAATTAGCACAGTCTAACAAACTCTAAGTGTTAAGCTTTCACACATAATGCACCATAAAATCTAAGTGATATACACATTCCTGTCTGATGTGTTGGTAGGCATAATACATGAAGGAACTTCTAAAAGCTAATAAAATAATCAAGAAAACGTCATATGTGTAACTAACTTAGATGTACGACCAAAAGGTCTTAATTTCTATGTAAGAGACATACAGACAATGATTATGAATGAGGTATGCAAATTTATCTGGGGGATGTATAGCTTCAACAAAATACATCTTAAACAAAGAAAGAAAAGGTTTTGAAAAGTAACGGAAGTCAAAACAAGTCGTTTTGTTGTACGTGAGTACAGACCTGTCACCGATGTTTTGACTTAAACTAGCAAGATATGTCGCTTTGTCGTAGGTGTGTACAGACCTTTCACCGCTGTCTTGCTAACATAAGAGGAACTCTAAGACAAACTAAGACACTCTGTTGTATGTAAATACAGAACTGTGTCCGCCGTTTGCCTTTTAAAAATAATTTGTAAATGGGCAAATGACAAAAAATAGTAATAAGTTTGACATTTCTATTATTAATAGTAACATTATTTATTTTTTATCATTTATAGTAACAACTTTTTATTTTTCTATTAATAATAGTAATTGTTGACCTGCAAACTTGTTTAGCAGGTCACCAACAACTTTTCAGTTATCAAAAATAGTAACAACTTTTCATATTTTTATCAATAACAGTAACGTATCAAATTAAACCAAACTTTTTTTATTTTTTAAGTTAATTTAAGATTTCATAAACACCAAAATAAACTCAATTTATGTTTCAATTTATTTAATTACATTACTACTATCTTTAGTGACTACTTTTTTATTTTCATTAAATTTATTTATTTACAATTTTTATTTTTTCATAACTTTATAAATTTTTAATATATATTCTGAATATTTATTTACGATTAGATAATATTTGATTATTTATTCAATTATATATAATATGAAAGAAAAAAAATACTACGGATCATTTCAATTTCACTTTTTCCAAACGAAAAAACTATGAATCATTCTATTTTTAGTTTTTCCCAACAAAATAATATGAACTATTTTGGTTTTTAGTTTTTTCGATTTAAATGGGTTGTAGTTTTTTTATATAAACTAAAAATAAAAATTGGTTGCAATATTTTTCAAGCAGAAAAACTATAAATCACAATTATTAAAAAAATTTTGTGTTGTTAAAAATTGTAACACCATGTCTTTGAGAAACATTACGTGGATTTAATTTATTGGTGATTAAATTATTAATATTGCGTTGGGGCAATGGTATGACGATTAGTGGAATGAACACGTGTCGGGGTCAAGTATACATGTCACCAGGTTATAATTCTAGCGGATTATTAATAATTATAAGACCACAGAATTAAATGGGAATATTGATATTAATTATGAAATATTGATAACGGGGTCGGGTATCGGTGTCGAACCCGTGTTATAAACGATATGTTTATATGTATAACATGTTTAACTCTTTGCTTCCTTTTCATTCATTCCAAAAACAATTGAGAAGTGTTGTGTGTGTTTGTAAGAGCAAACAGAAGGAAAAAAAGCCGTAACGGATCGAATTGAGCTGTGGAATTCATCTTTCTTGGCTTGTGGTGTTCTTTAACTTGGGAATGTAAGAAACCTCTAATTTAAATGAGTTGATTGTGTTATAAGCTGCAAAATTATGGAAATGGTAATAGCAACTGTTTGCAAGTGGTTATGTATCTTTTTTATGGGTAGCAATATTTTTCATTCGGCAAAACTATAAACTGGAATAATTCATGGTTTTTTTCCTTGTTAAAAACACAAAAATAAATGAGTTGCAATTATTTTGTACGAAAAATCAAAATGATTTATAAATTTTTGTAAAAAAAATCTAAAACACGATTGGGTCGTAGTTTTTCATTCGGGAAAGCTAAAAGTTGAATGATTTGTAATCAATTTCGTTTGGAATTTACTAAAAAACTGATCAATTTGTAATTTTTTTTATTACAATTGAAAAGTACTACTAATGAAAAAGTATCGCGGCCCATTCATTTTTTAGTTTTTCTGTGAATGGAAAAACTATGACTCATTGTGGTTTATAGTTTTATGAATGAAAAATATTGAGACTCTTTTTTGATTTTTAAATAAAAAACTATGAGCCATTTAGATTGGAAAAAACTAAAAAATGGAACGATTTGTATTATTGTATTTGAAAAAACTAAGAAAAGGATGGTTCGTAGTTTTTTTGTTGGAAAATGTGAAAATTGAAATGATTCATAGTATATTTTCAATCATATTATATATAATTGTGAATAAATAATCGATTATTATTTATCCAAAAATATTCGGAATAATATTTTGGTTTATTTTGGTTTTATGAAATATTAGAAAACTTAATAAAATAATAAAAAAAAATTTGTTTTTAATTTGATATGTTACTATTATTGATAAAAATCTGAAAAGATGTTATTATTCTTGATAACTGAAATGTTGGTGACCTGCTAAAACAGGTTTGTAGGTCACCAATTACTATTATTGATAGAAAAATAAAAAGTTGTTACTATTAATGATAAAAAATAAATAATGTTACTATTAATGATAAAAATGTCAAAATCTGTTACTATTTTTGGTCATTTGCCTTTGCAAATACCAAAAAGTCATAATCATTGTGTGTCTGCCTTGACCATGGAAGTATGTCTAAGTATGGGACACGTAAGGTAGTTTCTTGATAAATAAAAAGGCCAAAGGAAATTCCAAAGTGTTGAATGTTTAAAAGGAAAAACATACCAACAATCACCTTGAAATGTATGTCACGACAAACAATCGAAGGAATAAAAAATTCCTAAGTGTGAAAGTGCGTTTGACACCGCTATCTAATTGAACCTTCTTGGACTATCTCGCAAAAATATACAGTTAGTTTATTTCCATTTTAAATTTACTTTAAATTTTATTTTATTTTGTTTTATCTTATTTTATTTTAGCTTAGATTATTTTAATTTTAATAAATAGGAACAATGTCAAAGTTACTAGGATGCATTTTTAGTTGAAGAAACAAAATTCAGTGATAATCTATTGCTTAGTGTGAATGTCTCTCAAAGTTGGGAAAATTCCGTCAAGTGAAAAAGTTGAAAAAGTTGGATTTTATTCAAGAATTTTCAAAATTTTCAATTAAGTTCGAACATCAGCTAAGTTCGAAGTTACATTCGAACTTGCTGCAAGTTCGAACTTAATAAGTTCGAAGTAGTTTGGGTATAAAAATAGGTCAACAATGTTCATTTAATGCACCTACATTCGAACTTCTTCCTCACGAACTTATATAAGGGCGATTACGAACTTATTCGATCGATCTCGAACTTGTCGTATTTCATGATTTTGTTTCCTATTTCATGAAGATCCCACAGTTCCATCTCGAACATTCACTTAGTTTCAATTGTTTTAACTAAGTGATATTTGGGACTTTATATGGACTTTACTCGTGTATTTTTGGGTTTAGATAACCGAAAAACTAGGTGTCATAAACACTAAGTTGTAGGTTATAAAACTTAAAATTAATACTTAATAAACTTGATTAGAACCTACTAGGACTAGATTCAACAATTAATTGAGTCTAAAAAGGTTTAAATCATGGTTTTGAAATTCAAAATAGCCGACTTCGAACTTGTTCATCAGGCTTCGAACTTGTTCTTCATGTTCGAACTTGTCAGGACTTCAAACTTGTCAAAAATATCAATAAGTTCGAAGACAGACATGTTCGTATAGGAATCTCGAACTTAAGTAAGTTCGAAGGTCAAAAGACTGTTCGAACTTAAGTAAGTTCGAAGGACTTATATTCTCGAATTTAAGTAAGTTCAAAGATGTTCAAATTCGAACTTAATCAAGTCCCAATTTAAACAAGTTCGAATAACTTATATTTTTCAAAATTAATTTCTAACATATGTGTTTGATTTGTGTGCAGATATGGGAGATCGAGCCTTCTTTAATAAGCATAACATGATTATGGAAGTTGACCTTCAACTGCCAGAAGCTCAGCCTTACAGACAGATGCTCGAATTCCTGTTGCAATAGCGGGTGGCGTAAGCTCTTACGCATAACCCGCAGATCATTCTGTCGTATGTTCGCCAATTCTGGCAATCTCTGCAAGTGGATTGTACTGCAGTTCCTACGCTTCTACGAGCGAGAGTCGGTGGCCGTCCGATTGCATTCTCAGTCGTTCATCTACGATCAATTCTGCAATTGGGGACTGTTGAACAAGAAGATGGTCCAATAGACTACCCCGCTCCCATCAGGCAGGCGGCCTTCTTATGGATGGGATACGCCCAAGACATTACAAAGGCTTCATACGTAAAGAGTGAACTTATAGGCCAATGACGCTATCTAGTACACGTAATTATGGTATGCTTTGCACCCAAGAAGGCAGGTTTTGACACAATGGTGTCTAAGCTACAATCATCATTGATTTCTTTGGTTTACAGCAAGCCTTACAGCTTCTCTCAGTTTTTCTTTGGAGAGTTCGTTCACCAAATCTCAGCTCCAGTCGATGAACAGTATTTGATGTATCCGAGGTTTATTATGATGATCATCAGACATTTTATTGCCAGAATTACCGACAATGCCAGAGCAGACTTCAGTAGATGTCATAGATAAGCGAATCTTCGTAGACTGCCAGTCCCACAACGCTAGAAGGGCAGAGCAAGTGACGCCTCAAGTGGCTCCATTGTTTGGCGCAGTCATAGATCCCCATTTTGAAGCTCCAGAAGGAGAAGATTGGATAATTGAAGCACCATAACAACAAGCACCACAACAACAAGCTCCACAGCAAC
Organism: Centrapalus pauciflorus; assembly: GCA_020465985.1. NCBI lineage: Eukaryota > Viridiplantae > Streptophyta > Magnoliopsida > Asterales > Asteraceae > Centrapalus > Centrapalus pauciflorus. The sequence continues at coordinate 189,923 of JAANYP010001790.1, forward strand.
AACCTCCAGAACGGTAGGCACTAGTTGCTCGGGAAGTCCCTGCTCCAAGTACAACGGTAGCTGAGGCTTCCACATCGGGACGTCATGTTGACCCAAGGATGTAAACGTTGGAAGAAATCTTTAAGCACGGTGCAACAACTTAGGAAAATATCTCTGAGCAGCTAGTTAATGAAATTTTGCAGCCGCCTACTGATATGGATGACATTATCAGGCAAATTGATGATTATCAGCCTCCGGTAGTTGCAACTGAACGAACAGAGAGTCAAGAAGCGACAAAAGGTCTAGTAGAGATAGCTTCCGAATCAGATTCAGACTCTAGTTCAGAAGAAGAGGTAAGGGAAGCCGCTAATACAACCACCACTTTTGCAGGACATGGGTCTAGGCTTGTGTTAATGTGAAATCCCGTATGTATTCAGCACCTTAATGATTTTCTCATCAAACACATGAAGAAAACAAGCTCAATAAATGTGTTTAATAAAGAAGAAGACAATATGAATGTTTGAATGCTTTGATGGAACAGTGGCGGCTGAAAGTAAATATTCAAATGGTCAACCGTGTGTTTTTTTCTCAAAAGTAACCCTAGGAGCCTTTTTATAGGCTCCTTTAATTAAGTTAAAACACTTGGCAACAATGGCCCCTACACTTTTACATAGACATGAAATACATAGAAATAAATACAAGACAAATTACAATGAAAATAAATATTACAAAATAACTCCTAGAATCGAAATAATAAATCTAACAATCTCCCCCTTTTCGATCACTTAGGAGGTCCTGGAACGCGGGCATGATCTGTGGATTCACGAAGACCAAGTATGACGTCGAATAGTCTGGTTACTTGTCTTGTATGTAGCCGCTCGTTCAGGTAGTCTATGCCGCTGAGTGTATTCTGTATCTCCGTAGGTGAGCATCTCTGTTCAGGATCTGGTTGAGCATCATAATCTTGTACTTTCTTTGTGAGAGCAGCTCGAACCAGTCGAAGTGTACCATCGGAATAGCAAGGTAGATCCTCAAAGCGCATATACCTTTTGTAGCCCTTGTGGTTCACATAAATAACACCCGGATCTCCTTTAAGTATCACTCTGTAGGCCGGGTGGTGGGCTAGGAGAAAGCTGTCTTGTTCCGGTGCACGTAGTCCTACCTTAACCAAATCACTTTCGATCGCCATCTGAAAATCTCTTAGGCACATTATTATCGATCGGCGATTCATGCTTCGTACTAGGGCTCCTAGTGCGGTCATGTGCGATAGACGTTTCTTGATGCGATTTTTCAGAGTATTATGAAGGAATTCAACGTCATCCTCATTTATGAAGTCAAGATCATTCTCGAAGATGTCATCTCCCGTCCCATCTTCTCTTTCCACTTGGTAGGATGGATAGAAGACTCTGGCTCTTTTGCACATCGTGATTGTCTTGAGCTTTTTGATCTTTGACTTCGACACCTTAGACCTTTGTTCCCGGAGCATCAATTGGTAGTATTCAGCCTGTTCAGCTTTGGAGACATTTGTAAGTTCCATGAGAAGGCGTCTGCTGAAGGCTCCAGGCTTCTTTCTGAAAACCATCTTGAACCTTTCTTCAAGATATGGATTTTGAAACTTTTCCGGGGGAAAGTTCTGCAGAAATTCTTTCAGGCCTTGAACGGGGGGTTCTTCGAGTTCAGATTTTTTGGCTTCAAGAAGCTTTATAATTGTCCCCCGCCGTTCTTGACACATTTGGTCTTTTTCTTCCTGCGGCAGTGTGCGAACTTTTCCTTTGGAGTAGTGGTCTACCCAGAATAAGTCGTCTTTTCTGTACACTCCAGGACCCTCCGGAGTCTCATCGAAGCAGTCAACCCTTTTTGTTGGGGAGGGACCTGAGCGTTGGGTTTGTTGGACTGGTGGAGGGCTTGGGGATCTTGGTGGGCTGACTGTAATGTGGGATTCTTTTAGTGATGGGGGAGCTTGGATGGATGAGAGTATGTCTTCCTGTTGGGCTCTGGGTGGTGAATTCAGGAAATCGAAGGAAGAGGATGAGGATTTTTTGGTTGGGGAGTCAGGTTCAGGCTTAGGAGTTAAAAGTGGTTGGTTGTCCTCGGTATCAGAATCTGAATCAGAAACTAATATGATTTCAACCTTCTCGTGTGGCTCCTCAAATTCTACCGTGGCTGTCATTGGATCCAGTGGAGCTGGACCCTCGACCATCGGCTCGTCTTCTATTAGCATGTACTCCTGAGCCTCTTGTGACTTTTCCCCCGACCCCTGAAATTCAGACCCCTCGGCGGTCTCTGCTCCCCCTATACCCAGCATGGGCTCCTCAAATTGTACTTTTCTGCGCTTCTCCCCCTCATGACGATCAGGGTCGTCCTGGTCGTCATGTTTTCTTTTGGGGGCTTCGGCCTGAGTGCGACACTGAAGATCTATAACTGCCGACTCAAGGCGATCCATCCTTGAGTTTAGCTGGTCTTGGACTTGAAGGATTAGGCGATTAAGTGCGTCCAGTTTGTCAGAGAGCTCCGCCATTTGAAGTTGGACTGAATGGGATCCTGGTGAGGGGCCGGCTTCGGAGGCGACACCCTTACCCTTTATAAGAGAAAGAAGGGCGGTATGTCGTTCCTCGGCTGCCTCCCTTTGGGCGTCCAGGTCAGCCCGGGTGATAACGCCGGCAGCACGTAAGGCTGCCGTTAACATCTCCAAGTTGATGGGGAGATGGCCGGAAGTGGACGGCGTAGATTGAGCCACTCCCGGTCTTCCTTCCGTCATCTCTGGCTCCACTACGGGATGCTCAGATCTGGAAGTTTCGGGAGCTGCCACGGAGGCAGCTCTTGGGGATGCCACAAAGGCATCGTGCACGGTGTCTATTTGTGGGGATGGAATCGTGGGCGAAGGAAGTTCGGTCACGTGGGGAGGAGTGTGACCTCTTTCAACACCGCCACTCTCCGAATGAGAGGGCGATGGCGTATGTGGAAGATCCCCGTGAAATGAAGTGGTTTCCCTTTGAGGGGAAACCAAGTGGATGGTTGGGGTTCTGGCGACCGCTGGACTAACGGTCTTATGAAGTGGTGTCCGGCTGATAGGGCTTGGCTCACCCTCAGATAATATATCCCTCGGCCTTATGACAGAGACGGTTCTTTCAGAATCCGCCGTCTCTGCCGTTTCACCTACGACTCCCTCCCTTACACTCTCAGCCTCCCTCTCACCATAACCCAGTGATTGTTGTACATCCATCCTTTCTCCCTCGTTCTCACTATCTTGCTGCTCACCTTCGGACTGGTTAGTCTCAGTCGATTCAGACTGAGACTCATCCGGATAATTTTCTCTCATATACTCCCTTACCCGATCTGTACCCCTCGACCTTGTCAGAGTCGATAATGGAATCTTCATTACCTGTACCGTCGGTGCCCCCTTTGGCAAAGTCAGTTTCTGGATAGCGACGGTTGGATAGACATCAGCTTCTGGACGCTCATGAATGTCTTCATCCTGATCCATGGCGTATTGTATGATGAGCTGAAGGAATCGTTGATAGGGGACATACTTGCGTCCTTTCTTCGTGCTCCTTTCCACGTGGACTCTCCTTAATTCTTCAAAGATGAAAGCCGCATAGTCCACGTGTCGGTCGTAGGCAAAGCCAGCAAACATGGCTAAAACCTGGGCCGATGCTGAGTCATGACCAGAATGTTTGGCTGTCAGGCACTTGTTGAGCACATCGAAGAGAATCCTCCAGTGGGACTGAAGGTTTTTGGTGCGAAAGTCGGATGGTTTGGTAAGGGGTCCGTCATACCCTAGGGTTTGAATTTCAGATAGGGCTTCTGAGACGGATGGGTTTGGATCGAACGAGTCAAGGGAGGGAATATAGTCTTGGATGGGAAGACGAAGAATGTGACGGATGGCTGCGGTTGTGACTTTGACTGGAACGCAGTCAATGGTGGAGGTGAAGTGAGGTTCGGGGTCGGTTAAGAATTGTAGCCTGTTCCAGAATTGTTGTAGGTAAATCTGGGGAACGGCTATGGCTGTGGAAAGGGCATAATATATGGGATGGCGAGTGAGAATGTCGAAGGCAAGGGTTTGGGACTCTTTAGGGAGGATAGAGACGTCGAGTTGCCAGTTATGGGGGATAAAGTCGACAAACTCGTTGCTCGGCAGAATGGCTTCCTCGGGTAACTGAGCATTATTATTTGGAATGGGAGGATGGGGTACGGTGAGAACGATCGCGGGATCCATTATCCTGCAAAGTGCAACAAAGTTAGAATCATAAGACCTGATATGATAATGCATTGATGTGAAGTCTGGATGAGTGTGAAATAGAAATTGTCTGATCTGTTTAACATCGGGTCTTTATTAGCAGAATAAAATTCCACTAAAAAAGTCCAAAGTCAATCGTTAAGAGACCGATGTTAGATAAGACCGTTTCACTCAAACACTGATCCTAACTCTAATCAATGGTGCACTTGGATGGAACTATTTTTGAGATTTTTAATTTATATGAAGATGCAGAAATGGAAAACATGAAAAATGAAAAATTAAAAAAAATGCTAAGTGTTGGATTTCGGATGGTCCGAATTCGGATGAACAGTGTCATCGAATTCGGATACGTCCGAAATTGAATGATGCATGAATGAGGTGAGGGGACCGAATTCGGATGAGGTGATACATGGGGACCGAAGTCGGATGATGGTCCGAAGTGTAGTTCATGATATGAATGAGGGTGGTCCGAATTCGGATGTGGTGTGAACATGGTCCGAATTCGGATTTTGACTTGTGAAAATGCATGCAATGAAATGAAAGTGTCCCAATTTCGGATGGTACCTGGAATTCGGATGAGGACCGAATCCGGGTAGCATCCGAATTCGGATGCATAGTGGTGAACATACTTAGACAATTTTTCAATTTTGAAAATTTTGACCCTGATGTGATGGTCCGAATTCGGATCAACAGTGAACCGAATTCGGATCAACAGTTGTCCGAAATGTGATTTTGTTCTTTGAAAAATTTTGAAATTATTCTAAGTCGGACATCCGAATTCGGTTGGTGGTCCGAATTCGGACATCCGAAACTGCATGAGTGCAGTTAATGTTCATGCAAGATATAAACGTGAACAGTTAAAATGTTACTGAAAATGCATGAAATTACAGATCCTAAACTGAAATAACCTAAGGAACATTTTATCTAACTACAACTAAGGAAAAATAACACATTAAACTACCTAAAAAGAGTAAAAACCGAATTGAAAAACTAGAAAAAATTTGAAAATCAAACAAGTAAAATACTAAGTTAAAGACTGAAATAAATGTAAAGAAGTGTTACCTGGTGATGCAGATGATGAATAATACAAGAAAAATCGAAGAAAACGATGGTGCAAAAGCTTGAAATCGGTAATAATGGAGGATTGTGGGCGGTGGTGTTCGTCGATGAGAGAAAGAAGAAGAAGAAAGCTTGAAGATGAAGTAAAGACTTTGTTGACCGTTTGACCACCCTTTAATATGCCTCCGCGCGGGTCGGGTCCGGGTCAAGCAGGATCCGCGCCCCAAAATGAATGGGCCGCCGGATTTGGACTCAACCCACAACAAAAAAAAAAATTTGGGCTTTTAGGAAATTAAACACAAAAAGAAATTTTGGTCCAATACAACATAAAATAAAAATATTTTTGGTATTTTCTTTAATTTTGAAGTTAAAATGAAGTAACTTAAAATCTTTTTGGTTTTTTGATAATTTTGAAAGTTAAAATCTTTTTGATATTTTCTGACCTATTAAATTAACACTTAAAATTAAATTAAAATTAAGACTATCCTAAAATTAAAAAATTTAACTATAAAAGAAATAAAAGGAAACACAGAATTATAAAATTTTAAAATCCTAACTCTACTCCCCCTCAAAGAAATACCGATCCTTTTTCCTTTTTCTTTTCAGATTTAAATCATGACAACCCTTCTTTAAGCCTTACAAATACCGACAAACCTGGATATTGTTTGCATCCCACTCCATGATGAACAAGTCACACAGCAATTTATCAGGATCATTAATTATTAAAAATATACGCAGATAAGGAAAGATTGATTTTCAATCTTGTGACATACTCCTTAAATTTAAATAACAGTTATTTTCTAAAATAAAGGAATTTCAATCATGATAGATTGAAATAGAATTATTTAAGACAATATCTGATATTTAATTAGAAGGTGGATTCAACATGCCGATATGAGATACTAAAAACCGAAAACGAGGTTCGTCTAAAGCTTTAGTAAATATATCCGCTAGTTGATATTCCGTGCCAACAAAATACAACTCAATGGTTCCCTTTTCAACGTGATCTTTAAAAAAATAATACCTAATATCTATGTGTTTTGTACGAGAGTGCTGTACGGGATTGCAAGAGATGGCAATTGCACTTCGAGAATCACAGTAAATAGGGATATTTGTGAGTGAGAACCCATAATCGCGTAATTGTGTTCTCATCCACAGCACTTGAGAGCAACAGCTTGCAGCTGCTACATACTCAGCCTCAGCTGTGGATGTGGATACACAATTCTGCTTTTTGGAAGACCAACTCACCGGTCTATCGCCTAAGAACTGTATTCCTCCCGATGTGCTTTTTCTGTCCACTCTACAACCTGCAAAATCAGCATTTGAAAACGCGGTAAGATCGAAATCGGTTCCCTTTGGATACCATAGACCAAGTTCGGGTGTACCCTTAAGATAACGAAAAATGCGTTTTACCGCAGTTAGGTGTGATTCTTTTGGGTCGGCCTGAAATCTAGCACAAAGACATGTTGAAAACACTATATCCGGTCTACTGGCAGTCAAGTACAGTAAGGATCCTATCATCCCTCTGTAAGTTGTATTATCGACACTTCTCCCGGAAGGATCGGTGTCTAACTTACAGTTGGAGGCCATGGGAGTTGCGATACTCGTGCAAGAGTCTAACTTATACTTCTTGAGAATGTCAAGAGTATATTTCGACTGGTTCACAAAAATCCCATCCTCAAGTTGTTTGACTTGTAATCCGAGGAAAAAGTTCATTTCCCCCATCATACTCTTCTCAAACCGAGACTCCATTAGGGCTGAAAAATCCTTACAAAAATTACTGTCAGTAGATCCAAATATAATATCGTCAACATAAATCTGTACTAGCATTATATGTGGGCCTTCCCTTTTAGTGAACAGAGTTGTGTCCACCACACCTTTATAGAAACCGGCAGAAATAAGGAAATTCGAAAGACTATCATACCATGCTCGAGGTGCTTGTTTTAAACCATAGAGGGCCTTATCTAGCACATAAACATGGTCAGGTTTATGTGCATCAAGAAAGCCTTGTGGTTGTTCAACATACACTTCCTCGTTAAGTTCACCGTTTAGAAAGGCAGTCTTGACGTCCATTTGGTACACTTTAAAGTCTTTGTGTGCCGCATACGCCAAGAAGATTCTGATTGCTTCGATCCGTGCAACTGGAGCGAAGGTCTCGTCATAATCTATCCCTTCTTGTTGTCGGTAGCCTTTGGCAACAAGTCTTGCTTTGTTCCTTATCACAATGCCGTTTTCATCTCGTTTGTTCTTAAAAATCCACTTTGTTCCGATGACTGTACGGTCTTTTGGCTTGGGAACTAACCGCCATACTCTTAGCTGTTCAAACTGGTTGAGTTCCTCTTGCATTGCAACTATCCAATCCGGATCTGTCAGGGCTTCATCCACACGAGCGGGCTCTATCATACTCAAGAATGATGTGTAGAGACATTCATTAGCAGATGCCCTACGAGTTTGGACTCCTGTTGTTACGTCACCAATGATTTGTTCTGTTGGGTGACTGCGGGTCCATTTGATCTCGTGTGGAAGGGGTGCTCGGGATGGAACCTCTGTGGATAATATGGGAATGGATGAGGATTCATGGTCAATGGTTTCAAATGATGGTACCACAGGTTCTGGTTCAATTTCCGAGTGTTCAGGTGAAGGAAGAATCGTTGGTATTACATGTGAGGGTATTATATGAGTAGATTCAACTGCGGATGTGTCGGTGGATGATGTGGATGGATGAGGATATGTTGATGAAGAGGGAGTGGAGAAACTTTGCGGCGCAGTTGAACTGGAAGGATTACCTACATTATAAACAACATTAGACACACTAGCGTTAGGACCGAAAAATTCAACATAAAAAGGATCAAATAAATTAACCAAATCAGAAGAAGAAAAAGAAATGGGGTTATTCGAAGAGTCTCCAGGAATTTGAGTAATGCGAGGTCCTGATTGATCAACTTCGGGTGCCAGTTCAGCCAACTCATCAAATGTGACGTGTACACTTTCATTGACTGTTCTGGTTCGGGTATTGAATGCGCGATACGCCTTCGAATTGGATGAGTATCCAATGAAGATCGCTTCATCCGCCTTTTCGTTAAATTTCCCGAGGTTGTCTCTGTCATTTAGCACATAGCACCTGCAACCAAATACACGTAAGTACTTGATAAATGGTACTTTATTCAAAAAGAGTTGGTAAGGAGTTTTGTTAAAGCGCTTATGAATGATGGAGCGATTCTGTGTATAGCATGCTGTTGATACTGCTTCGGCCCACAAGAACGGAGGTAGCTTTGAGTATGTGAGCATTGTACGAGCGGCTTCTACTAGCGTACGGTTACGCCTTTCCACGATCCCATTTTGTTGAGGTGTTCGAGCAGCAGAGTATTGATGCTGAATCCCCTTGGATCGAAGGAAGCCCTCCACTACCGAGTTCTTGAACTCCGTGCCATTATCTGATCTGATTGATTGCACTGACAGCTGCTGTTGGGTCTCGACACTCTTGATAAAATCAATGATTTCTTGAGCTGTCTCGTCCTTGGAACGCAAGAACCTTACCCAGGTATATCGAGAGTAATCATCAACGATAACCAACACATATCGTTTTCCATTTATGCTTTGTGTTCTCATCGGTCCGCATAAATCCATATGAAGTAACTCCAAAACTCTTTTTGTTGATGGTTCGGGCTTTGGTTTGTGAGATGATCGTTTCATTTTTCCTTTCTCACATGCTCCACACAGATGGTCCTTTTCATAGCGTAACTCAGGAAGTCCTTTGACCAATTGCTTCGCAGCCAGCTTGTTGATGTTATCAAAATTCAAATGGGATAATCTTCGATGCCACAACCAAGAGTCTTTTGACGAGGCTTTTGATAGTAGACAAATGTTATCCTTTACTACAAGCTTAGATACGTCAATGGTGTAGAGGTTAGATTTTCGGGAACCAGTCAAGATTTCTTTTCCATCCATGTTCTTAACACTGCAGTTCTTAGCCCTAAATGTTACTTCTAGTCCTTTGTCACAGAGCTGTCCAATGCTAAAAAGATTATGAGATAACTCCTCAACATAGTCAACGTCCTTGATGACCAGATTATTTAGAACTAAGTCCCCGTATCCTTTTATTTGAGCCTGATGGTTGTTCCCGAATTTCACAGTTCCGCAATACTGTTCAACAACGTTGGACAGCAATTCTCTTCTTCCTGTCATGTGCTTGGAGCAACCCGAATCCATATACCAAATGGACTTAGCCTGAAAAACACATAAATTCAAATAATGAAAAAACTATATGCATTCAAACACATCCATTTTTAATTGACAATCAAACCGTGTTCTGAATCGAGATGTTCAGAAAACATGATGAGTTAAGACCGGGTCCTGGGCTGTGTGCACAGAAGCCAAACGTGTCGGTTTAAGCACAACCGACAAGCAAAAGAACGGGTCCTAGTCTATGGTAACTAGAAGCCATTTCTTTGAAGCACGGGTCTTGATCAGAAGTAACCAAGAACCATCTGCATTAAGATCACACAACCTTGGGTACCCACCTCAATATGGGTCCCTTTTTGTTAGGATTTCCAGATTTATATGGTACGTGTACAGATTTAGAAACCCAACTAGCATTTTTGTGTGGTCCAGATGCACAACCCTTTGGAATCCATTGAAGATTGGATTTATTGGGTTTTGGAACCTTAGGCGCTGAAATTGCCTTCGGTTTTTGTCTTGTTGAGACCTTTTTGACCGTTGCTTTGGTTTTGGGCCTTGGCAACGGACATGTCTCAACTTTGTTTGTGGCCGATGATGCACTATTTTTAGTTTTCTTTTTCCGAATACGTTTAACAGGATAAGGCACAAAAGCATTCATTTCAGGAACCTGTCGTCTATATTTAGTTGGACATAGATTAAACAAATCCTTGAAAGAGTACTTTAACGGAACAGTAGAATTCGGTACATCATTACAAACATTGTCACACGCTTTGTTACACAAATTGTCTTTAGAGATTACAGATATCCTATCTCTAGTAACAAAATCACTTGGCATTAAAGCCTTCTTCACAAAAAAACTTGTAAAATCCTGCATGGTGGTTTTTGGGACTCTCCTTATATGATCTGTAGGAACAAAACGATTAGAGTCAGTAAGCATGGAAGATTTAGACTTGACAGACTTTTCTTTTTGGAGGTGAGTGGGTTTCTTAAAAGACTTGGATTTTATCTGAGTCTTTTTAGAAACCTCATTCTTGAAAGCATTTGAGCACTCACCTTTGACAAAGATAGAAGAAGTTTCAGCTGTAGCCTTACCTTTATCTGATGACATACATGGAATTTTTAGAGAATGAGAAAGTGTTTGTTGTTTTGAAAGATCTTTCAATCGTTGTGAAACTATTTCAAAATTTTCTCTGTAGACAGTGACTTCCACAGTTTGTTGAGAAGATAGATTTATCAATTCTTCTTCTCTCTTAAGAAGAGCATCTTGAAGATCAAGTGCTTTCTCTTGAGACGACTTCAATTCCTTTTCTAAAACAATGATTTGTTGTTGAAGAACTTTTGCAGGAATATAAAGTTGAGGATTTGATTTTTCAGTTTCAGTGTTCAATTCAGTTTCTGAATAAGTTGACGAGAGATCTTCCTCTAAAGTGGGTACTCTAGAAGAATAACTCTCGTTAAGTTCTTCATAATGAAAAGAAATTTCTTTATCTTTACGCGCAACACGTTTCTCATTTTCTTGGTTTAAAACTTCTTTTGATGACTCAAAAAAGAAAGATTTAATACCGGCTCCCATATAATTCATGTCATAAAATACAGGTAAGACATTTTGTGCTTTTTCCAAATATTTAGGATTTTTAAAACCAATTCCCTGTTTAGAATGGTAAAACCTAGTTTCTTTGGGCTGATTTAAATGGATAGTTTGTTCTGTTTGACCCCTTTTCAAAAATGCATCGTCAAGGGTCTTTATTCTTGCGTACAAACTTATCCTTTCTTCTTCAATCATTTTGTATTTTTCTAAACTGTCTATATTTTCCATATTTACCACATCTAATTGTTTTGTAAGAACAGAAATTTCTTCTTTTAACGAGAGTTTTTCTTTTGAAAGCGTTTCCATGCAAGATTCAAGGTATATATTCCTATCCTGAACATCTACTTTTTCTATCAACATCTGTTTTATAACATTATGATTAGTTAACCATTTTGCATGATATAATTCAGATGATTCTTTCAGAATATGAGCTTGATGTTCAGCCTGTACACACTTTGCAGTTTCAGCTTTTAATCTATCTTGTAGATCAAGTATTTGTGTGTGTAGTGTACATTCATTATCTACAAATAATTTATTTACATGTGCAGGAATGTAATAGGAATATACCTCACTGGACTCTGAACCGGATGTGGAGCATTCGGGATCGTCAGTTGTAGTCATCAGACATGCTGGTGGATGTTTCATTGTCTCCCCCTCAGCAGCAGTGTCTGAATTTGCATCAGTGACATCAGTACAAATCTCCAACCCCTGACGATCAACCATATAGCAATTCTTGCCCTTTTCATCCTCGTCGTCTGAATCTTCAGCATCCCAGTAGTCCTCCTGGGCGACGAGGGCCAACGCATCCGTTCTCTTCTTTGCAGCCTCGAGCTTTCTTTCGTAATACGCAACGTCTCTCTCAAAATTGTTCTTGCATTCCCTAGCAAAGTGGCCCGGTTTGCCACATTTGTAGCAGAGACGTTCATCAGTGGCCTTTGGCTCGTCTGCTCTTGGCTTCTCCTCTCTTCTTTCCGCCGGCCTTTTGTCGGCCCGGCGGTGCTCACGGCTATCATCACGCCTTCTGTCCCGGCGATCATCCCGACGATCATCCCTTCGATCGTCCCGCCTGTCTTCTCTCCTGTCATCTCTCCTGTCATCTCGCCTTTCGTCACGCCTTTCATAACGGCGATCATCACGATAGTCGCGTCTGTCATCATACCGGCGATCATCCCTGTCATCCCTGCGGTAGTCATCTCTGCGATAGTCATCGCGGCGGTCATCCCTCTGGTCATCTGAGTACCTCCGAGGACCAGTGTCATATCGGAGTTGGTTGTTGGTCTTGTTGGAGAACCGTCGTTGTTGGAGACGGTTGGTCCACAAGGCAATCTGTTCTTTGATCGTGGCTTCCTCCTCATCATAGACCTCACGTGGAGGGGAAGCATACCTGTACTGAGATGATGAAGAACCAGGAGCAAAAGATGGTGTCGGAATCTGCGTGTTGGTGATCAAGGCTAGGGAATCATTTGGTTTCAACCCTGTGTTGGCTGATAGCAGTAGAGAGGCCAATTGATTTGCCATCAGCTTCTGTTGATCCACATCCCCTTGATATTTCTTAAGCTCCTTAAAGACGACATTTATGGATACCTCAGGAATGTTCAAAACTCTTTTTGTTGCCCTACATGCAAGCTGCCACTCGGGGGCTAAGGCGGCAAAGAATTGGATGTTTATGTCATCCCGATCCTTCTTGATGTGCAGTTTATTCAATTCGTTAAGGACTGCACAAAACCTGGTGAACGTGGATTGCAGAGATTCCCCGTCTTTGGCGCGGAATTCTGAAAACTTTGCCTTCGCCTCTTCAATTTTGGCACGATCATCAAGATCTGCCCCCAGCATTTGGATTCCCAGCTCGTCCCACATTTCTTTTGCAGACATTTTACTGTCTACACCTACCAAAATATCAGTGGGGAGGGCTTGATAAATCAGATATTCTGCCCTCTTATCAGCGTGCTGGCGATCCCTCTCGGCTTCATTTGCCGGCTCTCTTTCAACTTTTGAGGCTAGGACAGGAGGATCAGCCTCGGGTCTGGCAGCAATCTCTCTATAGTAGATGACGGGTCCTTCGGATATTGATTGAAGCATCAGATTCCCGAGAGGTTGCATTCCAACGAATTTCAGGAACCGGGCTTTCCATTGTTCGTACTCATCAGGATAGAGAACAGGTGGTCTGTTCTCAGATCCGAGTACAAGAGCTTCACGAGACATTATGAGTATTGGATTGGTGCTGATAAAGAATATGGAGATCTTAGAGGTGGAAACTGAACACGGATGGGTTGGACTGAAACCAGAATGTTCTTAATTCGGATGCTTGAGTTCGGATGAACAGTGATTCGGATGGAGGAACCGAATTCGGATGGATTGAATTCGGATGAAGTGATTTCGGATGAATAGTGAGTCGGATGGGTAGATTTCGGATGACTGGACTTCGGATGGGCCAATTTCGGATGAATAGTAATCCGGATGAAGGTCCTAATTCGTAATTCGGATGAACTTTTCGGATGACCTAAGTTCGGATGGACCTATGGACCGAATTCGGATGAACCGAATTCGGATGAACAGTGAAGTGGCCGAAATATGATGGTTCCGAAATATGGACAGAGGACCGAATTCGGATGGTCCGAAATGGTGTGGTCCGAAATTCAAAAATTTAAGAACAAGTCCCAATCAGTGAAAAATGAAAAGTCTTTCCAGAACTTCGGATGGTCCAAAGTTCGGATTGGACCGAATTGGGGTCCGAAATTGACTTATGGGGTGTCCGAAATTCACCTAAGTATGGTCCGAATTAGGATGATTGTGGGGTCCGAATTTGGTGCCTATGTGGTCCGAAATGCTACAGTATGTAATCCGAAATACAGCAGGTTTTTTACGTTTTTCTAAGGCAGAAAAGACAGAATTCGATTTTTATCAGTTTTAATGCCTAAAAACAGTTCTAAATGATTTATAAACTATTTTAAACACTTTTGGTGATTTAAAACAACCTAGAAAACACTTAAAACTAGCATGAACACATGAAAAACCCACTTAAAAAACCCATATTTTCAAGCTTCAAAATGGTCGATTCTTGATGATTTTAACAAAGATATGGAAGTAAATGAGTTTAAAATCAGTATATAATGATAATGTGATGTTTATAGAACCATTATAACACAAGAAACTCGAAAAACCATGAAAAATGAAGATCTAACCGGTTGAATATTGAAGAACTTCGAAGAACATGAACAACCCAGCAGAACCCGTAAGTAATCAGTTGAAATCCACCCCTCTGAGCTCTGATACCAATTGTTAATGTGAAATCCCGTATGTATTCAGCACCTTAATGATTTTCTCATCAAACACATGAAGAAAACAAGCTCAATAAATGTGTTTAATAAAGAAGAAGACAATATGAATGTTTGAATGCTTTGATGGAACAGTGGCGGCTGAAAGTAAATATTCAAATGGTCAACCGTGTGTTTTTTTCTCAAAAGTAACCCTAGGAGCCTTTTTATAGGCTCCTTTAATTAAGTTACAACACTTGGCAACAATGGCCCCTACACTTTTACATAGACATGAAATACATAGAAATAAATACAAGACAAATTACAATGAAAATAAATATTACAAAATAACTCCTAGGATCGAAATAATAAATCTAACAGCTTGTGGTGAGCTGATGTAAATTAACACGACCTGCTCTCAGAGATGAAGACGAAGGAGATGCAGATTTTATTTTGGAAGAGGAAGCGTTGATTACAACTCAACAAAGAGCAAATCTGTCAAAGAATAATCCAAGAAGCTCCCTCTACCTCAACTGTCGTTCCATCTGCCGCACCCACTGCTCCATTCACATCAACCACCACTACATCACCATCCGTTCCGTCTTCTGCCAATCAAAGATTCTCAGAATTGATAGGCAAGGTAGATTTCCAGACATTCCAAATCTTTCAACTTTCGCAATCTGTGAATGAGCTGCAGCAACACAACCCGAGGTTGGAGCAGCAGAACAATCAGCTACAACAACAAGTGACTGCCCAACAAGACACCATGAATTCCCAGCAATCTCAAATTCTAACTCTTCAGACCTAATAGAGAAAATATTGAAAGATCTTCAAGCTCAGGGGGAGAGTAGTTGAGGGGGCGATGAGTTAAGGGGAGTACATAGAGATGGAGATGACGAAGGAGGTGACCCAGATATTCAAAAGAAAAACAGTGAGCTAGCAGATCTTCCACATGAGACTGCTCAGCAAGCTGAACTTCAGGGGGAGCCTCGATCATCTGGATCAGGAGGAGATAAAGAAAAAGATAAGGCTCCCGAAACGTTAGAGCTTGTTGAGCTAGAAATGATTGGAGCCTTAGCCGGAATAGATGATGATGAGGATGTGAATTTTGACTTTGAAGACGATCTGGAAGATGTTGAAGAAGGAGAGTTTGTGCCGGAAATCCATATTGGAAATCAGATGATGAAGTATTAATGGATGAAGAGGACGAAGCAGATGAGATCGTTATACAAAAGCAACCTGTTACTGAGCAATATGTAAGTATAGACCAGAATCCGATAGATCTAGACGTGCTGAAGTCTACACTTAATGATGAATCGGATGATGAAGTATCTCATGTACCTGATAGGGAGCTCACAACTGAAGAAAAAAAAAAGTTGTGGTTCAGGACAGAAAAGAAGGCTGTGTCATTAAAAGAGAAGATGAAAGTGCCTAGTTCTGGAAAGCTATCTGGGAGCATACTTAGTTGGTTCTCTGATCGAGAACTGCAGCTTTTTATTATTAAGAGTAAGGATGGCCTACAATATCTGAGGAGAAGATAGAAGGACTTCAATTCCTTACCTAAAGTAGAGATAAAGGCCTTAGCAAGGAAAAAGCTCGTCAACATTGGAGACGATCCCTACGCTGAAGTGATTGCCAAGATTATCAGAAGGGTAGGGAGGTCTAGGAAGTTTGAAAGGCTAAATCCAAGAATGGGCAAGAGAGTAATGGACCATACAAGAATCGATCCTCTAACTAGCAAGTCGTGGATGAAGATGTATTATAAACCAGTTAGATGCTTAAGGAAAGTGCCTCTAAATCTAATGCCTCAAGATGTCTTTGGAAAACTCAACTGGTGGTATGTTGACAGTGAGACATGTGAAGCAGTGATGGATGATGAGGATGGGAAAGTTATTTTGAAGGTGTACGATCCCTTACACCTAGTCAACTTGTCAAAGAATGATCTGCTCAAGCTTCATAATCAAGAAATCTCGTTTGATGAACATATGAAGTATGACGGCAGAAAATATCAGAAAGTTGTAAAGGTGTGTGTAGAGCAGGGATTGTTTGCAGGTAGTATATTGAACCAGCCTAGTTCTATAGGTTAATGAATATCTAACTAGAAGCTATCGTCAAGGGGGAGTCTGTTGGTACTAGGGGTGAGCGACGGGTACCATTTCCCGAACCCGAACCGGTACCGGTACTGACCGGTACCGAATTAATATATTCGGTTCGGTATTCGGTTTTTAAATTAGCTAAAATTCGGTATTCGGTACTCTCGGTTCGGTATTCGGTTTTTAAATTAGCTAAAATTCGGTATTCGGGACCGAACCGGCACCGTATAAAATTATACGGTTCGGTATTCGGTTCTTTCAAAACTAATAAATCGGTTTCGGTATTTTCGGGATCGGTACCGGTTCGGTTCGGTCCGGTACCGAGCTCACCCCTAGTTGGTACACCCTGTGTGACGATAGCAGTCTAGGTATCTAATACATAGTCATTTGTAATAGTTGAAGGCTTTATTAATACAAGTTATATTTGTTTGATCATGGCTGTGTATGATGTTTACATTTGCATGATAAGTTCAAAGATAAGTTCTAGAATAAGTTCAAAGATAAGTTCTAGAATAAGTTCAAAGGCTAGGGTTCGAACTTATCAATACCCAGACGAACTTAGTAAAGCTAAGTTCGTAGGGTATTGGACAAGTTCGTGGGCTTGGTCCTAAACGAACTTAATCAGTTAAGTTCGAACTTAATCTCTATAATTATGTGTTAATCCGTTTTATTTCTAGCTTTTGGGGAGAAATTCGTGATCAGAGCTTGTATTCGTGCACGTACGAGCTAGAGTGATTTCGGAGAGTCTTTCGGAGAAATACACCATGTCGGGTCATTCGTCGTATCGGCTGTCATCGTGTTTGTCTCGAGTTTACGTGTGTGATCGATCCGTTAAGCCACTAACGAGGATTCCGCACTCGTTGGACCGGCGTCGCGTCAAGATCAGATCCGTGATATAGGTGACCTTACATCAGTTCTAGAGGGGGAGATTCGTAACATACTGAAACCAGTATCAGGTACGTGGAATTTATTTATTGGCTGCAATAATAACCCTGATGACTTGGGTGAGTTTAATTGGTCAATTACACGTGATTTGGTAGTGTAAATTGCTATTACGTGTAAATTCTAATCAGTTGAGAAAATAACTGAAGTAGTAGTGATCGGTGAATTGGGGTTGTTTTAACGAGCTAAATAACATTATAATTATTTTGGGAGAAGTGAGTTAATGGGTGTTAAATTAATGGGTATTGAGTAATATACCCGAGTTAATTGGGATCGAGATCGAAAACCTATATAATGTTGATTCCTTGCTTGCTTTGGTCAACTCAAACCAAAAGTGTGTGTATGTGTGTGTGTGTGTATTCCTCCAGCTGAACAAAGAAAGAGAGAGATTAAGAAGGAAGATCAGAAGTAGCCACAACCAAGGGATTTAATCCCATCTCCCACTTCTTCAAGCTTGAGTCCAAATTCAAGAAAGGAAAGGCTGATTAAGGTTAGTAATTGTTACTGGAATGGATTTAATTGTTGTATTAAGTAGTTAGAATTGTTTGGGGATGGTTAATACCCCCTGGGTTAGATAGGGTCGAGCGTGGGGATTGAAACCCCCATGGCTAGCAAAATTAGAGACTATATTGCTTTGTTCATTGCCGCATCGCGGCCGTGCTTCCCTGGTCGAGACCGCGACCAGGTTGAGTCAGTTAAGAGTGGTCGTTGGTATTGTAAACGCGACCGGGATGGGGATCGCGGGCCATATGAGTTCGGCCACGCTAAGATGCACTTGGTCGCGATAGAATGAGCTGCGCGGGGGCATCGCGACCGCGATGGCTGCCCGCAATGGAGTGACCGCGACCGCGATCACGGCCACCCTCCTGGCTGCGCTCGTGTGGGTTGACTAGTACATTTATGTTAAGTCCGTAGAGTTAGTAGTATAGTTTTCATGTGTTTGTTGCCTAGTAGTTACCTTATAGCTGTATTTATATGTTGCCAGGATATTGTAGTTGAGCCTGGGACCGGTCGAGACCGTTGTAGATACCGTGAGAATAGTCATGCTTCAGGTGAGTTACTTACCTTCTTTTAGTAGATGCACCAACGTTGATACTTATATTTTAAAAGGGTTTGTTGTTTACTATTCGGGTCACGTGAGGATCCTTTTTATATGTTGATTACTCGTTAGCAAACAGTAAAGAACGTCGATTACTCGTAGAGTTGTTTTACACAGAGTAGAGGCATGTTGGGTCATTCCCAACCCAGAGGTCCTGTCTTAGCCACTACTTTGTGGAGTGGGCTACGCAGGCTATTCCGGGTCACTTCCGATGAGGCATCGGGCTGTTGCTGCCGGCCGCACGTAGAGTTGATTATCCAGTTGTTATATTGTGCTAACTATTTTGCAGAACTTATTTTAGACGTTGTTTAATGTAATCCCCAGCTGACAGTTATTTTATATGTGCATCTAAGGTACGAGACTAGAGGCTAGGGACACTGCGGGCACCAGTTGAGACCCGCCCTATGGACAGTAGTTAGTGACTACTTCAGTAAGTAGTCTTCCATATTTTGTGGTTTGGTGTATCGGCCAGTCGGTATTTGGATGACTGTAAACCGTAACTAAATTATGGAAGACTAGACGTTACTAACAGGGGTTGGTTCCCGTTCAGTTGTAACTTTTATGTTACTATGGATATATTGCAGTTAATTAGTTGTTTACCATTGATGATGATTATTATCGGGTGATGTGGACTATCAGTCCTACGTGGTGTTAGTCGAAAAACTAGGGTGTTACAATTGGTTCTATAGTTCTGCGTTAACTTAAGGTTCTGCAATGATCCCAACCCTATATATATATATATATATATATATATATATATATATATATATATATATATATATATATATATATATAATCAAATGAGAAGCTAAATATATTTTGAGGAGTGACAGAAACACTGTGATTCATTTTTTTCATATTGATTAACTATATTTTTTTTTAAATATATAGATAATTAATCATAAATTCCGAATTAAAAAATCCAACGATTCATTACTTTTTTACATTATTTCAAAGTTTTAAAATTTATAAATAATGAATCACAAATTCAAAGATAAGTGAATCAATGCACAAAATTAGTGAATCAATATACAAAATTAGTGAATCATAGTGTTTCTCACACCACTCAAGATATTTAGTTCTCAAGATAACCAAAGCTCATACATACATACATAAATACATACATACATACATACATACATACACACACATATATATAATATGATTCGAGAGAGTATCACTCATTATGCAGCGTACCTAAAGATATCACCTTTAAAAAATGTTTCTTAAATATCTTTTTCATAAACATGTTTTAATTAACATTATAAAGATAATATGTAAATTTCACATACATTCACATATTCTAACTACTTTAAAAATGTTGTGAATGTACACTTTCACAAATTTGCATATATATGAATGTACATTTATATGATGCATGATTTCGGGCAGTTATAATGGGTGAATTTGCATGAAATTTATATATCATTTTTGTAATGTTAATTAAAACATGTTTATGAAATTTTTATTCAAAAAAAGTATTTTTACGAGTGGTAAGTTCTGGTGCGCTGCATAATAGGTGGTACACATTTGAATACAAATATATATAAAAATATATATGTATATATATATATATACGTGCGCGCGCGCGTGTGTGTGTGTGTGATGGAAAACCTTGTCGTATTGGAGAATCACTAAGGAACCAAAAATGCATTATCTATTTACTAAATGGATCTTTGTGCATTAATTAAAGGGATAATTGCACAAAAACCCCAATTTGTCAGTTTTTTGTGATTAAAACCCCAAACCATTTTTCGTTGCATACTGAACAAACTAAAAGTCAGTGAATCACGGTTTTATCAATGGGTAACCGGTTGAAACCGGTCATTAATCCTACGTGGGCCGGTCAATAACCTACGAGGAATAATTTTAACTGTTGAAACCAGTTGCCAAGTATTACACCTCATGTAAACCCCCATTGATATGTAAGCACGTTTTAACTGTTGAAACCGATGATGCATCTGAGTTGAAGAAGATGATTGTTGGGAAATAGTTTAAGTATACTTAAGCTGTTAGTTAGACTTCTCATACTGTTAGTAGAATTTCTGTGTAAGTACAAAGTTCATGCTGCTAGTTGAAGAAACTCGAGCTGCCAGTATAAAAGTTCAAGCTGCCAGAGCAAAATAACTCAAGCTGCTCAGTTCATGCTGCCAAGTCATTCAAGCTGCTGAACAGTTTCATAAACAGAATGTGCTGATTTTCAGGGAAGATATCTACAAGAAGATTCCAGCATATCTACTATCAGAGAAGTCATAGTCCTTCAAGGAAACACGTCCATAAAGCAATATAAATAGACAGAAGATTGTATAGAAGATATACGCATAGAATAAGAGTTTTCTGCATATTTTGAGTCTGTAATTGCTTTATTGTTCAAGTTTTCTTAAGCCTCTAAGGTTGTAAAACCCTAAGAACAGTTTGTGTTCTTCGTCTAATCAAAACAGATTAGAGGTGATTGTAATCAGTGAATTCAGCAATACAAACAGTCTTGATTACTTCTTATGTTTTATGCTATTATTGATTCTGAAAGTTTTTGTCAAAATAATTAAGTGTTATTCCGCAAACTTCTTAATTAAACTTTGATTCAAAGCAAGATTATTGATTTATACTCCGATAAATTCAAATCAGTTAATCTTGGTTATTCATAATTTTCATAAGTTATAGATCCTGTCAAGTGGTATCAGAGCCACAGGTCGTTCTTTGTTTTTCAAAGTCGAAAACTTTCTTTCAAATTTTTAATCTTTTTCAATGGAATTTGAAAATAGCAGCAGTGGATCTGGGCAAGGACTCAAAGTGCCTATGCTCAAGCCCACTGAGTTTGAGATGTGGAAACTCAGGATTCAACAGCATATTCAATTCATTGATTATGCCATATGGGAAGCTGTTGAATTTCCTCCTGCAGTTGATCCAGAACTTGATGCTGAGGGAAAACCAGTAAAAACTCCTCCAAAAACTGAACTTGAAAGGAAGGCTAGAATGAATGAAGTGAAAGCACTCACATTATTACAAATAGCCATTCCTAATGCTTATCAACATCAGTTTAAAAAGTTTTATACTGCTCACTCTCTTTGGAATGCCTTAGAGAAGAGGTTTGCTGGTAATGCAAGTACCAAGAGAAATCAAAAGGACCTCTTGAAACAGCAGTATGAAAACTTTTCTGGTGGCAAGAATGAAAACCTCACTCAAATCTTTGACAGGTTCAACAAACTGATAAGTGAACTGGAAAGTGCAAGGGTCAATCTGGATCAAGATGAGGTCAACAGAAAGTTTCTCAGATCTCTTGGAGAAGAATGGACAGTCTATGCTGCACAGTGGAGAACAAAAGACACACTTGATGAGATAGAATTGGATGATCTATACAACAGTCTAAGAGTGTTTGAGACTGAAATTGATGCTAAAAAGAAATCCTTTTCTTATAATCACAACACTGCTCTTTTGTCCTCTGAAAAATCTAATAACTGTGATTCTTTTTCAGGTGGTGATGGCAATTCTGCTGAAACTCATTATGAAGCTTTTGTTGCCAATGATGGATTATTTGCTCTAAATGTTGAAGACTTGGAACAAATCCATCCTGATGATCTTGAAGAGATGGATTTAAAGTGGCAACATGCAATGCTGACCATGAGAGCCAAAAGATTCCTGAAAAGAACTGGAAGGACCAACTTTCAAGCCAAAACAGATGGCAAACCATCTTTTGATAAATCAAAAGTGGAATGCTATAAATGCCATAAGCTTGGTCACTTTGCCAGAGAATGTAGATCTCAAGGTCAACAACCATCAAGGACTTCACAGCCCATCCAAGCTTCCTCATCAACAGCACTTGTCTCTCAAGAAGACAATGTGTTTGACTGGAGTGATCAGACAGAGGAAGAATTCCAAAATCAAGCACTGATGGCAGAAACCTCAAATGTCTCCTCAACTGAACTACCATCTGAGGTAAATTCTAAACTCTGCTCTCAATCATGCAAAAATATGGTTAAAAAGTACAGAGATCACAATGAGAGCATGTGCAAAACTCTAGCTAAGATGGAAGAAAGGAGATATGAATATATGCAAGCCATAGAAGATCTGGAAAAACAGATCAATGACTATAAGGATAATGAGCTTCAAATGGGGTATGATAGAAACTATCATGAATGGGAGAAAAAGGAACTCAATAAGAAAATAGAATCTTTGAATAAAAAGGTAGAAGAAACTGAACAGAAGGTGTTAGAGGCTAATGAGAAACTGAAATCTGTTAACATAGATTTAGGTAACTTCAAGTTAGCAAATCAAAAGCTAGAACACCTAATGGAAGTTCAATTCAAAGATAGAGTCAAATCTCAGGTCAATCCCAAAGAAGGAATAGGATACAGAGCTACTCCACCTCCATATAATAACAAGTACATTCATCCAATGAGTGAAGTTGCTGATAGACTTGTCAATGAACCATTAGTTGAGTCTATGACTATTGTAGATCCTATCCTTGACAGCAGTCCTGAACCAAAGGAAGATAAGAGTCAAAATAGAGACTGTGACACAAAGAGTGCACCCATAGAAGTCAAAGTTCCCAGTAAGAAAGGAAAAGAGAAGATGAGTGTATGCAATGCTACTCCACAAGTTTCTGTACATTCTAACTGTAACACTGCATCTTCATCAAAAGGAACTAAAAGAGGTAAAACTGTTTCTATCTGCACATGCCAAAAGCATGGTGTTCAAAAGTTTCCTAAACAACAGCAGGTAAGAGGAAACCAGAGAAACAAGAACCAGAAATTGACAGAAAAGTCTGGTGTTCCAATTCAAACTGTCAAAAGATGCTATCACTGTGGAAGGAAGAATCACTTAGCTAAGGATTGTTTTTACAAACCAGCTGTTGCAAAACAGCCTGTGCATCACACAAAATCAAATCCTAAACAGGCAAAGCCCTCAAAAGTGAAACCTTCCACAGCAGCTCCAAAGAGAGCAGTTGATCACAGATTCTCAAAAGTTAATAAAAAACAGTCCACACATCAAAAACAAGTTTTGGCAAAGCCTAAATCAAGTTTTAAACAAATATGGTGTGTCAAGACAAATCTGTTGCTCAAACTGCTAATGCAAAAGATCAGACTGCTAAGTCAAAATCTGATGCTGGTAGTGCAAAAAGTGAAACTGTTAGCACTACTAACACAGCTCAAGCTGCTGGGCACCAAACTGGAGCTGCTAGTGAATCATCTGAGACTGTCAGAAGAAAAGATGATCAAAATAATTGGATACCTCATATCATCACTAAATACTCTCCAAAGACTCCATCAGTAGATCTCACCAAATACAAGAAGTCAAAAACAGTTTTTAGTTATGTCAATGTACAAGGCCAACCCAAAACCAATTTGGTTTGGGTTTACTCCACTACTAACTAAGCTGTTATTTGTGCAGGGCAACCACAGGTCTCCTCATAGGACAAGATGGCATCTGGACAGTGGATGCTCTAGGCACATGACAGGCAATTCTGAATGCTTGTCGAATTTCAAAGGATTTGATGGAGGTTTTGTTGCGTTTGGAGGCAACTCAAAAGGAGAAAATCCACAACTGGTGGATGTCAATACTTAGGAGCAAGACTGGTCTCTTGGCAATGCAAGAAACAAACAACTGTCTCCACATCATCCACTGAAGCAGAATACGTAGCAGCTGCAAGCTGCTGCTCCCAGGTAATGTGGATTCAAAATCAGCTAAGAGACTATGGTATGAATTTCTTATCCACTCCTATTTATATTGACAATTCAAGTGCCATTAGCTTTGTGCAAAACCCAGTGAAATTCCCAAAAACCAAGCATATAGAAATCAGATTTCACTTCATCAGAGATTGTAATGAAAAGAAGTTAATCCAAGTTACCAAAATACATACTGATGATCAGCTAGCTGATCTATTTATAAAACCTTTTGATGTAGGAAGGTTCACTTTCCTAATATCAAACATTGGTATGGTAAACATGGATTAATTGATTTTTATTATTATCAACTCAATATGCTAATTTAAGGGGGAGACACTGTTCCATTGAAAATCTGCACAAATTTACACTAACAGCATGAGTCTTTTCTCATGCTGCTAGTTCATTTTCTCGGACTGCTAGTTATTTTCACTTGATCTGTCAAAGTGTGCAGGGTATTTAGGTAATTTCCCAAATGTGTGCGCGGGACCTAACCTTTTCGAAAACTTTAAAGGTCCCAGTTTCGTTCAGTTGTAACTACCAGTTACATATTCTTCTTCCACGGCCTTCTGCTTTCTCTCTGAACGATACACACATTCTTTTCAAACCCTAAACCCCAAACCGTCGTTTCTTGACCAATGGAGTTCGTAAAAGAGCACAATTGCCTCCCATACACCCTGAAACACACTGACCTTGAACCGTTCCATGAAATGATGGACTTCCTCAGGCACTCCCATATACACTATGCACTCAATATTGACCCCACTATATACATATCTCATATTGAGCAATTCTGGAATCATGCCTATGTTCAAACCATCAATGGAGTGCCTACCCTGACTTCCAAAATCGATGGTACTACCATCAATATCACCGAGGAGTCCATCAGACATCATCTGCATCTTCAAGATGCCACAGGTATAAAAGACCTATCTCTTACTGCTTTACACTTTGGTCTTCAAAATATTGGATATAGGGGTCCTGCTGATTCTTTTACTTTCTTGAAAGCACATTTTTCTCCTAAATGGAAATACCTTGTGCATATTATTCAGCAATGTTTAAGCCCCAAAAGAACTGGTTGGTCCGAATTTTCTTCAAATATTGCCACTGCCTTAGTGTGCTTTTCTACTGGCCAACAGTTTAATTTTTCAAATATGATCTTTCAAGGAATGTTAAGGCATCATTCCTTGAAGCATGGGAAATTTTTGATGTATCCTCGATTTTTGGCAAAAATAATTGCACACACCTGCACTGCTTCAAATTTACATAAGAGGATATATGTTTCCCATAGGCACTCACTATCTTCAATCAAAAGGCTGATAAAGCCAAGTGCCAATTTTGTTAGCATTGATGCTCCATTGCCCTCTGCAATGATGAACATCATCACAAGAAACAGAGGAGAGGGGCCTGAGCAGACACAGCCTAACATTACTGCTTCAACCCCAGGACCCCAACCCACTCCTTATGATACAGATATTCCCACTGATCCTTTTGTACAGCCCACACGCCCACTACAATACTTATATAAAAGGAAAAGGAGACGAGGAGCTCCTTCCTCCTCCTCCCTTAGACAAGAGCCATATATCCCTGTGCAGGAGGATCCTTCTGCACAGAATATCCAAAGGGAACCAATTGAGGACACTCCCAACCTCAATCAGGAGGTGAACATCTCTTCTGAGACTGTTCATATGGGTTCTGTGGCTGGCACTACTGATGTCTCTGCACAAGAGGCACAGGACAGGGCCAACATCTCTAAGACCACACCCATGGCAACAGCAAGTGTGCAAACACGAGCTGGAAGTCCCCAGTACCAAGAAAAGAGGGGCCCAGAGGTTCCTACTTCTGGTGTTAATGTCAGTGATAGACCACAAACACCCCTGGTGTTATCTGATCTTGAGACTAGTCTGCAACTGATGCTCTTAACGGATCCAAAGCTGAAACCTGTTGTAACAATGTTGGAATACCAAATGTCCATCATTGCTGCACAGGGGGCACAAATTCATGCACTCAAACAGGCAGAAGCTGCTCACAATCAGAAACTGGCTAATCTACACAAAGGGTTTACTCTTTGTGGAAATAAGCTCATCAAACTAGAGCAGTTGATTCAAACCCATGTGGCAAAGGTTGTAGGTCCTTCTGACCAAACCAATGCTTCCAAAAAGGGGGAGAATCAGGAAGTTCCTGAACCAGTCCAAGCAGCTCCAACACCAACAGTCCAAGCAGCATCAACAGCTCCATCTTCTAGGCTAGCAGTCCCAACAGCTTCTCAAGCTGTTAGCCTAGAAACTCAAGCTGCTTCTACAAGAGCAACTGGAGTTGTTATAAGAGAAGGCATTCAAGCTCCATCCAGTTCAGTCCAACCTACATCTTCTGCTACAAAAGATAAGGGCAAGGGTATTCTGATTGAGTCTCCAAAGCACAAATTTTCTACCAGAGAAGCCCAGATTGCCTTTGATGCTGAGATTGCCAGAAAGTTAGCAGAAGAACAAGATCAGGCCTTAGACCAGCAAACCCATGCCCCAATGCAAGATGATGAAACCTTAGGAGATTACCTAAGAGGGTTTGTGGTCAAGCAAGGTGAAAGGAAGAGGAAGATGCCAACTGGGCATACCAAGGCTGAAAATAGAAGATTCTTGATCAATTTTGCCGTTGCAGCAGACATTCCAAAGAAAATTGCTCAGTCCATGAGTACTGAAAGGCTGCAGGAAATACATGATAAAGAAATGGAGAAAAGAAAGAAAACAAGAGTCTCTTTAGCAGTTCAGCCAGTACCAAAAGTTCAACCGTCCCAATCAGTCCAACCATCAACAAAACCAGTCCAAACTGAAGCTGCCAGTGCACCTGCTCCCACTGATCAACCTACTGTTTCTGTTCCATCATCTGTTAAGAGGGTGATCTTTCAGCACCATTTGCAAAAAGCTATGGAAATAGAAAAGTTGATTGATCAACATGACTTCACAAAGCCAGAAATCAACTACTGGTTTGCCAGGTCTCTGGATGAAAGAAATATAAGGGTCAAGTTTGTGATAAGGAGAGAATCTGGACCAGAAGAGGAGTATGATACATTCTGGCAGATGGTCCATAAGCTGACCAGGGATGAACTAATAAAGATGTACCACATAGGGTCTGTTTCTCAAGTCAGATCTGATCTTCCACAAGTAAAACAACTCATCAGAGATCTAAGTTCAGTTGCTGATGCTGAATTTGCAAGAAAAGAAGTGGAAGATGCTGAGAAGAAAGGGAAGCAGATCAAGGAAGTACATATTTTTGTCAAATCCAGAACCTACAGAATTCAATTCAAAGATGGATTTGGTATTTTCTTCAATCTCGAGTTTTATAATTTTTCAAAAGATATGCTGCTTCAAATAAAATCAGTTAGGATATCTTGTGATAAAGAAGAGATGAAGAGAGAATTTTTGAAGGCTATAGATCAGAAGCTTGCACAATTGTAAGTTTTTGAAAGCCTTGGTTTGTAAATAACAGTTTACTTTTTCATTTCCTTATTTGTATAGAACTTAAAGTCTTGTATAAAGAATTTAAGTTAGGGGGAGATTGTTGGGAAATAGTTTAAGTATACTCAAGCTGTTAGTTAGACTTCTCATACTGTTAGTAGAATTTCTGTGTAAGTACAAAGTTCATGCTGCTAGTTGAAGAAACTCGAGCTGCCAGTATAAAAGTTCAAGCTGCCAGAGCAAAATAACTCAAGCTGCTCAGTTCATGCTGCCAAGTCATTCAAGCTGCTCAACAGTTTCATAAACAGAATGTGCTGATTTTCAGGGAAGATATCTACAAGAAGATTCCAGCATATCTACTATCAGAGAAGTCATAGTCCTTCAAGGAAATACGTCCATAAAGCAATATAAATAGACAGAAGATTGTATAGAAGATATAAGCATAGAATAAGAGTTTTCTGCATATTTTGAGTCTGTAATTGCTTTATTGTTCAAGTTTTCTTAAGCCTCTAAGGTTGTAAAACCCTAAGAACAGTTTGTGTTCTTCGTCTAATCAAAACAGATTAAAGGTGATTGTAATCAGTGAATTCAGCAATACAAACAGTCTTGATTGCTTCTTATGTTTTATGTTATTATTGATTCTGAAAGTTTTTGTCAAAATAATTAAGTGTTATTCCGCAAACTTCTTAATTAAACTTTGATTCAAAGCAAGATTATTGATTTATACTCTGATAAATTCAAATCAGTTAATCTTGATTATTCATAATTTTCATAAGTTATAGATCCTGACAAAAAATTATTATGTTGCATTCTAATACATAAATATGTAAGATAAACATATTAAAATTATGTAAAATACATAAAAGTAAATAAATAAATCAAAATATAACGTGCAAATGTTTAAATTAAATTTGTAGGTAATATTATTTGTAAATGTTTAAATCATATTTATAGATAATATTATTTGTTAGGATTATTCATTTTATGGTATTTTTAATGATAATTTAACTTTATGATATATATTTAATTTATTTATACAATATTTGATAAGAAATCTTTTTCTTTTAAACGTAATCAATTCAATGGGTTGATTCCAATGAATATATTAGGAAATAAATCAAAAGTTGTTTTATTTAAATGAAAACAAATTAAATTGTTAATTTTGGAAAAAGAGCGGAAAATCAAAATGTTAGTGAAATGATAAAATGACACGTGACATGTAAGTGTTTTGTTTTATTAATATATAAGTTTGAGACATTAACACAACAACGTACACCCTACACTTGCATCATCACAAAATTATAATTGCAACCATTGTACTTCTTTCCATAATTATTATAACTTAAGTTTATAAATATCATCAACAAATAAAATTTACTTAATATCAAAATCACATTTCAATAAGAATTAGACTCTAAATCAGTAAATTACATTTGACAATTCGTATTAAATACATCATCAGACAAATTAACCCCATATTACAGCTAATTAAATTCTTAGGGTGTTATATAATATTATGCACACACACATACATACACATACACACGTGTATATCAACAATCATTTTGCATAGTGATAATACATTGGTAGGATGTTTGGTTTATACATTATGTTTATAAATGGATAGATATTTTGAGTATGTTTGAAAGAAAATGAATAAAGAAAAAAGAAAATAATGAGGGAAACTCAAGAATATAAGGCTATTAGGAGTGGGCACGACGCTCACAATTCACATCCCTAGCATATCAGTGTCACGTAATTTCTCTTTCCTGTCACAGCCCATAACCCACACCCAGGAAATGAGAATCATATACAAATTAAGTGCATTACCATATATATATGTACCAAACTCACAAAAATAACATGGGATTGGCGTGTTGTGATTTCGGTAAGAAGGTTACTAAGCGTGGCTAGGGAGGCGTGAAGGGTGGTGCATGTGGTCTATTCTTTTGCCGTGAGTCGTGGTGGGATGCCCTCCACGCTCCCACTCCGATTAAATTAAATATATTTATGTTCTTATTTGATTTTCATAAATTTGGTTTCAACCATCCATCTAGTATATATTGTTGGTCCTAAATGGTATGGCTTTACAACGAAGACACACATATATATAGTGTTTGTATAGGGGATGTATAATAACCCGAAAATTAATAACAATATTAATAAAAAAAAAAAATAATAATAAATACAAATAACAACATAATTTTAACTTAACTAAATAATACACTTTCAGTAAAATAAATAAACCGGGCTTAAATAATAAAAGAACTAAACGAGCCCAAGCCCGTTTACTAATTAGGGTTAAACTAGTATTAAATAAACTAATAACCCTTAAACAAATCAGTTAAACGGAACCCTAGCGGCCGTAATATCATCGCTGCAGTTCTTCAAGAAGCAAATCAGACGAGTGTTCGTGAATCTTTTTCAACCGAGGTAACAATCTTTTCTAAACTATCTCGTTCTTGTAAATCTTGTAAACATAACGATGTTTGTATCTGAAAAAGATTAAGTAAACCAGATCTATACGAAATAAAAGATAAAATAACGAACCTGCTATTAGAGATTGAGCGGCGGTAATGATGGTGGTTTCGTGACCGGCGGCGCCGCACCAGGGACGGCCGCAATGGCCCTGGTCAGCGGCTGCCGTGAAAGAGGGTGTGTGAGCCGAGATCTCGAGCGAGTGAGAGTGTGTGTGGCTGGTGAGTCGAGCGATGGTGGCAGAGATGGTGGTGCTATGACGGCGGCGGTCGCCGGAGGTAGTTAGAGACCGAGAGAGAGAATAGTGTAGAGAGAGAGTGAGAGATCATGTGTGTGTGTGGTGTATGTGTGCTGGCCGAAATATTAGGGGAAAGAAAAGGATCCGGGTCTTGACCCGACCCGACCCGAAGCTAAGCTTAATTAATTAAATGAATTTGTATTATGTTAACTAAATTGATTTTCTGTTTTTTTTATTATTTAATTCTTATAAAACCATTATTCTATTATTAACTCACAATTAGTCTTGATTTATTTAATAAACCTAAATATTTTTAGTTGGAACAAATAAGAATAAATTAATTGACATTTAATATAATAATTATATAAGTTGGACCAAACTTTAGGTTAATATTTTATTTAATGAATTAATTAATTATTCATAAGTATATTTATGATTAATAACATTTATATGTTATTATTAGATGATGAAAATATTAATTTATTTTAAGTGAACCGTAACCTAAAGTTGGTTAATTATAAAATTAATAACTTGTTAAATATTAATATGAAATTGCTAGTGAAGTTAATTGAGATTGAAATATACATTAAAATTATACAAATTAAAGTGGACGGAAATTTCATAAATAATTATTAAAACACCGATTCGATTAATAATGGCGAAACGAACTTAATAATTATTAGGTACAAAAGTATATATTAAAATAGTGGGATTAGGTATCTAGGAGACCAATCTAGTTAATACCTATCGGTTCCCTAATTTAAGTTCGTTCTTATAGATCGGGTTGATTCGTAGCGGTTATGTGGTCATCGTGAATTTTGCTAAGCTGCTATTAAGGTACGGATCCCGTACTTCTTTCAGCGTTACTCTTGAGTTGTTTCGTTGTGTGAATTGCATGCTAATACTTGACAGTCGAACTTTTATATCTCGTGTCAGTTTCCTTATTTATACTATCGAAAACAAATATCGATTTTTATCGCTCGAAAACATTTGCGAAAAAACATACTTTGAAACTGATTTATGGCTTGTTATGGAAGTTGATGATGTTTTGTGAAATGTGGCCCTTTTTGTTATTGAAATGATTATTTAAAGTTGAGATGTTTATGCGGGCCTTTTGTTATGCTTGAACCCTAGAGATTAGACAGGAGCTAGGATTACCGAGTGAACTACCTGTGGAGGTACCACAGGCATGCCATTGCGGCACCAATGGCATGACACTTCCGTAACAGTGTGATCGGTTACGGCGTCTCCCTTTTGTTGTGATTATGATTATGATTATGAATGATTGAGATTATG
The DNA here is from genome assembly GCA_020465985.1 of Centrapalus pauciflorus. Taxonomy (NCBI): domain Eukaryota; kingdom Viridiplantae; phylum Streptophyta; class Magnoliopsida; order Asterales; family Asteraceae; genus Centrapalus; species Centrapalus pauciflorus. The sequence goes on from JAANYP010001790.1 coordinate 221,477, forward strand.
TTTATGATCGATGGAGATCATGTTAGCTCGGGATATGAGCTGTTGATTATTTCAGGGAGGCGTATGGATGCATCCTAGGCTATGTTATGAGATTTGCGGAAGTAAGGTGTAATGCCATACACCCCTTCCGGCCAGATGCACTGAGGTGGCGCACTCAGTGTAGTCTTGTTGTGATTATGAGATTGATTGTTGTTTATGATGTTAGGCCGCTCGGTAAATATAACCCAACCCTTTGTTGCTTCAGCCATTATATTTCTTTGTTTGATCTGGTGTGGAGGTGGATATCTGTTTTAAAGAAAAACCATTTTCAAAACTTTCCTTTTAAAGAAATTTATTTTCAAAACATTCCTAAGTCTTTGAATTCGTATACGTTGCACTTGTATTCGATCTCCGTACTGGGCGTTTGGCTCATGCTGTGTTCTTTCTTCCGGCAGGTACTCAGGGGTGATGATGGGCAGTGTGCAGAGAGTTGACTATTGGAGGATTAGACTTATGATAGATATTTTACATTGCTTTAATAAATAAAGTTCGTGAACATTAACTAAGTTGGTTTTGCTTTATTTTGTTATTCGAGATCAGTTGAAATTTATGTTAAGTTTTGGAAGTTTAATAAATTGTTTAGTTTGCTTTAGTTAGATGAGGTAGTTTATTAACATCGCCGGTCCGGTCGGGATCGGGGTGTTACAGTTGGTATCAGAGACAGGTTACGATTCCTTAGTAAGCAATAGACTTTGGCCTGTGAGATTGGGTAGACTATGGGTTAAGATTTTGATTGTTCCGTATTCTTTCATTCTTTGCGTTGATCGTTGCGATTTCTTTCGAAACTATGTAGATGCCTCCTCGTAGATCGACTCGCGGCCCAAGGAGAAACACCCGCGGCGATAGGAACAATGAGGAATCTAATGCGACGTTTACTCCCGCTCAGATGACTACGCTGAATCAAACCATTGCTGCAGCCATTGCCCAAGCCGTGCCTCAAATTCTGGCAGCTGGACAGAATCAGGGAAATAATACTAACACTGGGATGGCAGATCAAGCGGAGAATGCTCAGGGACCTCCTACGTATAAGTTGTTGGAAAAATTTCAGAAGCAGAAACCAATTTCTTTCAGTGGGGGGAAGAAACCGATTGATGCAAGGAATTGGATAGCCCATTTGGAAAAGATTTTCGAAGTCCTGGAATGCACTGACAATCAGAAGGTACGTCTTGCTACCTATAAATTGGAAGGAGATGCCCACTCCTGGTGGAAGACCCTGAAAGATGTAGAGGGTGACGGGTTCGTGGAGTCCTTGGCTTGGAGGGATTTTCTGGAGATGTTTTACCAGCAGTACTTCCCAGCGGCAGATATTCAAGCATGCGAGAGAGAATATGCGAGCATCCATCAGGGAAACGATGAGGATGTAAGTGCTTATATGGAGAGATTTGTGCGAATTGCGGGAATAGTTGGTGCTACGGCTGGAACCGCGAAGCAGCAAGCTAATAAGTTCGTATGGGGGCTACGGTATGAGATTCGACGACAGGTAGTCGACAGAAAGCATGACAAGATTTCGGATGCGGCCAACGCAGCAAAAACTGTGGAAATGGAGAGGGCGGACTTTCGTGCCAGTAGGGGAGGTGACCGGAAGAGGGGCCGAGAGGAAAACCGAGGTCAGGGTTCGGACCGAAATGTAAGGTTTCAGTCGGGTCAAAATTTCGATGGGAATAGGAGGTTTCATCAGGGACAGCGGCAGAATACTGGGAACCATCAGCGTTTTGGGCAGCATGGTCAGTGGCATGGTCAGAGGTCAAATTGGCATGGGGGAAATAACCAGAATAGGAACAGCGGATTTCAACAGGGAGCTAATAATCAGTTGCCGGCACCTAACATGTTTAGACTTACTAGAGCGGAGCCAGTGAACAATAATCAGACTATGATTGCGGCATGTAACAGATGTGGAACATTTCACCCTGGGAGGCCGTGTGTGCGAGACAACAGGGGTTGTTATAATTGTGGCCAGCAGGGGCACATGGCTAGAAATTGCACAGCACGTCAAGGGAATAACCAGCAGGGAAATCCGAGGGGTAATCAACGTAATAATAATCAGCCGAATAATGCGGGTAATAATCAGCAGGCCGGTGCTGGTAATCAGAGGGGAAATTCTGGAAGAGTCTTCGCCATCACTGAGCAGCAGGCTGCTAATGCTCCAGGTACGATATCGGGCTTACTCTCTTTGTCGGGCCGAGAGGCTCATGTCTTATTCGATACGGGGTCTACGCATTCTATTATCTCATCATCTTTTGCTCAGCGTGTCGGTTTGATTGCTACGAGTCTAGAGTCTTCTATCTCTATCTCTACTCCCATGGGGAGTTATGTGGTTATTGAATGTATGTATCTCGATTGTCCGTTGTGTGTCGAGAATTTTATTTTTACTGCTCAATTATTACCTATGTCCATGCGAGACTTTGATATTATTCTGGGGATGGATTGGTTGACCGAGCATCGGGTCACTATCGACTGTCAATCTATGCGCGTTATTTTCGGGGATCTCGAGGATCCTAAGTGTGTCTATCAGGGTTTTCGGCCTAGTGGTGTTATTCCGATCATCTCAGCTATGGAGGCGAGGAGATTGTTATCGAAAGGTTGTGAGGGGTATCTAGCTTCTGTTGTCGACACTGCGAAGAAAGGGGTTCCTATTGACGATCAGCCGGTTGTGGACGAGTTTGCCGATGTCTTTCCAGAAGAATTGCCGGGTTTGCCACCGGAGAGAGAGGTGGAGTTTGCAGTTGAGTTGGTTCCGGGTGCTGAGCCTATTTCCAAAACGCCGTATCGTATGGCGCCGCTTGAGCTTCAGGAGTTGAAGGGGCAGTTGCAAGAGCTTCTTGATCGCGGTTTTATTAGACCGAGTGTATCACCTTGGGGTGCACCGGTTCTTTTTGTAAAGAAGAAAGATGGGTCAATGAGGCTATGCATATATTACCGAGAGTTGAATCGGGTAACGATCAGGAATAGATACCCGCTTCCTCGTATCGAGGATCTGTTTGATCAACTGCAGGGTGCAAAGCATTTTTCAAAGATTGATTTGAGGTCGGGGTACCATCAGTTGCGAGTACGGTCAGATGACATTCCAAAGACTGCTTTTCGCACCAGATACGGTCATTTCGAGTTTATGGTGATGCCTTTTGGTTTGACCAATGCTCCAGCCGTATTTATGGATCTGATGAACCGTGTCTTCCATGAGTACTTGGATAAGTTCGTGGTGGTGTTTATTGACGATATCCTTGTGTACTCTAAGTCAAGGGAAGAGCACGAGGAGCATTTGAGGACGGTCTTGGGGACTCTCAGAGAGAAGAAGTTGTACGCTAAATACTCGAAGTGTGAGTTCTGGTTAGAGCGTGTGGCTTTTCTGGGGCATGTGATATCAGGTCAGGGGATTGAAGTGGATCCAGCAAAGGTAGAGGCTATCACTAATTGGCCGAGACCTACTTCAGTGACCGAGGTGAGAAGTTTTCTCGGACTAGCTGGGTATTATCGTCGGTTTGTGGAAGGGTTCTCGTCGATAGCGTTGCCATTGACTCAGCTTATCAGGAAGGGAGTGAAGTTCGTTTGGTCAGAAGAGCGAGAGAAGAGTTTTGAGGAGTTGAAGAAGAGGTTGGTGTCAGCTCCAATTCTTGCGGTACCGTCTGAGACCGGAGGTTTTCAGATTTACAGCGATGCTTCGAAGAAAGGTTTGGGTTGTGTGCTTATGCAGAATGGGAAGGTGATTGCATATGCCTCTAGGCAGTTGAAGCCGTACGAGGTTAATTACCCAACACACGACTTAGAATTAGCTGCCGTGGTATTTGCGTTGAAAATCTGGAGACATTACCTGTACGGAGAGACTTGTGATATTTTCACTGATCACAAGAGCTTGAAGTATATTTTCACGCAAAAGGAGCTTAATATGAGGCAGAGAAGATGGCTCGAGTTATTGAAAGATTATGATGCCAAGATTCAATACCACCCGGGGAAAGCTAACGTGGTGGCAGATGCCCTCAGTAGGAAAAGTTCAGGGAGTGTGGCGTGTTTCGTTACTCAGCCTCACATTATCAAGGACTTGGAGAGGATGGAGGTAGAGTTGCGTGCAGGCAGAACAGATGGAAGTTTGGCTCACCTCAAAATAGAGCCTAACCTGGTGGGAAAAATTAAGGAAGCGCAGGGTGAGGACGGTGAGTTGTTGGGTGTCAAGGGAAAAGTAGAGCAGGGGAAGCTGCATGATTTCTGGGTTGATGACGTCGGTGTGGTATGGACAGGTAGCAGGCTGTGTGTTCCCAAAGATGCAGATATTCGAGAGGCGTTGTTGACAGAGGCTCATAGTTCGCCTTCCGCTATACCACCTGGTTCCACGAAGATGTATAGAGATCTAAAGAAGCATTTCTGGTGGAATGGCATGAAGAAGGATATCGCAGATTTTGTTGGGAGGTGCCTCACGTGCCAGCAAGTCAAAATTGAGCATCAGCGACCGAGTGGCCTCCTTCAACCACTCGAAATACCGGTTTGGAAATGGGACGAAATAACAATGGATTTTGTCACCGGTTTGCCTAGGACGCTGAAGAAAAATGATGCCATATGGGTAGTGGTGGATCGACTGTCGAAAACAGCTCATTTTCTACCGATTCGTGAAAGTATCTCTGCGAGTAAGTTGGCGGAGATTTTCCAAAGGGAGATTGTCAGACTTCATGGGGTTCCAGAATCAATTGTGTCAGATAGAGATCCGCGTTTTAATTCTCGGTTTTGGAAGGGATTACAGCAGGCGTGGGGTACGAGACTTAAATTCACTTCGGCTTATCACCCTGAGTCAGATGGACAATCAGAAAGGACCATCCAAACGTTAGAAGACATGTTGAGGTCTTGTGCGTTAGATTGGAGTGGCAATTGGGACGAGTACTTGTGCTTGGTGGAGTTTGCTTACAATAATAGTTGGCATGCAAGCATTGGCATGGCACCTTTTGAAGCACTATATGGGAGGAAGTGTAGGACTCCGATTTGTTGGAATGAGATTGGTGAAAAGGCCATTGAGGGGCCTGAGCTTGTTAGGGTGACAAATGAGAAAGTCGAAGAGGCAAAGCGAAGAATGAAAGAGGCTCGTTCACGGCAGAAGAGCTATGCAGATAAGCATAGGAGAGATGTGGAATTCGAACCGGGGGAGCACGTGTTTCTGAAGGTTTCGCCTTGGAAAGGGGTTCGTCGTTTTGGTTTGAAAGGGAAGCTTAGCCCGAGATATATTGGTCCTTTCGAGATTTTGGAGAGAGTCGGCGAAGTAGCGTACCGAGTGGCATTGCCTCCTGCATTGTCACATGTTCATAATGTGTTTCACGTTTCGGTGTTGCGTGGCTACAATTATCACCCGCTTCATGTGGTCCAATATCCGTTTGGTGAGATCAGAGAGGATCTTTCTTGCGAAGAGGAAGCAGTGCAAATCTTAGCTCGTGAGGAACGAGTGATGCGTAATAGGACCATTCCGTTCGTTAAGGTGTTGTGGAGAAATCATTCAGAGCATGAGGCGACATGGGAGCTCGAGGAATCGATCAGAGAGCGTTATCCCCATCTTTTCGGTAATCTAATCATCTCTTAGTTTCTTTAGTTTGATTCCGGGGACGGAATCCTTTTTAAGTGGGGTAAGTTATAATAACCGTAAAAAAAAAAAAAAATTTTAAAACACATAAATGTAAAAACACACAACTAATCTAATACATAATAACAAACCTAATAATTGTATCAATAAGCATAGCGGTATGAACTTTGTTTTGGCGATTTCGGGGACGAAATCATTTTAAGTGGTAGGTGTTATAATAACCCGAGTTTAATAATTTGCGATTTCGAGGACGAAATCATTTTAAGTGGTAGGTGATATAATAACCCGAAAATTAATAACAATATTAATAAAAAAAAATAATAATAATAAATACAAATAACAACATAATTTTAACTTAACTAAATAATACACTTTCAGTAAAATAAATAAACCGGGCTTAAATAATAAAAGAACTAAACGAGCCCAAGCCCGTTTACTAATTAGGGTTAAACTAGTATTAAATAAACTAATAACCCTTAAACAAATCAGTTAAACGGAACCCTAGCGGCCGTAATATCATCGCTGCAGTTCTTCAAGAAGCAAATCAGACGAGTGTTCGTGAATCTTTTTCAACCGAGGTAACAATCTTTTCTAAACTATCTCGTTCTTGTAAATCTTGTAAACATAACGATGTTTGTATCTGAAAAAGATTAAGTAAACCAGATCTATACGAAATAAAAGATAAAATAACGAACCTGCTATTAGAGATTGAGCGGCGGTAATGATGGTGGTTTCGTGACCGGCGGCGCCGCACCAGGGACGGCCGCAATGGCCCTGGTCAGCGGCTGCCGTGAAAGAGGGTGTGTGAACCGAGATCTCGAGCGAGTGAGAGTGTGTGTGGCTGGTGAGTCGAGCGATGGTGGCAGAGATGGTGGTGCTATGACGGCGGCGGTCGCCGGAGGTAGTTAGAGACCGAGAGAGAGAATAGTGTAGAGAGAGAAAGAAGAGAGAGAGTGAGAGATCATGTGTGTGTGTGCTGGCCGAAATATTAGGGGAAAGAAAAGGATCCGGGTCTTGACCCGACCCGACCCGAAGCTAAGCTTAATTAATTAAATGAATTTGTATTATGTTAACTAAATTGATTTTCTGTTTTTTTTATTATTTAATTCTTATAAAACCATTATTCTATTATTAACTCACAATTAGTCTTGATTTATTTAATAAACCTAAATATTTTTAGTTGGAACAAATAAGAATAAATTAATTGACATTTAATATAATAATTATATAAGTTGGACCAAACTTTAGGTTAATATTTTATTTAATGAATTAATTAATTATTCATAAGTATATTTATGATTAATAACATTTATATGTTATTATTAGATGATGAAAATATTAATTTATTTTAAGTGAACCGTAACCTAAAGTTGGTTAATTATAAAATTAATAACTTGTTAAATATTAATATGAAATTGCTAGTGAAGTTAATTGAGATTGAAATATACATTAAAATTATACAAATTAAAGTGGACGGAAATTTCATAAATAATTATTAAAACACCGATTCGATTAATAATGGCGAAACGAACTTAATAATTATTAGGTACAAAAGTATATATTAAAATAGTGGGATTAGGTATCTAGGAGACCAATCTAGTTAATACCTATCGGTTCCCTAATTTAAGTTCGTTCTTATAGATCGGGTTGATTCGTAGCGGTTCTGTGGTCATCGTGAATTTTGCTAAGCTGCTATTAAGGTACGGATCCCGTACTTCTTTCAGCGTTACTCTTGAGTTGTTTCGTTGTGTGAATTGCATGCTAATACTTGACAGTCGAACTTTTATATCTCGTGTCAGTTTCCTTATTTATACTATCGAAAACAAATATCGATTTTTATCGCTCGAAAACATTTGCGAAAAAACATACTTTGAAACTGATTTATGGCTTGTTATGGAAGTTGATGATGTTTTGTGAAATGTGGCCCTTTTTGTTATTGAAATGATTATTTAAAGTTGAGATGTTTATGCGGGCCTTTTGTTATGCTTGAACCCTAGAGATTAGACAGGAGCTAGGATTACCGAGTGAACTACCTGTGGAGGTACCACAGGCATGCCATTGCGGCACCAATGGCATGACACTTCCGTAACAGTGTGATCGGTTACGGCGTCTCCCTTTTGTTGTGATTATGATTATGATTATGAATGATTGAGATTATGTTTATGATCGATGGAGATCATGTTAGCTCGGGATATGAGCTGTTGATTATTTCAGGGAGGCGTATGGATGCATCCTAGGCTATGTTATGAGATTTGCGGAAGTAAGGTGTAATGCCATACACCCCTTCCGGCCAGATGCACTGAGGTGGCGCACTCAGTGTAGTCTTGTTGTGATTATGAGATTGATTGTTGTTTATGATGTTAGGCCGCTCGGTAAATATAACCCAACCCTTTGTTGCTTCAGCCATTATATTTCTTTGTTTGATCTGGTGTGGAGGTGGATATCTGTTTTAAAGAAAAACCATTTTCAAAACTTTCCTTTTAAAGAAATTTATTTTCAAAACATTCCTAAGTCTTTGAATTCGTATACGTTGCACTTGTATTCGATCTCCGTACTGGGCGTTTGGCTCATGCTGTGTTCTTTCTTCCGGCAGGTACTCAGGGGTGATGATGGGCAGTGTGCAGAGAGTTGACTATTGGAGGATTAGACTTATGATAGATATTTTACATTGCTTTAATAAATAAAGTTCGTGAACATTAACTAAGTTGGTTTTGCTTTATTTTGTTATTCGAGATCAGTTGAAATTTATGTTAAGTTTTGGAAGTTTAATAAATTGTTTAGTTTGCTTTAGTTAGATGAGGTAGTTTATTAACATCGCCGGTCCGGTCGGGATCGGGGTGTTACAGGATGAATACACACTTTTCAATTGAATTGAGTAAGTTGATCATTATAGGATAATGATACAAAGTAAAAACTCGATCATTACATTATAGTAGAAAATGACATTTAGAAGTTTTAGCAAAGTTGAAAAATACTTTCATATGAAGTATGTTGTGTGAATAATTATTGAAATGTTCTACATTAATGGTTGATTTTTACACTATTAAACGTCATATTGGCCCTATGAAATCTTAAAGTAAAATCATTAAAGATATTTGAAGTGAAAAGAAATTTATAAAGCTAGAGTGATGTATAAAAAGTTGGTCGCTTTCGAGATCAAAATAGATATGATTGATGTCAAGAACACTTGGTTTAATTCATGTTTAACTTTATTTTTACCGACTACTCTTCGTACCATTCAAGCATAAAAAGTTATGTTATTTATTCTGAAATATATGAATATGAAGTTATCCTAATCTATAATAAATACTATTAAATGAGTAACTAATTTGTCACGTGTCGACTCATCATTTAATTAGCCGCGTATCAAAACTTCAATCTGCTATACATGTTTACTAAAATTAAATTTTAATTAAAATCAAATCAAATCAATATTTATGATCTAATCTAACTAATCTAATATAAAATTAAGGGTTAAGATCATTTTTGACCATCCAACTTTCATATTTGTCTAATTTAACTACTAAACTATTTTTTTTTACACATTTAGCCATTAAACTTGTTTTTATATACACATTTAACCACTAAACTATATTTGTTCATATTTAACCATTGAAATCATATACGTTTGTCCACTAAACTATCAGATTTTGTACACATATGACCATTAAACTATCATAAATTGTACACATTTGACCATTAACTTTGTACAAATTTAGACTATTAGCCATTACTTTTAATCATTTTCCTAAAATAGAACATTAAACTAAAATTTAATGGCTAAATGTTTACAAATACTAGTTTAATGGTTAAATGAGACAAATATGAAAGTTGAATGGTAAAAAATGACCTTAACCCTATAATTAAGTCAAATATAATAAACTCAAAATTTTATAATTATTTCATTTGTTTTTATAAATATTTATTCTTAGATTTTTTTTTTTTAAATTCAACACATATAGTACATGAGTATATAATCTAGTTATTTATGAGGGCTAAAGCCGTACAATAGCATTATATTTTTTAAGGTGTATCAATATAGTACGTGTGCTTTTTATATTGTTAATATGATACATTTACTTTTTTATGACCGGTTATTTCGTCTAGCTTTGCGCAGTTGTGGGGGAATCGTTGGTACGAGCTTGTTCACCGTTGGATCTACATAAAATTTGAGGAGAAGCTTCGCAACACATAGTTCTTCGATCTGGACGGTGAAGATCGTCATTGGAGATATCTACAGAGATCTGTAGGTGTTTGAAGTTGGATGTGCTGTGTGATTTCTCCTAACAGGTTATCACAAGGACGAGAGAGTGTATTTGATGCTTCAATTATGAAAATTTGAACATTAATAAAAAGAAAAATTTCACACTTAACAGGTATAGCCAGTAACCGGTTACTAAAAGTATCATATTGGTATGAAAAAATGTAGTTCACGTATCAAATTTGAACGATTCAGAAAGTACACGTGTAATGTGAATAATTAAAATAGTACACGTATCATATCGATACATTTTAAAAAGTAATAACTAATCTACGACTTTAACTCTATTTATGATAAGGGTTTTCGGTCTTAATAAAATCTTGTTTTAAAAAAAAAATTAACTATGATGAATTGAAGGAGACCGTCCAACCATGTTAGCGGATTCGTTAACTCCAAAGCAAATAAATTCTTATATATTTATTATTAATAATTAATTCATATTTAACATTATTAATTCTAAAATATTCTAATTCAATCAAAGGTAATACTTCAAAAAAAAAAAAAACGATTGAGAGAAAAACGAATAAATTATATGATGACTTGAATGATTAAATTTATTTAGTCAACAATCTATCTTTATATTAAGTATAAAAATAAAGTGACACTATTCATTTTATTTATTACGATTTTATCATAAATTTTTAGTGAAATATGTTATCTATATACTTTTTTTTGCCTTTTGATATATATCTCCACATCATTAATCATTTCTATTTATTTATTCTTTTAACTAATCATTATTACATTTTATTTATAACCAATTATTACCACAAAGTACACATGAATTAAAAATTTCGGACCAAGATTATATAAATTTCAAATGTGATACGGCAAAGAATGCATCTTCAAACAAAATAAGTTACATATTTTATAACTGATAAAAAAATAATGTTGTGATTGCTAGAAATTTTCTACACAACCTAACTTGGAAAAAGTAATACGAACTCAAATCAAATTGAAAAATGGGTCAACACGAAAATTTTGAGTCAGATTAAACGAAATCAACTCATTTGACATGTTTAAACATTTAAATGACAATAAAAAAACTAAAAAAAAAAAAAAAAAAAAAAAAAAAAAAAAAAAGCAAAACGGGAAGAATTATACTTCTAATCGTGTTAGACAAATGATGTTTGTTAATTAATTTTAGACCAAATGTATTTTTTTCATTGTTATTTGGGTTGTATAATTCTAATCTAGTATTCTTTTTTTTCTTTAAGATCAAGTTAAGCCAAAATTGAATAGCTACTACGAAAATTACACACTAAGTGGGTATTTGGTTTTGCGTTATAAACAAGATTATTAGCTTATTACGTTACAATAACGCAAATCCAAACACCCTCTAAATCTAAAAAACAAGAATTGAATTAAAAAACAAAATATGAATGTGAGCAAAAAATGGGTCAGTGTACTTGTGAATTCACATGATCCCTAGACAAAATTTTGACACAACTCAAACCTAGCACATATATTAATTGGTTAAAACTCGGTAAACATGATTTTGACATGAAAATTTGTTAGTACAAACCCGACAATAGAAAACACCACATGATTGTTTGGCTTAAACAGAAACATAACAATTTTAATGACATGAATAACAAATATATTTGTTAGTTTTATAAATTACAAATTTTAATTTAATGTTTTGATATAAATAAAATGTTTAAACATTAAAAAAATTAGACGATAGTTTTTAGCAAAATGCAAAAATTATGATATAATGCATAAATAATCATAATGTCGTAAGTAGAGAAAAAGAAAACTACATGTTACAATTTATAAACATAAGCATTCGGTAATAAACATTTTTAGTTAGTCTACCTACTTAAAATAGTGACATAAATTAGGTTATAATTATTCAAACACTATACCATATACGTGGATGTGGTATCCTACTTTTATCCCGAAGCAGCAAGTGGATAAATGATACCTTATTGGAATCCAAACGTTGATACCAAGTGCGCTTAAATATTAAACACGTATGAAACAACAATAAAAAGTTCAGAAAATTCAGTTACAACTATAATTCAAATATATGTTATAATTATCATGATCCTCATCAAAGATGTGGTTCTTGTGTTATTGTATACATGCATACATGTAGAATGAGAAAATAATATTTATCATAAAAAGTATATATTTTAAACTATAATTATTTATCATACCTTTGATTCATAATTATTTGATTTATAATTGAATTTATATGATACTTTGATTCACTTTTAATTGGATTAATCTGATGACCAAAAGAAAAATATGAATCAAAAGATGATTGATAAATAAGTAGTCATGATTAATGCATATTTTTTGTCTAGTTTCAACCTAGTCAATAATTTATATAAATTAGACACGCACACAAATCCTCGTCATCCATTTTTTTAGATCAATCTAGTTCATTCAAGTGGATATAAGTACATTTCTCTCCAAACTCACTTTCTATAAAAGATAATTACATAAAAAGAAGGAACTCTTGAATATATAATTTTTTTTATTGGGGAGAATTTCATATATACCCCTTCAAAACTTCATAATATCATATATACCCAACCTAAAATTTTAATATCATATATATCCCTCCTAAACATCATAATATCATATATATACCCAATTTTAATTATTAATATCACATATATCCCTCTTAAACATCATTAATATCATATATACCCAAATTCATTAATTTTATTATTTTTAAAACATTTAAAACTCACAATTAATATTGCTTATTAATTAATGACCATTATACCCTTACTCATTTCTTCTTTCAACTAAACTTCAAAATATCATATATATATCCAACTTAAATTAAATTATCATATCTCTTTTAATAATTTTATATAATTTATTTTTGTAAACTTTACTAAATAAATTATTTAAACAAAAACAAATTAACATTAAAAATAAAAAACAAAAAAGTTGTATTATGTTTTTGCTCGTTTGTAATCAAATCGTATCGTCTTGTTATATTTTTTTATTTGTTTTTTACAATAATCTATATACATATTATGTACTTTTTTTCTTTTTCTTTTCGAACTTTATAGTTGCATCACATTTTGTTTTTTTTTTTTAATTTAGTATATATATTTTTATTGTATTCTAATACATTAGTTTCTAATCTTTTTTCAAGTTTGCATTCGTTTTATAACTATTTTTTATTTAGTTTACTTTTTTTAAATTTTTATATTTAGTCTGGAATATTAGTTACAACTTGTTATCCGATGTAATTAGTTGTGTATAGTTAACACAAAATATACACAACTAATTACATCGGATAACAAGTTATAACTCATATTCCAGACTAAATATAAAAAATTAAAAAAAGTAAACTAAATAAAAAATAGTTATAAAACGAATGCAAACTTGAAAAAAGATTGAAACTAATGTATTAGAAAACAAAAAATATATACTAAATTAAAAAAATGTGATACAACTATAAAATTCTAAAAGAAAAAGAAAAGAAAGAACATAATATGTAATTAATTGTTTATAGATTACTGTTGAAAGAAAACAAATAATAAAATATAATAAGACGATACGATTTGATTGCAAACGAGCAAAAACATAATACATTTTTTTTAATGTTAAATTTATTTTAGTTTGAAGAATTTATTTATCAAAGTTTACAAAAATCAATTATATAAAATTATTAAAAGATATATGATATTTTAATTTAAGTTGGATAAATATGATATTTTGAAATTTAGTTGAAAGAATAAATGAGTAAGGGTATAATGGTCATTAATTAATAAGAAATATTAATTATGAGTTTTAAATGTTATAAAAATAATTAAATTAATGAATTTGGGTGTATATGATATTAATGATGTTTAAGAGAAAGATATGTGATATTATTAATTAAAATTGGGTATATATGATATTATGATGTTTAGGAGGGATATATACGATATTAAAATTTTAGGTTATATATGATATTATGAAGTTTTGGAAGGTTATATATGAAATTCTCGCTTTTTATTAACCCATGTATTACGTTTGATAATAAAATATCATATAACATGTATTGTAGGTCCCAAAAGGTTTCGATAGTGTATTGTTCTAAGTTGTAGAGGGGGGTGAATACAGCTATTTAAAAACTCAACACTCTTTTCTCAATGTTTGTGTATATTATCAACAAGTGTTAATTACAAACAAGCTTGACTGCGGAAAGGTTCAAGCTGAGATGACAGATACAACAGTTGTTCAACTAAACTAAGGCACACTCAGACTAGATACAATGACTACACTCACTTAGATGCACTCACTGATTTTACAAGACTCAGATGGACAGGTTGAATAAGAACAGCTTAGACACACGTACTGTTATATTCAAGCAGACTTGCATGAATGAAAAACACACTTTAATGCACGATCTGATTTCACACTCTTGGATGCCTCACAATCCTTAGAAGCTTCCTTTTATACTCTCATTGAGAATCTCAGTTATAATAACCCGAATTTAATAATTGGCGATTTCGGGGACGAAATCAATTTATGTGGTGAGTGTTATAATAACCCGAATATTAAATAACAAATATTAATAAATAGAAATACTAATAATAATAAAAACCTTAATAACATTAATAAGCAACAGATTATTTAAGATAAATAAAGGGACCAACGTGATAAATTATATAACTCAGATAAATTAATTAAACAGATGGGCTTAATTAAATAGATTACTAACTTGGACTAAGCAAGCCCAACCCAGATTACATCTGTATTAATATCATTAATCCCAAAACCCTAAACCCTAATTACAACTCTGAAAAAAAAAAAAGAGAGAAACGCAAAGAAACCCTAGCCGGCCATTAAAGTGTTGAAGTCGATCGGAAGCTACCGGACGAGAGTTCGCGGATCCCTTCAAAATCAAGGTATCAAAACCATTCGGTAATCCATGTTGTTATTTATTTACTGTGATGTTGTAGAAATTATGAAATCGGGAAATAACTTGAATGATTATCAATCTAAACCTTGAGATTTAAAACACAAATAACGAACCTGAAAATAGGGTTTGAGAGGCGGTGACGGTGGTGGTTTCGTGGTCGGCGGCGCTGCACCAGGAGCGGCCGCAATGGCCCTGGTCAGCGGCGATGTGTGAGCGCCGAGAGAGAGAGATCGAGCGGGTGAGTGTGAGCGGGTGTGAGGCTGAGCGGTGAAGGCGGTGGCGATGGAGTTTTGGTGCTGTGATGGCGGCGGCGGCGCTAGGTTTTAGGCCGCTGCCATTGTGGGTTGGCTGCGAGGGCAAGCGAGAGACGGAGAGGGAGAGTGAGGGAGGGAGAGGAGACGAGAGCCGAGAGGAGTCGGCGTGGTGGTTGTCGTGGTGGTCGCCGGTGATGGGGGCGGCGGTCGTCGGAATGGAACCGAGAGCAGAGAGGGTGAGAGGCTAGAGAGAGAAGTGATAATGTGTTGTGTGTGTGGTGTGTGTGGGCACCGAGATTTTAGGGGAAAAAGAAGTGGATCCGGGTCTTTGACCCGACCCGACCCGAAGTGTAACTAATTAAATGAATTTTTTTATAATATTAAGTTAATTGATTTTCTGTTTTTATTTAATTCTTATAAAACCAATATTTCTATTATTAACTCACAACTAGTCTTAATTTATTTAGTGAACCTAAATATTTAGTTGGAACAAATATGGATAAATTAATTGTCATTTAATATAATTATATAATTATGACCAAACTTTAGGTTAATCTTTTTATTAATGAATTAATCAATTATTCATAAGTATATTTATGTTTAATAACATTTATATGTTATTATTAGATGCTGAAATTATTAATTTAATTTAAGTGAACCGTAACCTAAAGTTGGTTAATTATAAAATTAATAACTTGTTAAATATTAATATGCAATTGCTAGTGAAGTTAATTGAGATTGAAATATACATTAACATTATACAAATTTAAAGTGGACAGAAAATTACATAAATAATTATTAAAACACCGATTCGATTAATAATGGCGAACCGAACTTAATAATTATTAAGTACAAAAGTATGTATTAAAATAGTGGGATTGGGTATCTAGGAGACCAATCTAGTCAATATCTATCGGTTCCCTAATTTAAGTTCGTTCTTATAGATCGGGTTGATTCGTAGCGGTTCAGTGGTCGTCGTGAATTTTGCTAAGCTGCTATTAAGGTACGGATCCCGTACTTCTTTCAGCGTTATTCTTGAGTTGTTTCGTTGTGTGAATTGCATGCTAATACTTGACAGTCGAACTTTTACATCTTGTGTCAGTTTCCTTAACTATATTATCTAAAACAAATATCGATTTTTATCGCTCGAAAACATTTGCGAAAAAAAACATACTTTGAGACTGATTTATGGCTTGTTATGAAAGTTGATGATGTTTTGTGAAATGTGGCCCTTTTTGTTATTGAAATGATTATTTAAAGTTTAGATGTTTATGCGGGCCTTTTGTTATGCTTGAACCCTAGAGATTAGACAGGAGCTAGGATTACCGAGTGAACTACCTGTGGAGGTACCACAGGCATGCCATTGCGGCACCAATGGCATGACACTTCCGTAACAGTGTGATCGGTTACGGCGTCTCCCTTTTGTTTGCGATTCATGATTGAATGATTGATTGAGATTATGTTTATGATCGATGGAGATCATGTTAGCTCGGGAAATGAGCTGTTGATTATTTCAGGGAGGCGTATGGATGCATCCTAGGCTATGTTATGAGATTTGCGGAAGTAAGGTGTAATGCCATACACCCCTTCTGGCCAGATGCACTGAGGTGGCGCACTCAGTGTAGTCTTGTTGTGATTATGAGATTGATTGTTGTTTACGATGTTAGGCCGCTTAGTAAATATAACCCAACCCTTTGTTGCTTCAGCCATTATATTTCTTTGTTTGATCTGGTGTGGAGGTGGATATTTATTTTTAAAGAAAAACCATTTTTAAAACTCTCCTTTTAAAGAAACTTAATTTCAAAACATTCCTAAGTCTTTGAATTCGTATACGTTGTACTTGTATTCGATCTCCGTACTGGGCGTTTGGCTCATGCTGTGTTCTTTCTTCCGGCAAGTACTCAGGGTTGATGATGGGCAGTGTGCAGAGGGTTGACTATTGGAGGATTAGAGTTATGTTAGATATTTTATTTGCTTTAATAAATAAAAATCGTGAACGTTAATTAAGTTAGTTTTGCTTTATTTTGTTATTTGAGATCTGTTGGAATTTATGTTAAGTTTTGGAAGTTTAATGAATTGTTTAGTTTGCTTTAGTTAGATGAGGTAGTTTATTAACATCGCCGGTCCAGTCGGGATCGGGGTGTTACATCAGTGAAGCTTCTTCATTGGACAAATGAGATAGTGGAAAGTCTTTCCAAAAAGACAAGACATCTTTTCTGCACATTCTGATAAAGCAGATTTGTCTTCATATGGCAGAATCTTTGTCTTTTTCTTTTTGTCACTGTTGCATAAGGCTTTAACCAAAAGAGGAATGTCAACTTTGCATCTTTCTTCTTTTGCTAAGGCCATTTTGATATAAAAAAATGTCTGTCACCCTTTTCAAATATCCGTTTGTCTTCATGTAACAGAACAGCGTAGGGAGGCTGTGCAGTTTCTGTTTTCCACTTTGTCTTCGACTTGTAAACTGATCTTGTAGCAAAAAACAATACATGAGGACTTGGAAACACATTCCATAAAGTGTTTAGTCTGTTCACAAAGAACAGAATACTTAGAATCTGTCCAAGCTGCTCAACAGAACAGAGTAGCGTAGACAGTTTATGTCCAGCCTGTTCAGCAGACAGAACAGCTTGGACAATCTGCCTTTGTTGCAACGACTGCAACAGGGTAAATAGCTTTGGGTGGATATTGCAAATCACTTTTCAGGTTTCAATAAGGCATAAACAGACCTTAAATTATACCTTCAAGTGCATCAAACAGGTTTGATTAAAAATCTCCCCCTAAGATGTAGAGCAGGTTTGACTGAGGCCTTTTTGTGCCTAACATGTATACGAAACTTAACCAAAACATAAAAATATTAGTGGTTAAAATAAAATACAAGAATATCATTGTTATTCGTTATAATCATTATTTTTTCTAACCTTTTAAGTATATGTGAATAGATGTAACTCACTTTAATCATTCTAATTGTTATTTTCAAATTTATATATTTCTAATTGATGTAATTTGAGATTTTTATCTTTACATAAAGCGTATATTTATATATGTATTTAGGGAAACTAGTCGAGAAGGTTAATATAAAATTCAAAATTTAATAATAGAAGTATTGTAAAAAATTTAGACCGTGGAATGATCGTGAAATTTATTTTTGCCAAATAAGAACATAGAGAAAGAATCAGGATATTTTATTTTTTGTCAAAAAAATAAAGATAAAATTTTATTTTCTTAATTGGTTATTAATACAATTTTTTTGTTAAAATTGAATTTATAAGTCTTTTTCTACCTAAAATTTCACGTTACCTTTATAATAAAAAAATTTTATATTATCTTACCTTTCTTAAACATTTGTACTATATTTTATTATGATAAATAAAGGTGTTATTTGTTTTTGAAGAGGTTAAATGTCTGAAATCTAAAAACCACGTCTGAAATTAAGAGGATACCTTAACATCTGAAATTAAAAGACTCTTAATTAATTAATATAACTCACATCCTCTTAAAATTCAGAAGAAATTTCAGAGGTTTACCTATTAAGTCTGAACCTAAACAAACAAACTTAATTTATAATAGATCTGAACTTAGACTTCAAACGTTTTTAAGAGCCTCTTAATGGAAAACAAACGAGGCCAAAATGTTACAGAATATGTTTATACTAGTATTATATTATTTTACTTTTAAATATTAAATAATTTTTATATAATTTTTATTTATTTGTAGTATGTTTCAAATAAATTTATGATAGAAATGGATTTGATATTTGAATTATTTTAAGGGTTTATTTTTTATGAAAAAACATGATTCATGTTTTTTTTGTATTATCGTCCCTCCATATTTTTTTTATAAAAATCCTCAAATTAAATTTTTTTTTCTTTTGCTTTAGTTAAATTTGGACATTAAACATGTTTAAATACACAAATGCACTGACGATGTTGTCATCATTAGACATGTTATCATTTCTTAACATTATAGTTTATCTTAATTGATAAAAACTACATATTCATTACGGATACCTGCAGCAACGGACGAGAAACCATAACACTAGTTTTATAGATTTTCCAAAATAACATTCATGTTTTATCGAAAAATCAAAAGTTTATGAAAACTATATATCTACATATTACAATACTAAAAATAATTATTATTTTGAAAAATCATAGTAATTAATTGACCATATATTTTTGCCAAATTTTGTCTTTAGCTTCTTTAAAATAAGCGTTAACAACTTAACATGATTCTATTCTTAAGAATATATACATTCTACGTAAAACAATCACAAATTGTTGCTGATGATGTTGCTGTTACTATTGTTGTTGTTTTTCTAAGACAAGTAGCCCTTTTTAATTGAAATTTGTATGAGTCGAACTTAAGAGCTCATTATAAAATCTTAATGTTCAACCACTAAATTATCTTGTGTATTATTTTTTATTATAATAATAATTTACATAGTGGAATAAATTTATGTATCTATAAATAAGTTTTAACCAATTAAGTATCCTCTCTTAAATTCTTATAGGCAATTGATATCAAGGATGAAAGTGTGAAAGAATTCCTTATTTCAAAGTGGAATCTAGAATGTGGATGTACTAATTAAACGGGAGCGATATACAGGGTATAACTACGAGCGACCTATGAAAATATGAAGCATTTAAGATCAATTTTAAAAAAATCTGAATCGATTTGATATAACTCGAGTTAAGCTTACGACTATGTTTGGTAGAGAGCTTCCAAAAGCTTTTAAGAGCTTTTAGAAGCTATTATTTTGAATAAGCTCTACTAAAAAATAAAAGCTTTGTTTGGAAGGATACATAGAGCTTTCATTTTCTCAAAAATAAGCTCTTTTTTAAAAAGCTAGTAGAAGTAGCTTTTGAAAAGCTCCGGAGCTTTTAGTCAAACATATTTACTTTTTACCCTTCTATCAATCATAAACTACTACCTTTAATTAATATTAATGCCCTTTTAAGTAATTTAATACTATAAACTACAGCTACAGCTAGTTTTGCCAAACTTAACTTGTGAAGATCCTATGTCTAATCGAGCTTCTATTTATTTGCAAATTTACCATTTCATATATAAATGATCAAGTTGATTCGAGTCATTAAGTTATTGATTTGTGTATTTTTAAGTTTTTTTTTTTTAATAAACCATCTAGTCGAGCTTGAGTATATCAATACATTTATCGAGTTCAAGTTCAAGCGTGAAAGCTTAGGCGCATTCAAGCTCAAGCTTGAAAGCTTAGGCTCATTCAAGCTCGAGTCAAGCTTCGATTTACAATGACAAGATCGAGTCAAGCTTTACATGAGTCCACTCAACTCGATTTGATTACATCCCTACTAATAGACATCAGCCACATGGTTTTTTAAATATTATTAACAAATACTTCATCATCTTATATAACATCAGTAAGTCAAAACGTTAAAGTTTAAGTAAACTTGGGATGACAAAAAATCCCAAACCCACGGAAAAACCTGAAAACTGATTTTGTTGGAGGCAGGGTTCGGACGTGTTATCATGTTCGAGGCAGGGATTACAGATCTAATCAGGGATTTATAAGCTCGGAAATGAAGGGACCAATCCCCACCCGGTCCTGCCCGATATTAACCTATGCTATAAATAGCTTCTACAAATATACTCATTCTTATTGAACTATGCCATATATATAATAACGTATACTTAATATCTATCTACTTTCGCTTATTAATGTAATCGTATTTTTAATCGTGATCTATGTTACCTA
Organism: Centrapalus pauciflorus; assembly: GCA_020465985.1. Lineage (NCBI taxonomy): Eukaryota > Viridiplantae > Streptophyta > Magnoliopsida > Asterales > Asteraceae > Centrapalus > Centrapalus pauciflorus. The sequence continues at coordinate 242,192 of JAANYP010001790.1, forward strand.
AACTATGTTGTTATTTGGTTTCAATTGGTTATATTTGTTAGTTAAATTTATCTTATTGTAGTTAAGTATGTTTTGGGTATTATTTGAAGTCTCACTTGATGTAATTGGGTCTAATCCTCTTACATAGACTCAAAAGATGTGATGCCCCATAGTAATTTACTGCTTTGGACCGAAGCCCACTTTGGCCCCTCTTATTGGGTTGGGCTTGATACTAGACAATCACTTAAAAATTAAAAATAATAATAGAAGTTCCGACAACTTTTTCAGCCGACATGAATAAGGTAAATCATGTAACCAGAAAAAGAATTTGTATTTCCAACAAGAGGTATGCCTGCTAAGATATTTTAAACACCTCAAACTAGATCTCATTAGATCCTGTAACCACGTAGCTGGATAATAATCCGAACATTCCATAATGGAAATCTCATGAGATATATAAACAATCATACCAAAAGCACAGACACTTTCACTAACCGAACAAAATTTATACAAAATTATATGGTGCCATAAGTAAATATGTTATAGGTGTATAAATTTTGTTCGGTTAGTGAAAGTGTCTGTGCTTTTGGTATGATTGTTTATATATCTCATGAGATTTCCATTATGGAATGTTCGGATTATTATCCAGCTACGTGGTTACAGGATCTAATGAGATCTAGTTTGAGGTGTTTAAAATATCTTAGCAGGCATACCTCTTGTTGGAAATACAAATTCTTTTTCTGGTTACATGATTTACCTTATTCATGTCGGCTGAAAAAGTTGTTGGAACTTCTATTATTATTTTTAATTTTTAAGTGATTGAACACGAATCTTGGTTATGCATGTGTGTCTTCTTTCTTTCTTTTTTTAAAGGCAAAACATGCCTATATATCATGCAAAACATACCCAAAACTAATTAAATATTAGAAAATTAACCAACTATATACAGTCCATGTCTATAATTATAGCATAAAATCCACAATCCGGCCACAATATATCCCTATCACTACAACAAAAATGACATTTACCGAGGGAATTATCTCTCGGTGATCCCTCAAAAAAGCTATTTTTCCGACATATTTCCGAGGGATTTGGTCTATAGGATTAATCTAGTCGCTATTTGTCTGTTTATAGCATAATTAATATTAATGTGGACATGTAGTAAAGCTTTTAGTCCACAATTAAAAGTTTCAAACAAACAAATACTAACACAAATACAATACAATATATATCTCTTAACCATGACCAAAACATTAGTTTAAATTATTTTTTTTTTAAAAAAAAAGGATAACCCATTCACCGAGAGGGTTAACTAAAAACCATGTCATTCTTTGTGTTTCTCTATAACCTCCTCCATTTTTTTATCGATTGCTTTCTTTGTACCTTCTCGTTAGGATGGACGATAAAAGGAATGTCAATGGAGGCACTTGGGGGGCGTTTGGTTCACAGAATTTGATGGAATTTGATGGAATTGGAATGAAAATTTCATTCCAATGTGCTGTTTGGCAGTAAAAATGAATGGAATGAATATTCCATTTTTTTTTAAAAAAAACACCACTTTTGAAGGAATCTATTTTCCTTGGGTTAGTGTCATGGAATTTAAATTCCATTCCAAAGATTTTAACAGTTCTAAAACCAAACCCTAGAATTCATCTTCACCAGCATCCATTTCTATTCCGACAGATTCCATTCCTTCCAGAATTTCATTCATTGACAGATTCCATTCTAGAAATAAACATTCTGCGAACCAAACGTCGTCTTCGTTGTTCAAACACCAACTCATTGCTCCCCTTCGAACATAATAAATGAGTCAAAAGTACGTGCCAAGTTTTAATGATTGGCATTGGACAAAGGTTAAAACCTCTTAGTATTATTCAATTCAAAACCCTGAAGAGGTTGATAAACTAAACGAGCTTATATAATTAAGATCATGTTTATATCTTGTACATAACTTTTTTTAAAAATGAAAGTTTATAAAATGTATTAAAAAGATTGTTCTTTGAATTTTTTTAAAAAATTATATAAAACTTATGACTTATGGTCGTCAACCCGTTTGCTTGAATGAGCTGAAATTGTCATAACTAGGGCTAGCTCCATAGTTGTCATGCTTTTGCTTTTGTTTTTAAAGTTAAAACACTTTAACTCATTTTTTTATAAATAACATATAAAACATAAAAACCTAACATCTTTATTTTTGTTACCAAATTTATTAGATTCATTGAACGTAGAAAATTTGTGTCAATATCTCAAGAAAATATCTAGGTCCTCACTCCTCATTGTATTGGATGCTATATTTTTTTTCACCCGTCAAGTGATTAAGATGAAATATAATTTATATTTTATTATGTGTGTGTTCTTTTTTCATTGGTTTTTGAAGTAATAGTTTATTTTAGTGGCAAACCAAACCGGCCTTATCATATTACCATTTCTAAAAGAGGCTATATATATTAATTTTCAATAATTTTATACTACTAAAAAACATGTTTTTTTTTTTCCTTTTTTTTCTTTTTACCTTTTTGAGCTATCCCGTGTCATTATTTTTTGCATTATTATTGACAAAATGTATGCAAGTAAACATTATCTAGAAAATCATGTTAAAAACCAACACACTTTCAGTATTTTTCGAATAAGTCATTGTACCAAAAACGTTTCCACAAAAATCTCTCAACTTAAAAATATTTTCGTAAAAATCAGTACATATAAAATGTTTCCATAAAAGTCCTTAACTTAACAAAATCTTATGAAAAACTTCTGAAAAATCCTTAAAAAATCTCATAAAATAACACAATTTGTAAAAACTTTCAAGTTGAAGGAGTTTTATAGAAACGTTTTTAGTACAGTGACTTAATCAAAAAATATCAAAAGTATGTTGGTTTTTTGTATAATTTCTTTATTATAATATAAATGCATGTTTTTAGTCTTAATTTTTTGAACGTATACATTAGTAAAAAAAATAAAAATTTTGAAAGAGTGTATTATTGTATTGAAATTTATAACCTAGGTTTAAAATACATGAGATACAATGTTTTTTTTTTTGAACTGCAAACTATCCTACTCCTACTCCTAAACTATTTATTTACCCCAAGACTTACTTTCTCCACAAACTAACATTGACATAAGGAGAGGATTCACGTCGTCAAGCTAGACCATATCATGCATATTCTTAATCCCGAGTGTGTACTCTGCTTTCGATTTTTCTTGTCTCGAGTTCTTAAAATCGATTCACTTCGATCGTTTGACCACCACGATATCCAATCTATCTTCTAGCCTTTTATTCTTCTCCCGATCCATAGAACAATCTAACTTGAATTTTCAGTATCATCGTGTCGAGATCACTAGCCCTTGCATAGAATATTTTGTTAAAGAAAATTAGTTTATCATCAGGATATTTATTAAAGAAAATTAGTTTATCATATGTTGTCCGCACATTACCATGTGTAAATTCATGTGGTTTTAAATTCTAATGAGTAACTTGTTAAATTTTCATGTGGTTTTAACTTGCATATTATATGGATATTTTTTTTAAAAGTTGTTTACATTAAATGTATATAAATTCATAGTTAAACATAAAAATATTAATTTTTTAAAAGAGAATACAAAACTAATATTTTTATTTGTCAAAATTATTATTTTTCTAAAATTTTTAGATATATATATATATATATATATATATATATATATATATATATATATATATATATGTGTGTGTGTGTGTGTGTGTGTGTGTGTGTGTGTTTGCACAGATTACAATCTTGATACGTATTCTATCTATGTATAATAAAGGAGAACACAAAATGCCAAATGGCGTCACCTCATTTCACCTAAAAAGATATATACATTTTATTATTTTTAAAATAAAATAATAAAAAAATAGAAATACAATTTATTATTTTTAATATCAGGACGATCGGGTGAGTACTCGAGTCATTTTCAAACCTGGGATCGTTTTTTATGAGTCTCAGCTGTGTAGCTACTGTGTATTGTGTATTGTGCATAAGACAGGGACGCGAACCTCAGGTATGATTCTATTCTTACATATGTGTTATATGTGCGTGAGATGAGATCCAATCCCGGGTGTCCGTGATGTTTTCCATACGGATGGTGATTCGCGATGGGTGATCGTGCGGGCTGATTGTCCCTAACCACTCTTCAGAGTGTGTATACACGGCAGAGCCTGTAGCCAGGTCGCACTTGAGCTACAGGGTTTTAGCTAACCACTGCTGCGTGCGGTCATTAGCTGGGGAAGGGTCTCCACAGTGATTATGTGTGTAGGGCTTCAGATCTCATGCTTTATGTTCATACCTGAAAATATGTTGTTGATTGCCATGGATAGAGATAGAGACCGCCATGCGTTTATGTGCTATGTGTATGTGTGCTATGTGTTTATGTTGCAGAGTCTAACCCTCGCGTACTCACGAGCTTCCGAGCTTATGTATTCGAGTCTATCATGTTCAGGGAATTAGAAAGGGGATCGGTAGCCGTAGCCGCCAGATCGAGACTTGGATCTATTCGGAGACTTTCATATATGCTTTGTGTAATAGTCAGATTAGTACGGCAAGTGATAGCATCTTTTGGGAATTGTAAATCAGTACCTTGTGTATGTATGCAATGCGTATTCTAGCTAGCTAGTTAATCAGGAGGATTAGTGGCATCAAACTTGCGAATACGGTGTTAATCCCTTATATGAAAGTTTTAAATTGTCGGTGATCTGCATTATCTTTTGACATGTGTGTTATAGAGTTATTTAGTTATTGACACTAATGATATTGTGATGATGTGACTTTTGTGCGGAAAGTGAGGGTGTTACAACGTAATATGTGGATCAATAAACTAGTATTTTAATAAATTAATAAAGATATAAAACAACTTTTTAATTAGATAGATGTATAATCATAAGTTTTTTTTTTAAATTAAAAAGATGTCAAAATGTACGGTGAATGTATTAGAAAATCTTTTTCTCATGTTTCCCACAAATTTGATATTTCTAAATCAAACGCAATCTCTCTCACACACACGCAAACACACGTAGCCACAAATATTTGATATTTCTCAAGTTATTTTATGGTTAATCACAATGAATAAATTGTTTACAAAAGAATTTGTATATACCGTTAAAAAAAGTAAATAAGTGGCATATGACACTTAAATAGATTGTCAATTGGCGTATCCTAGATATGACACGTGTAATATACACTTTCCATCTTAATATTAATTAAATTAAATTATGTTATAAAAAAATTATTTGACTATTTGTAGGACTTCTCTTTTTTTTACGGCAAACTAATTTACTCATACTTCTAAATTACACGTTTGCCCCAAATGGGAGTTCAGATTGGGACTTCAAAATTTACATTCACCACCAAATTCCAACTTGCTTCCGGCAAGAGTTGAACTCGTGACCTCAAACTTACATGTCACCCATCATACCGAATGAGTCAAACCCCATACTAGGACTTCTTTTCTGACCTACAACTACAACTATCTTCATATTCTTTTCTAAGTTTCTTATTCAAGTATATTAAAATGAATGAATTAAATAAATAAACTTATTTAAAAAAAATCATTTGAGTATTATTATAAATTAATTTATTTCTTTTTAATTATTTAATTCTTAGTTCTGTATACATGTTTAATTATTTGCTTCAAATCATTTCATTAATCTCTTCAGTAATATAGTATTGCTATTTTATGATATATTTTATTTGCTGTTTCCATAATAAATTTTGAAATTTATATAAATTTTAAAAAACCCGTTATTTAGGTATCACGTCTGATACACACACCTTTAAGTTTTTAAGATATAAGCTAATAGTTCAAATGTTTGTTTGGTAAATGTTCTATTTAACTGCATTCTGCATGGTGTGGATTAGGAGGCCCGTCCCGATCGAAAAGCCCAAATATAGCAAACATCGACAGAACATTTCTCTTCTGTTAAAGACTTTTCTTTGGTTTCCAACTTTCCATTTTCATTGCTATAAATAATATACATATTATAAGTTTATAACGGTTAAGCGTGTTGTAACTATATTTGTTATTTTCATATCTCATGATAAACACTTCTGCCCATCTATCAATATTTCATTTGAGGTTTGACTGTAAAACTGGTAGATTTGAAGGCCCTATATTCTGGAGGTACTGTGCTTGTGATTACAACATAGTTACTTAAATATTTTAAATAGTAAATTGGTAATTTTGAGACTCAATTTTAATAAGTAAAGTGGAGGTCGTAAATAATAAAAAAACTGAATAGTGAAAAAGTAAAATAAATAATACGAATCAAATTTTAAGTGACATAAATTCCAATTTAACGCACCGATACACAACGTATACATGTCAAATACAGAAAATTTTTATTCGTCTAAATTAGATCTTTATTATGACCGTGAGGTCCTACAAAATTGGGGGCCGGCCGAGCCTTCCGCACACCCTAAAAGTAGGGATGGCAACGGGGCGGGTTCGGGGCGGAGAATGGAAATATTGTCCCCGTTTAAAAAAATCGCGGGTATTAAACGGGGATCCTCATCGGGTACGCGGGGAATTGGGTAACCCATTTATAAATCAATGATATGAAATTTAATTACATGGCTCATAATTTAAGCTTAAAATGTTCATGTATGTTAAAATTACAATAATTATATTAAATTAATTTGTATCCCTATCAAATGATAACGAAAAAAACATTATTTCAATAAATTATATGTAAATAAATAAGTTTTCTAAATTATACATAATAATTTTTATGTATAATATATAAAATAGATAAAAATATTCATTTTTTATATATAATATATATACAATATAAATAGCATGTTGCTATTAAAAAGTAATCGGGGATTTAGGGTTATGTAATCAGGTATACGGGACGGGTTTTATCAATACCATACCCGCCCCATCCCCCGTTTAACTTAATCGGGTTCGGGGAAACCCGCCCCGTTTAAATCGGTTTTCGGTTTTCCCCGTCGGATTCGGTTTTTTGCCATCACTACCTAAAAGACGCCCTGCTGTAAAAAACTAAGATTTCGCTACTTAAAATAAGTATTAAGTTCTCTTCTTGAAAGTTTAACTTAATAGAATTATTCGTCTTTTAAAAAAAATTCAAACAATATATTATGACTCATAATTTTTAACTTTAGATTATACCAGAATACTTCTTGTTATGATAGTTCGTATTGAGAAAAAAAAAAAAAAAAAATTCCCCGGAATGTGTTTTATAATGTCACTTTTAAGTGGATTAACTTTAGACAAAAATGAATATCATGATGTACAATACAAGTTAGGTATTGTTTGGTTTGTTGGAATTTTAAATTTATCTACAGAATTTAAATTTAATGAAATATTTTGAAATCGTTAACTTATCAAAAGATAATTGTGATCTTTTTTTTTAATACTGGTTCGCATACTTAATACGATTATATAACTTGGTCCTTCAATTCCCTTAGGTGACGTTTCGTTAATGAAATGGAATTCGATGGAATTAGAATTTAAATTTAGCTTGTTAATTTTTTATAACTAAGGTAAATTGTTAAATTCTATGTATTTTCAATCAAATTTTCTTGTTTATAGGAATTTGACATTTTTTTTTCTTTCAATTCACGCATGAATTAAATTCTAACATATACATGAATGAGATTCCAACCTACATCCCTAACTAATACTAAAAACTATCTTTACTTTCACCATCAATCACATTAATAACTAAAATTCAAATTCAAATCATTCGAATTTCATTCTGTAAACCAAACGCTATTTTAGTTTGTATTGAAGTTAATTTATGAATAAAAGTATAACATTGCCCTCGTCTATACGGCTAATGTTAACCAATATTCTTTCGTCAAATATTCAATTTTGTCATCAATATAACTAGCTTTTAATTTAAAAGCCGGTTAACTTTCTGTCATTAGGTTAAGAGAGTTTGGAATAGGAGTGTAAATTAGTCGAACTACTCGACCCCGACTCGCTAAAAGCTCGAATAAAACGAGCTCGAGCCTAAATTCGAGTTCGTTTAATAAACGAGTTCGAGCCCGAGCTTCACATATCAAGCTCGCGAGCCTAAACGAGCCTACATATAAAATAAAATATTAAATTAATAAATATATAATAAATAAATTAAATAAATATAAATATATTAAAATAACAAGTTGTATATATTATATAAAAAGATTATTTAAAAATTAAATAAAAAATATAATAAACCAGTCAAGCCCGAGCCGTGTTCGAGCTTGGAAAATTATTCACGAGCCGAGCTCGAGTTCGAGCCTTGTACTATTAAACGAGCCGAGCACGGGCTTAAACGGGTTCGGGCTTGGGCTCGTATTGTATATATTATATAAAAGGATTATTTAAAATATATAATAAATCAGTCAAGCCTGAGCCGTGTTCGAGCTTGGAAAATTATTCACGAGCCGAGCTCGAGTTCGGGCCTTGTACTTTTAAACGAGCCGAGCACGGGCTTAAACGGGGTTGGACTTGGGCTCGTCTCGTTTACACCCCTAGTTTGGAGGCAATAATGTACAAATTTTTGCATATCTGACGACATATATACTTTGATAATTTATATAGCCAAAGTTCGTTTTTGTTAAGACCTCGTTAGCCCGTTTCCCTTTTTGTCACAGGGCGTTATTTATTTGCATATATGATAAGTGACTGAAAACTGATTGCAGTGCTGGTTGATAAGTGATTGGTGCTGATTACTGAATCAATAAGTCTGTTTCATTTGTATACTGAATCTGTATTTTATATATATATATATATATAGATTTAGGTTCAAGTGAGTACCACCTCTAATGTAGCGCACCAGAAGGTACCACTCTTAAAATTATATTTTTTGAATTTTTTTCATGAACATGTTCTAATTAACATTACACAGATGATATATGAATTTCACGCAAATCCGAACACTCTAAGTGCATGAAATCACGCATCAAATAAATGTGCGTTCACATGTCTTCAAAATTATGTAAGTGTGTGTTCACATCATTTTTTAGGAGTTAGGAGATGTGAATGTATGTGAAATTTACATATGATCTTCATAATGTTAATTAGAACATGTTTATGGAAAAAAAAATTTAAAAAAGTTTTTTTAAAGCTGGTACCTTCTGGTGCGCTGCGCAGCAGTGGTACTCTCTCGAACCATATTCTATATGTATATATATATATATATATATATATATATATATATATATATATATATATATATATATATATATATATATATATATATATATATATATATATATATATATATATAGAATATGGTTCGAGAGAGTACCACCCAAATGCAGCGCACCAGAAGGTACCACCTTTAAAAAAACTTTTTTAAATTTTTTTTTTCATAAACATGTTTTAATTAACATTATGAAGATCGTATGTAAATTTCACATACATTCACATCTCCTAGCTATTAAAAAATGATGTGAACACACACTTACATAATTTTGAAGATATGTGAACATGCATTTATGTGATGTGTGTTTTCATGCACTTAGAGTGTTCGGATTTGCATGAAATTCACATATGATCTGTGTAATGTTAATTAGAACATGTTCATGAAAAAAAATTTCAAAAAAATTACTTTTAAGGGTGGTACCTTCTGGTGCGCTGCATTAGAGGTGGTACTCACTTGAACCTAAATCTATACATATATATATATATATACATATATATATATATATATAAACAGAACTTGACTACAAAAATAATAACTTATATCAACTTTCTTTAACATATAAAAATAAATAAATCTGAAATAATTTTTCACAGTTTTTATTTATTTTTTTAAAAGTTTATCTATCAACGGTCTAAACATTAGAATCAACTATTGAAATCATTGACTCCACTCATCTATGATTTTGTTTTGTTATATCACTAGCTTATTACCCATGTATAACGTGGGATGTGTTCAGTAATTAAATATTATTAAAAAAAACTAATATTATAAACATTTGAATTAATAACAAAACACTAATATTCAGTATGTATTGAAAAAAATAAGTAATAATATGAAATTAAATTTGTTATATTCTAATATAGATTAATTCAATATTATTAAAAATAGTTTAATTAACCTTTGAAAATTAAATAACAAAAATCAAATTAAATGATTTTTATTACCAAAATAAAAAATTAACTAAATTAATTAAAATTACATGTCATGCCAATTGGTAATGATAATTCATTTATTAGAATAAATAAATATTAAATTATGTAGTCATGTATTGAATGGAACCCGTTTATTTTTTTTTCTATTATATGTATATATATATATTATAATTTAAAGTTATTATAAAAATAATATAAAAAATATCAAATCATTATAATCTAAACTGGTATAGAAAACTATTAAAATGATATAAATCATCTAAATAAACTTGTTACGTTTAGAGTTGAAAAATAAATATCTATAATTTTAATATTAGAATAAATGTTATTCCTTAAAAGTGATGAGTTATTATATTAATACTTCATGCATGCCATTCCCTTATTACTTCAAAGAAATTAAACCTTTTAAACTAATTAATAATTCAAAGTTAAGTCGTCATTTGTTTTATTTGAACATATATAAAGTACTTAAGACAAATACATGTTTAAAAGATCATTAGAAATGATCCTCATACGATAAATTCAATAATGAAGTTCATGACATGTTGTAATTTTACAAGTTTAAAAACAATTATAATATATAAAGTACCAATACAATTCTTTTTTTCAAGTATCAATAAACATATATAGATATATAAATACAATTATAATACAAATAATTTTTTCAAATATTTATAAACATATATAGATGTATAAAATACGAACATTATTATTTTTAATATAAATACAATTAATTTTTTCTAATACCCATAAATTCCAACATTATTATTTCTAACAATAAAATAAATACGATTATTATTGATAAAAAGATAACCACGTATTCGAACATAAATTTAAATATATATATAAACAAATGTTGCTAAAATAAATATATTTATACATCCGATCCAACAAAAATATTTTACGAGCATCTTTTATATTAACGTTTCCAGAAACTTCGCAAACATAAAACAACACAAACCAACAGATCGAACACAGGCAAACATGCATGCAAAATCATTCACCCGACGCTACGTACTTTTTTAACCCCTATACCCTCCCTGCCCTTCCCTTTCCATTTCTTCCACTTGGGCTCGCCGGAGTACTTCCCCGGTCGTTCCCAACGGGGTGTCGTCCACATCCACCGCCGCCAACACTCCCGTCCCCAACGGTGACGTCTCGTCCACTTCCACCGCCGTCACCACCGCTGTGTCATCGCCGCCTGCAGCTCCTCTTCCCCTGCCTTGCTCTTTCAGGTTCATGGCTTCCATTCTCTGCCTTGCTTCTTCTTTCGTTTGAGCATCAAACATTTCCTAATTTACCAAATCAATCGTTCTTATAAATTAATTACTTCCACTAATATGCATATATTCAACGTTTATTTTGATAAATTTATCATATTTGTTTTACAAAAAGAACCAAGAAATTAGATTAATTTGATCACATCCGACTGACCTTTGTGGTGTCACCAGTTTCAGACAACTTCTCCTTGGCCTCCTCTTTCTTTCCGGTCAATAAATCCATGGCTTTTCTTGCAGCGTCCGCGGCGGCATCCTTCAATTCCGTCATCTTCCCCACAGTCGTATCTTTTCCCTCCTTAGCCTTCTCCGCCGTGTAGTCTTTTGTATCGTAAGCCTTCTGACCGGCGTAATCTTTGTATTCTCCCATTTTCTCCATTGTTGTGTCCTTTGCTTCTTTTGCCTTCTCCGCCGTGTAGTCCCTTGTTGCCGCCGCCCTGTCGACGGTGTAATCCTTGGCGTCGGAAGCCTTTTGAGCTGTGTAATCTTTGTACTCGCCCAACTTATTCACCGTCGCATCCTTGGCTTCCTTTGCCTTCTCCGCCGTGTAGTCCTTTGTATCGTAAGCTTTTTGAGCGGCGTAATCCTTGTATTCTCCCAATTTTTCCGCGGTGTAGTCCCTGGTGGCCGCCGCCTTGTCGACGGTGTAGTCCTTGGCGGCCGCTGCTTTGTCGACCGTGTAATCTTTGGCTTGTTTCGCCTTATCCGCCGTGTAATCTGCAGCTTCCTTCGTTTTCTGTGCTGTGTAGTCCTTGTACTCACCCATTTTTCCCATCGTCGTGTCTTTAGCTTCTTTCGCCTTCTCCGCCGTGACATCCGCCGTCTCTTTGGTTTTCTGTGCAGTGTAGTCCTTGTACTCTCCGCCCTTATCGGCAGCTTCCCTTCCCTTTTCCGCCGCATAATCCTTGTACTCTCCGGCCTTTCTCGCCGTCGCATCCTTGGCTTCCCTCGCCTTCTGTGTTGCATAGTCCACGTACTCTCCGCCCTTATCGGCCGCCTCCCTTCCTTTCTCCAAAGCGTAATCCTTATACTCTCCTCCTTTATCGGCAGCCTGCCTTCCCTTCTCCGCCGCATAATCCTTATACTCTCCGGCCTTCTCCATCGTCGCGTCCTTGCCTTCTCTCGCCTTCTCCGCCGCATAATCCTTGTACTCTGCACCTTTATCAGCGGCCTGCCTTCCCTTCTCCGTCGCATAATCCTTGTACTCTCCAGCCTTCTCTTTTGTCTCCTCGCCGATCCTCCTCCCTCTCTCTGCAGCTTCCCCACTAACCTCAGACGCCTTCTCCGTCGCGTCATGCGATTTTCCGGTGACAGCGTCTTTAGCTTGACCTAGAGTACCAGTGACCGTGTGTAATATGCTGCTAATAATTCCGGGTCGGTCTTGATCATCCGTTTGAATCTGTTCATGGCGTTCAACCACCACAGTCTCACCACCAACCTTCCCCTGACGATTAACGTCCCTGAGCTCGTCGACGGCCGCCGCTGCAGCCTTCTCCGCCTTCTCTTCCTTGCTCCTAACATCTTGATGTGAAGCCATTGATTCGATCTCTAACGTCGAAATTTGGTAAACTGATCACAAGATCTTCAGAAAATAAAGAGTAATTAACGATTGGTTAAATAATTTGTTGTGAGATGATAGATTTCGTGGTTTGTGAGCAGAGAACAACGTTGAGGAGTTTATATAGAGCGATGAAATTATCTAATTCCATGCAAAGGAAAACACAGAATGGATTTGGATACGGCAGGGTGATGATGTAAGCTATAGTTGCTTGACACGTAGCATCACGGACAGACACGTGGCCTTCGCAGAGCAGTTAGGGTGGCAACCACAAAAGATAAGACCCTCTCTCGATTGCAAGATATATGTATGTGCCAGGTGTGAACGATAATAAAAATATAAAAAATAAATATTTTATAAAGACATAGAAAATACTAATAACATGTATTTAGAGTTTATAATATTTTTTAGTTGATTAATTATTAAATTAGTTATGTTAGATTATAATAGATTTGATTTATTTGAATTGAATTTTTAATTAGGTTTTAATAAATTACGTGATAAACTAAGAAGATGACAAGTAGCAGATTAAAGGAGAACTAGACAAGCAAAGTTTGTTATTTTAATAGTATTTATGTAGATTTTTTTCATTTTGTAGTAATTTTTATTTTAAGCGTAGCCATTTATTTTATTTTTAAAATAAGTATATCAAATTGGAATGTATTATGTTTGTATTGAACAAAACAATTATAGATCGATTATTGCTTAAAATTAAAATCAAGTAAAGGCTTTTTTTCTAAGATAAGTAATTCATATTTTAAAAGTATAAACAAGCTTATATGTGATGATATAATAATTAATTAGTTCAATTTAGTATTCCTATTCCTATAACTAACATTTATGATAGTTAAACGAATCGTTTTGATTCCTTCAATTCATTTCACCAATTTTCATTATTTACAAAATAGTCCCTGTAGTTTGTATTAAATTTTAGATTTGGTCCCTAAACTTTTAATTTTCCAAAATTAATTATTATTATCAAGGTTTACATTTAATATTGTTTCTTATCTATTAACTTTAGTTAAAGTACTCATTTTGTCAGTGTTTATATTTTATGACTACGGATGTAAATGGTTCCGGAACCGGACCGAACCGACCCGGAACCGATTTAACCGAAACTGAAAATTGAATATTATAAGAACCGATAACCGAACCAACAATTGTAATGCGGTTTCGGCTCCAGTTCGGTTATGGTACGGATATTTCCGATACGGAACCGATTATAACCAAAAATTTAAATATATATATATATATATATATATATATATATATACTGTAACACCCTCTAATCCCAGCTAAAAGCCACGTCATTTACAATACACAGGTGGCATTAACGCATATAAAAATCCATATCACAATGTCTAGGTTTACACAAACACTGATTAATTAAAACATTTCCCAAACGTAATCACAATATCCAGCAGTCAACCCGACATACAATATCCGACCCATACCCAAATATTCACATACAAACCCAGTACAACTTATCCCAAGGCTTCCCAACAGAACAAGGAACACATACAGAATACAAAAGCAGAACCTCCCGATCACAGCAAATCAAGCTCCTATCTTCGCTCAGGAGCTGGAGGTCCTATCTTCGGTTCCCCTGATACACACATCAGACTCGAATACGTAAGCTTCGCAGCTCGTGAGTACACAAGGGTTAGACACTGCACAATTCACATAATCACATTTCACATGTCACATGGCAGCCCTACACTACGTGGCATAACACATGCCAACCGGCCTCTAATCAGAGACCCTAGAGATCCAATTACAGAAAGAGATACTCATCTCAGTTGGGGAATCCCTCCCCCCTGGAGCCAAGCCACACCCGTGGAGGCTAACAGGAGTAACGGCCGCATATATATATATATATATATATATATATATATATATATATATATATATATATATATATATATATATATATATATATATATATATATATATATATATGGGAACCCTACACAGGGTCAAACAGAGCTACACAGCTCCCACGATACTCATCGTAACATATAGTAATGGATCTCAAACATATAACACATATAAAGAAGGAAAGATCATACCTGAGGGGCAACTCGCAGTGCCCAAACAATTCATATAATCACATATGAAATATTAACACAAAAGACTCGAAAGACAGCGACTAGTCTTTGGAAAAAGTCTCGCGTACTCACCTGGACCACCCTGCACAATTTCCCTAACTGGTTGATCCGAACCCGGCTCGTCACAATCTCTAACAGTCCCTGTACACAAAATAATTCTCCCCGGATTAATCCCAATTATCCCATAACTGATAATATACCCATATGAACCCACAAAACAACCCAACGGACCCCCGAAGTCCAAACTGACCCAAGCCCGCAGGAGCCGGATCGCGGCCGCACTGGCCCGATCGCAGCCCACACTCGATGAAGAACATCGCGGTCGCGCTCACGACGGGAAACAGATCCTCTGTTTCTGTTTCAGTTCTGTCCAGGGGGTATAACCCTCCCCCAATCCGATTTCCAGCAGAATATTACACAATATTGATACCAAAATATTGCCAAAACATAACTAAACCAGTTCCCAACATATTACATCAATTAACACATGAAATCAGATTCAAATCTAAGGGGCTACTTACCTTGGACTTAAGAACACCACAAAAGCTCCCAATCTGATTTTCAACACTTTAATCACTTGATTCAGGCTTCAATTCAGGCTCCAGCAGCAGAGAATTCATACACACACTTCACTTCACTATTTTGCACAAAAAGAGGATAAGGAAGAACGTCACACGTACATATATCACATAAACGGATCCCGTTATATCGCGGGTTCGACACCGATACCCGACCCCAATGTCAAAAATCCACTATTTATATCAATAAATCCCATTTAATCTCGTGAATCCATAATTATAATTTATCCACTAAAATTATATCCCGAATCCACGTAATTCCCCGTCCCGACACGTATAATCCACTATACGG
Organism: Centrapalus pauciflorus; assembly: GCA_020465985.1. NCBI lineage: Eukaryota > Viridiplantae > Streptophyta > Magnoliopsida > Asterales > Asteraceae > Centrapalus > Centrapalus pauciflorus. Next base: position 258,082 of record JAANYP010001790.1, read on the forward strand.
GACGCAATTGGACCAACGCAATAATCACTATTATAATTAGTCAATAGGATAATTACACGTACCTGCTCGGGAGTCGGGGTGTTACAAATCCTCCCCCCTTACAAAGATTCCGTCCCGGAATCTAACTCTGGCTCTGGAACAGGTAAGGATAGCGACTCCGCATCTCAGACTCGGGCTCCCAAGTTGCGCTGGTACCCTTATGATGTCTCCATTGAACGAGTACCAATGATATCTCCTTATTGCGCAACTTCTTCACCTTCCGATCAGTAATCATCTCTGGCTGCTCAGCATATCTCAACTGATCATCCACGGATATCTCTGATAACGGCACATACTGATCCTCCTTCGCTAAACACTTTCGCAAATGGCTCACGTGGAATGTATCATGAACACCGGCCAATTCTGGTGGCAATCTCAACCGGTAGGCCTGATCTCTGACCCTGCCAATAATCTCAAACGGCCCTATATATCTCGGACTCAACTTGCCTCGGTGCCTGAATCGGATAACACCCTTCCACGGAGACACTTTTAGCAACACTTGATCCCCAACACGGAACTCCAGCTCGGAAGTACGGCGGTCAGCATAACACTTCTGACGGCTCTGTGCAACACGCATATGCTCCCGGATCACAGCTACTTTATCACTCGTCTCCTGAAGTAGCTCGGGCCCACTGATCGGTCGCTCACCGACCTCAGCCCAACACACTGGGGTTAGACACTTACGGCCATACAATGCTTCGAACGGTGCCATCTTAATCGAGGCATGGCAGCTATTATTGTAAGCAAACTCTACTAATGGGAGATGCACATCCCAGCTACCTCTAAAATCTATGGCACATGCTCTCAACATGTCCTCGAGTGTCTGGTTAGTGTGCTCATTCTGCCCATCTGTCTGAGGCCTGTAAGTTGTACTCAGCTGAACCCGGGTACCTAGCTCTCTCTGGAAGCTCTGCCAGAACCGCGAGGTGAATCGAGTATCGCGATCAAAAGTAATCGACTTCGGAATCCCATGCCGCGACACTACCTCATCTATATACAGCCGCGCTAGCTGATCCATCGTGATCGTACCCCGAACAGCAAGAAAATGCGCAATCTTAGTCAATCGGTCCACAATGACCCAAATCATGTCGTTCCCACGCACAGTACGAGGAAGTCGGACGATGAAATCCATCGTAATGTGGTACCACTTCCACTCGGGAATCTCTAGTGGCTGTAGACGTACATATATCACATAAAGAGGATAAGGAAGAACGTCACACGTACATATATCACATAAACGGATCCCGTTATATCGCGGGTTCGACACCGATACCAGACCCCAATGTCAAAAATCCACTATTTATATCAATAAATCCCATTTAATCTCGTGAATCCATAATTATAATTTATCCACTAAAATTATATCCCGAATCCACGTAATTCCCCGTCCCGACACGTATAATCCACTATACGGGACGCAATTGGACCAACGCAATAATCACTATTATAATTAGTCAATAGGATAATTACACGTACCTGCTCGGGAGTCGGGGTGTTACATATACACACACACACACACACACATATATATATATAATTCTATTTATTATAACAATATATAAACAAAAAAAACATGAAAATAAAATAAGAAAAGTGTCGATCATGATGTTTTTCATATAAATTATGTAGTTTCACCATATTAAAATATTGTTCCAACAAATGATCTTTTCGGTTTTTACATTGTGGGTTTTTAAATCATTTCTTAATTTGCATGTTTTGAGCTTTTCAAATTATCGGTTCTAGGCCCGATAAAACCGATACCCACAGAACCGTTAACCGATAACAGAATTTGAAGATTATAAGAACCGATAACCGAACCTAATATTATATATCGGTTCCGGTTCGGTTCCAATTTCGGTTCGGTTTTTCGGTCATTCCACACATCCCTATTTATGACCATTCACAACTCCGTATTTTAATAAAACAAATAGGTATAAAAATATTAATATTTTTAATCAATCAGAAACAAAAAATAAATACAATAATAACCATCAACACTAATATACATATACCCTTTTTTTTAATGAAAACATTTCGAATTAAATTGGTTCGTCGTTTTTCCATTTCGTTAAATTGGAAATCGAAATGGTATATCATTTTTTCTACTAAAAAAATAAAAATTAGATTGTTTGGTTGTTTTTTTACGTTTGGTTAAATCGAAAATCAAAATGGTTATTCGTTTTATCCGTCCAAAATACTTGAATTTGATTGGTTTTTTTTTTCTATTTGGTTAACTATTTCGCTGGAAAAAAATTTAAAGTGTTCGTAGTTTTAATTTTAAATGTTTTCGCTTGAAAAAAATAACGAACCATTTCGGTTTTGAATTGAATCAAACGAAAGAAACAACCGCTTAATCTAATTATTAATGTTTTTTACCAGAAAATATGACTAACCATATTAGTTTTAAATATTTTTGCTCAGAAAAATGTCGAACCCCATATTAAATTTAAATGATTGAAAATAACTCCAACTGATTTAACTTTAAAATGTTTTCGCTCGAAAAAAATGAAGAACTTTGATTTTTAATTTAAACCGAACGTGAATACAATTAATTAATAAATTTTTACGATAAGAAAAAAAAGGACGAATTATTTCACTTTTTAGTTTTTTTAACGGATGAAATAATGAACCTTTTTAAAGCTTAATAAATATTGAGTTCAACATTTTTTATATTTTTATATTGTAAATAAAAATATTCAGTTTGTACATCAACTTCTTTAATATTTGATTAAATATTGATTAAATATTTAAATATTGAAAATTCATGCATCCACCTCAACTTGAAGAATTAAATAACAGTGATTCATTTTGTTTTGTTTTTTATTTTTTGCCTTTTGTCTCATAAGATATATATAAAACATCAACTTTTGTTATATTTTTGTGAAAAAAGGGGTTTAATATGAAAAAAAAAACCAACATATTTTTCATATTTTTGCGGAGCCTCTTCGCTTTACTTTATACCAATAAAATCCGTGAGTTATTTATTTGTTTGTAAATTTTGGAATTATTCCTTTTTTGCCAAAAAAAAACATTAAATTTGAGAGTTTTTCGTGGCATGTTGGTTTTTTGTGGAAAATATTGGACTAATTATGAAAAAAAAAACAAATTTTTCCTAAAAATTAGAAAGAAAATAATAACATGAGGACTTTATTGGGAAAAAATAACATGAGGAATGAAACAAAAAAAAAACATGAAAACATATTGTTTTGTGCATATAAAACCCTAAAAAAACAATATATTTTAGACATCATCAATTGAATCATATCAAATTCGTAAAAAATAACATGTAACCCACTAATGCTTAAATACACAAATGCACTTACTTTGTCATCATTAAACTATTTTCTATTTCTTAACATCGTATTTTATCTTAAGCGACAAAAACTACATGTTTTTTATGGATACTCGCAGCAACGCGCGGGCAACTATAACACTAGTTATATAACAATTACACATATATCCAGTGCTATTTTAATAAGTAATGACCAAATCTCACACCTTCATAATTAAGGTAATAATTAAATTAATTAAATTTTCAAATGAATTATAATTTAATGTTTAATTATGATTATTGTAGAAATTAGCCACAAGCTACACTCACTTGTACCACATGCTTTTAAACTCCTGTAAATTCTAATCCATACAAATATGTACAACCACAAAAGCTATGGATACAATTGGCTTAAGCATCTATGTGATACTTAATTCAACTAAAATATGGACGGAAAGTAAATTGGTGGCTGAAGTTAGAGGTATAGAAATGAGGGGGGGGGGGGGGGGGGGGGGGCCTTAGTGTAAAGTTTTGGCCAATTGAGGGCCACAAAACCCTCCCAATCGATGGCCTCCCTTCCATTTCACTTCCCCTTCTTGAAAATTCATGCACATAGTGAAAAGAAGACTAAGCTAGGGCAGAGGAAGTTCTTGCAAAGTGACTAGGAACTTGAAGAACTTTGGTGCAACTAAGTATAACCAATACAAGGTAGCATCATTTTCAATTTAATATTGTGTGTTTATCTCCATTTTTTCCAACCTAACAATACCCAAGTGATGTGATGGTGAATCTCAAATAGGGTGATTTAAGGAACCTTACTTGTAACTAAATGAGTTTCTGAATTAATAAACTAAAAAAACCATGGAAATGGATCTTTATTTTGAAATAGGTAATAAGAAATTAAAAGGGGTGAAATGAGTTGGATTGTTGTGTAAAGATGCTAATATATGTTTATATATGGTTATAATAGTAGTGGTTTTGGAGGCTAAAATCATGTATGAGACAAAAGTCGTCGAGTAGGGGAATAAAAACGAAAACCAAATGTGCAGGTCTGATGGTGACTCGTCGAGTCGCCCTATCCGACTTCATTGAATCGATGCTACTGGAATGAGAATATTGTTCCGATTTATTTGACTCAGCGAGTCACTTGATTGACTCGGCGAGTCGAGCCCCTGTACACTTGAAAACTTATGTTTTAAGCCCTATAAAGCCAATATACGTTTAAGTAATCATTGTACACCTATATAACTTATGATTTACATCAATTATTACCTAAAAGTCTACAAGAATTGTAGAAATACACGATGTGTTGCTAGAAATTGATAACTCAAATCGGGAACAATTAAACCTCTTAAATTGCCTCCAAACCTTATAATACAATACAATCAAGTTTTGAATGTTTTGAATGTGGACATTTGATAGGTTTGAGCAATAAAAGAGTGTCGGTTCCGGATCTAGGAATTAAGGACGAAGTTGAACCTTACGAAGCCTTTGCCTTTTTGGCGACTTATTACTTAAAGGCTATTCTTAGCCTATCGATAGTGAGTTCTACTATTGATATATGCGTTGCATACATAATTACATGTTTATTTTAACTATGACATCGTGCATATCTATTAGGCATCATCCTCACATATGATGCATTGCACTGACTGGCGATTGGTTACATGATCTTGGCCTATGACCATAAAACCTTATTTAATACCACCAGTTATACACATTGACATTCATACTATGATTTGATGATTCCCTTCATTTATACCAGGTTTATACTTGTTTAAACCGTTTATTGAGCTATGCTCATTCATTTTGGTCTCACTGGACGTCCATGTTATTATTTATATTTTTAAACGCCTTACTGCGTGTTTGTGCGTATAAATTCCTACTTCCGGAAGCTTACGGAGTAGGTGGCCGGACTTCGAGTGCCGGTTGGAGTTGTCTAGACTCGGTTCTAATCCGACCTGGCAACATGCGGGTCTCGAGTCTCCTTCGTGACCTATGCAATAGTGGGTTCTATTCACACAACATTTTATTAGAATAGTGCACATGTCTCTTTTATAACTATCTTTTTATTAGTGTTGCATGTTTTGTGTCTTGCATGCCATATCGATCTAGTAATTCACTTAGCAAATTTTATTTGCTAACCCCCACCTTTTATTTATCTCAGGTGGTGTTAATAAAGGCAAAGAGATTGCCGGTTCTAGTCCCAAGGTTTAGTTGGACAAACCTTGGAATGATAACTTTTGGTAAACATAAAGCTTTAAGCTTTGGGATTTTGGGGTAGCTTGCCTACCGAATTATCAAATGTATATGTACATGTTATCTTTTGCCAGGAATAGTTGTAGTAATGACTTTTGAAGTATCTTGTGAATTTATTTAACATTAGGTTATAACTTAAACAACACAGGGAATATGAGCACGTGCGAATGGGTCATGCCCGATTTCCTTTTGAATCATATTAGTGAGGATCTTAACTTAATTTCCCTGCTAATCTCGGTTAATTCAATGTAAGTCAATCTATTCTATATCTATTAATAAAAGAAAACCTATTTGCCAAGTGTCACTCCCTCATCTCTCAAAATTTTTGATTTCCCGTCTTTTTTTCATAATTAGATTTCTAATTTTTACTAATTCAATATTAAGAATATATGAAATCTAATTCAAATACTTTCATATTTAATGCATACAATTAAAAAAGGAGATATTTTAAATTTTCTAATACTAATCTAAATATATTTCTAAGATTAAAAAGTTAATATTTTGATGTTTAATTTTTAACCAAAACATATAATTTTTTATTTTACAAATATGATATTTTCTTGGTGTAAAAAAAATCAAGTGTAATCCATGATTTGTAATTTGAGGATTCATGTTTATTTATTTATAATGACATCCAACAACCATTAAGAAATAAAAATTTGTAAGTGTACTTTAATTATTTTAATAAAGGTTTAGTGTTTATGTTACTTTAAAAAAAATGGATTTAGCTTACATAATTTAGGTTTTTCTTATTTAGAAAAAAAGTATATGAACTTATTGTATTAATAATTAGATAAAACTAGATTATTTTGAATTTTATGTAAATCGAGCACACAATTTTTTTATTTTTTTTTAATTGAACTAATCTCACATGAGTATAAGAAAATAAAATTAAGTTTGAGTTAAAAGTTTATGTTCTTCTTAATTAGTTATCTAATTTCTTTTTTAAAATTGAAGTTAAGATATAATTAAGTACTGCCTAAATAAAAAATAATATTTTTATTGATTTAAATAACTTTCAGAATTGACTCCTAATGTTAGCATATTATGCATTATTTTATATGTTTAAAAAGTAAAAATGAAGCAATATTTTATAATTTATTTTAAACATTTTTAAATTTTATTCTGTTAAATTTTTATTTATACATAAAACCTAAAAATAAAATGTTTTAAAAAAATGAGACACGATAAATACTTTTTATACATATTTAAAATTAGAAAAAAATTAGTTATAATTAATAACAACAGATAATACCAAGGTTATCGAAATCGCGATTTAAATCTTACGATCCTACAAGTGGATGTCGATGAAGATTGATTTTGGGTAGGATCGTAAGCAAGATCGTAGGATCGTCGTACAATCCGATCCTACATATGATTTGTTTTCGTAGGATCCTTAGTAAGATCGTAGGATCGTTAGGCCCCTCCATCTAGCCGTATATTTATTGAATCCAAGGTACCATATAGTCCTGCTCATGACTGTGATTCTTGTTTCATCAAAGCGGCACTATATACGTACCTTGAAAGAATGGGAAGGAAATGACTCTCTTTTATTTATGATACAATACTGTGATATATAATATTTAATCTCGGTAGGATTTTACGATCCCGATCCGATCCTACGATCCCGATCTTGCAATGACAAAAGCGATCCTAGGTAAGATCTCGATCTTGACAACCTTGGATAATACTATTTTCGTATTTTTTTTTAGAAAAAATTAACATTTTTGTATGTAATTGACGTTTTGTGTAAAATTTTGGTAAATATTATTTGTAAAACATCCACGTAATACGTGGGTTAATAACTAGTTAAATATTATATTATGTTGAAATGAGTGTTTCAGAAACACCCTAGGCAAGACTCGAACTTGAGACCTCAACCAAAGGAAACCCCTCCCACATTTGATGGTGACCAGTTGATCTAAGTCAAGTGGTTATGATATATAGTTAATACCGATCGAAGTTTTAAATCAATGAATTGAAAAATACTAAATATGGAAAACCAGAAAATGTTCTAGTTATTAATCAAGTATAGTTCAGAAGTATATTTTTTGAAAATTCAAAACACATTATTATACTCAAAGGCAATGAGAACAAGTTTATTTTAATATGATTTTAGAATTGATTTATTGCATTCATTTCTTATTTAGTAAATAAATTTTAAATAACTAAGACAATTTCATAATTTTTGCAACTAGCTATCACATAAGATTTTATAATGCATTGTGTTGGAACATAGCATACTTATTGAGTCAATCTTAGGAAATATCTACATGCACGGTTTTGAGGGCGTGTAATAGATACGACTGCACAGGACACCATAATTATTAAAGCCTTCCTAATTTTTTTCACGGCTCCTTTCTGGTACGACAAAAACAGTAAAACATAAATGAGAGATGAGTCGATGAGAGAAAGTGAAGACAAAGCTCAGTGAGAAATGATAAAACAATGGTTGTGATGCAGTGATGCTCACGAATGTGTTAGCTTTATTATGGAATGAAGAAGAAAGTAGGTTTATATAATAACCCGAATTTAATAATTGGCGATTTCGAGGACGAAATCATTTTAAGTGGTAGGTGATATAATACCCCGAGAATTTAACAACAATATTTAAATAATAATAATAATAATAAATATAAATAACAACATAATTTTAACTTAACTAAATATTACACTATTTCAGTAGAAATAAATAATCTGGGCTTAAATAATAAACAACTAAACGAGCCCAAGCCCGATTTACAGATTAAGGTTAAACCAATATTAAATAGATTAATAACTCCTAACCGTATCATTAACAACGAAACCCTAGCGGCCGTAATGCCATTGCTGCAGTTCATCAAGAAGCGAATCAGACGAGTGTTCGTGAATCTTTTTCAACCGAGGTAACAATCTTTTCTAAACTATCACGTTCTTGCTAAGCTTGTAAACATGATGTTTGTATCTGAAAAATATTAAGTAAACCAGATCTATACGTAACAAAAGATAAAATAGCGAACCTGTTGTTAGTTTTGAGCAGTGGTGAGGATGGTGGCTTCGTGACCGGCGGCGCCGCACCAGGGACGGCCGCAATGGCCCTGGTCAGCGGCTGCCGTGAAAGAGGGTGTGTGAGACGAGATCTCGAGCGAGTGAGAGTGTGCGTGGCTGGTGAGTCGAGCGATGGTGGCAGAGATGGTGGTGCTGTGATGGCGGCGGCAGCGCTGTGTTAGCCGCTGCTGTTGTTGCACGAGCGGAGAGGGAGAGTGAGCGAGGGAGAGGAGACGAGAGCCGAGAGGAGTCGGCGTGGTGGTTGTCGTGGTGGTCGCCGGTGATGGGGGCGGCGGTCGCCGGAGTGAGACCGAGAGCAGAGACAGAGAGAGAATAGTTTAGAGAGAGAAAGAAGAGAGAGAAGTGAAGGTGTGATTGTGTGTGTGTTCGTGGATGGTACCGAGAAAAAGGGAGAAAAGAAAGCGGATTTGGGTCTTGACCCGACCCGACCCGAAATCTAATTATTAAATGAATTGATATAATATTAAATTAATTGATTTTCTGTTTTTATTTATTTCTTATAAAATCATTATTTCTATTATTAGCTCACAATTAGTCTTAATTTATTTAATAAACCTAAATATTTTAGTTGGAACAAATATAAATAAATTAATTGACATTTAATATAATAATTATATATAATTAGGACCAAACTTTAGGTTAACCTTTTATAAATGAATTAATTAATTATTCTTATGTATATTTATGATTAATAACATTTATATGTTATTATTAGTCGCTGAAATTGTTAATTTAATTTAAGATAAACGTAACCTAAATTTGGTTAATTATATAAATAATAACTTGTTGAATATTAATATGCAATTGCTAGTGAGGTTAACTGAGGTTGAAATATACATTAAAATTAAAGTGGACAGAAAATTTCATAAATAATTATTAAAACACCGATTCGATTAATAATGTCGAACCGAACTTAATAATTATTAAGTACAAAAGTATATATATAAAATAGTGGGATTGGGTATCTAGGAGACCAGTCTAGTTAATATCTATCGGTTCCCTAATTTAAGTTCGTTCTTATAGATCGGGTTGATTCGTAGCGGTTCAGTGGTCGTTGTGAATTTTTGCTAAGCTGCTATTAAGGTACGGATCCCGTACTTCTTTCAGCGTTATTCTTGAGTTGTTTCGTTGTGTGAATTGCATGCTAATACTTGACAGTCGAACTTTTATATCTCGTGTCAGTTTCCTTATTTACATTATCGAAAGCAAATATCGATTTTTATCGCTCGAAAACATTTACGAAAAACATATTTTGAAACTGATTATAATTATGGCTTGTTATGGAAGTTGATGATGTTTTGTGAAATGTGGCCCTTTTTTTGTATTTAAATCATTATTTAAAGTTGAGATGTTTATGCGGGCCTTTTGTTATGCTTGAACCCTAGAGATTAGACAGGAGCTAGGATTACCGAGTGAACTACCTGTGGAGGTACCACAGGCATGCCATTGCGGCACCAATGGCATGACACTTCCGTAACAGTGTGATCGGTTACGGCGTCTCCCTTTTGTTGTGATTATGATTATGATTATGAATGATTGAGATTATGTTTATGATCGATGGAGATCATGTTAGCTCGGGATATGAGCTGTTGATTATTTCAGGGAGGCGTATGGATGCATCCTAGGCTATGTTATGAGATTTGCGGAAGTAAGGTGTAATGTCATACACCCCTTCCGGCCAGATGCACTGAGGTGGCGCACTCAGTGTAGTCTTGTTGTGATTATGAGATTGATTGTTGTTTATGATGTTAGGCCGCTCGGTAAATATAACCCAACCCTTTGTTGCTTCAGCCATTATATATCTTTGTTTGATCTGGTGTGGAGGTGGATATTTATTTTAAAGAAAAACCATTTTCAAAACTTTCCTTTTAAAGAAATTTATTTTCAAAACATTCCTAAGTCTTTGAATTCGTATACGTTGCACTTGTATTCGATCTCCGTACTGGGCGTTTGGCTCATGCTGTGTTCTTTCTTCCGGCAGGTACTCAGGGGTGATGATGGGCAGTGTGCAGAGAGAGTTGACTATTGGAGGATTAGAATTATGATAGATATTTTATATTGCTTTAATTATTAAAGTTCGTGAACATTATCTAAGTTGGTTTTGCTTTATTTTGTTATTCGAGATCAGTTGGAATTTATGTTAAGTTTTGAAAGTTTAATAAATTGTTTAGTTTGCTTTAGTTAGATGAGGTAGTTTATTAACATCGCCGGTCCGGTCGGGATCGGGATGTTACAGTTTACAAATTTAGGGGACGTTTGGTTCGCGGATTTCATGAGATTTAGTGGGATTTGCATTTAAAATCCTGTGTTTGGTTCACAAGTTTCAGCAAGAATTTAAAATCCAGGATTTTGTAAATCCCACCATTCTTTGTTATTTAAAAACTCAGCCTCCCCCTAGGATTTTAAATACTAGTTGCATTGCATTCTTCAGATTAACAAATTTTTTTCTGGAAAATAACGCAAATTCTTTGACAAAATCCTGATTAATTAAAATTTTGCACAATGCAATTTCTTTGATCGAATGCAAATCCCAGGGAAAAAGATTTGCAAACGAAACACCCCCATTTTGTTTTATTGGGAATAATGGAAAAAGTTATTACAATGTAATAATAAGTAAATAAGCGAGATAGATATCTTTCTAAATAATAAATTGTATTACGAAAAAAATTATTTAGTATATTAGTTATAAATATTCTTATATTGATGAAAGCTTTCAACAACTTATTTAAAATTTGAATTTAGAAATCCTTTCATGTCATAAAAAACTAAAAAGAAAGGATTAGACTTCATTTAACATTTCATATTCTTAGCTCTTCTTCTTTTCATGATCTACTTGTCTCCTGCTTATTTTAAAATCCTATCGTTCATAGCTTAAAATTCATTTTAAGCTTAACACTTTACGATTACTGAAAAAACACAAACAGCCCACAATCCGCATTGTTTTATTTTTCCCAGTCTCCCTGACATGCTATGATCATTTGGTCGTTGATCTGATTCCCAATTCCCTCGATCTTCTGCTCTGAATCCCCAATGGACGGACTTCGTAAACAACAGGTTTTTTCAATTTCTGTAATCGTCGAATTTATTTTCGCCTAATTCGAGATAATTTGCCATGTACGTCTTTTACTATTTTCAATTATAATTTGATCATGGCTAATCTTGATGATAGTGAGCTTTTTATGTGAGTATTTGTGTTTATTGATCAATTTATTGGTTCTATATTCGAGTAACTATAGTGTGTAAAGTTCGGAATGTTGATTTGGTTGGATTTGGGTGTCGCAGTTGTGTTTGTTTGATGAATTAGTTGGTGGTTGGATTTAGGTGTCGCTGCGGGGTGCCAGTGCGAAAGAGATCACTAGAGATGCTTTGCTTGAGAAGGTTACACAAGAGAGGGAATTTCGCAATTACATGAGGCGAGCCACCGCAGCTTCACTGTTTATTCAGGTTTTTATACTTTCATCCGCCCAATATAGAGCTACAACCTAACTTTCAGGATTAAACGTGTTACTTTACAACTTGTAATCAATCTGAATTCTTGACTTAAACTTTTTTTTTTTCAAGAAGAATTACATCTTTTTAAATCAATTGAGTTCGTAACGGAGTTTGGCAGTTTTGCTCTTAAAAATACTAGGACTGAGATCCTCTAAGGGTGGCATAGTGGTTGAGCCTTAGGATCCTCTAACGAGGTCCTGAGTTTGAGTCCCACAAGTTTCAACTTCTTGTGGTTAACTTGCCTTTCATTACAAAAAAAAAAACCAGGACTGGAAATAGAGTGTCCCTATCTTTTTCTTGGGATGGAGGGAGTATCATGATATGAATATATCAGTACTTCAATTGTACTTTGTGTGACTGTAAAACTTAACTCTTATTATGTCTTTAATGGGTTTATTAGATCTTAACTGGTTATTCACATATGCTACATGGAAATGCTCATGATGCAGCCAGTTACTCTATTAAAACCATTCAACCAATTGTCCAATTACATCGAAACAGCGAAACTAAGCAAGTATATGAACATGTGGCTTTTCTGTCTTGATGATAATGTGTATCTGATAGGAAGCAAGCGTTCAAGTGTCACTGGACGTTTCACTTTCATGAATAGGGAATGACTTCTCAAATTTTGTGTAGAGGGTTTGGAGACGCTATGTTTCCACGAAGATGGCAGCTGCACATATTCGAGAAGAGTGGCAGGCGATGCTCAATTGTCATCCAGTTCCTATGACTAGAGCTTGGATTTCCAATAACCTACTGAGACCTTTTCTTTTCTTTGTTACAAATTTAGCAACTCGACATCAAAGGTTTGAAGACAAAGATGTAGATTGTATGCAGATTTGTTTCAAAATTCTTTTGGAGAGCATAAGTTCAAGTGGTATGCTTTTTCTGTACTTAAATGTGAGGTTCTTAAATACCTTTTAGCACATATTTCCAAACGGTTTCAATATAATGTCAGCTGGTCCTTATGTTTCTTTTGTTAAAGAATTTTTAGAATGGTAATAGAGTCAGTAAATACTAGAGAAGGCAATGGGCTGTCAAAGTTTAGGGACATTCAGAAAGAATGAACTGTTTGAGATCTTGACACCAGTATCTTGTCTTCAGCAATTTTTTGTCTTTATTTTCAGAGAAGGGACATCATCCCCTGATTTTCTCTATAAACTGTTTGATTTTGATATCAGCACTTAATCATTTATCTCATCTTCAGGAAATTTCTCTCTTTATCTTCAGAGAAGGGACGGTGTCACCTGATTCTTTCTCTTTAAATAGTTGCGTTTTAACACCGTTTGCTCATAGTTTGTACTTGAGTTTCCTATGAGAACTCATGAAGTGTACGAATGGCAAAAAAATTAACATTAGAGAAAATAATGATAAAGTTTTTGGGGGCATTCAGATTGAATGACTTCTTTGACAGTGTCTTTGAATTTGTGTGATTTATTTTGTAACTCTCTCTCTATCTTTTAAGTAGTGACTCTGTTAGCTACATGATCACTTGATCTTTCGTAAGGGCATGCCTTTGATCTGTCATTCTCACAAAATTCTGCCCTCTATTGTGAAAAGTTGAAAATTTAATGTTTTTACGTATCTGTTTATGATATTAAACAAGCGTGAACTGAATTTGTAGTTCCTCTATTTGAACCTTTTCCTTTTGAAGATCCACAGAGAAATTTTTGCACCCTTGCCACATGTAGCATCGAAGAGCAGAGGACATGGATATATCAAGCAAAGAAGTTGATTTCCTTATGTGTACTCATTCTTTCAGAATGTGATTACTCATGTCAAGTGGGACATCAATATGTTGTCCTTACATCCATGGCAATGCGGTTTGTTGTTAGCTTGACTGATCTGAAAGGGTGGAAAGCTCTTGATGATGTTACTCTTCGAGCTGCAGATATGGCAGTGAAAGATCTAGTATGGTACATGTGCAGTGAGAGAAGTCAGCTCTACATTTCTATCAGAAGATACATTGGTAAATTGGATGTTCCTTTTTCTTCACAAATAAAAACTGCTGGCCATACAGATGACAGATTCTTGATTACCGCAAGTGCAATCACTTTGTCACTGCGACCCTTCAATAACGGGAACATGAATATGAACGAGGATGTGTCCCTATATTTGCGGCTTGCTACTGAGCAGTACTGTGTTCTTTTGCTCACAATTCCCTGGTTTACTCAACGTCTGCCAGCGGTGCTCTTATCCGCTATGAAGCATAAATCTATCTTATCACCTTGCTTGAGGCAAATATTGGTAAGGTTTGTGTTAAAGGATGTCCATGAACGTATGTTAACACCTCTTAAAAGAATTTATATATATGAACAGTTGCTAAATTACATTGCCTTTGATGTCTTTGAATCAATATAACATCATAAATGTTAGCTTTATGTACATTTTATCACATGTTTTTATCTGCACATGGAATTAAGATGTCTTAGTACATTATATTAACTTTAGTCATGTATTCTATTAACATGACATTTGATGAAGTTTGGGAACCAAATCCTGAGAGCAAACACATGGTAATTGATATCATATATGTATGTATGTTGGTCTGTGGGAAATGGTGTATATTAAATGAAATCTTGTTAAATATATAGAATGGTTAACGATGGTCAATGTCAATGTAATATGATATAAGTTTAACACACTAAATCTTTAGTGTTTACAACAACTTGCTTTTTATCTATTAATGTTTAGTGTTTACAACAACCTGCTTTTTATTATTAACTAGTTGTGGTAGGCTAAAAATAAAAAAACAAAGTAATTATATGATTTCTTCTAGTATTAGACTATAAAATAGATAAATATTTATTTAGACTTAACACCAAAGCTTTGGTTCTGCTGGGATTTAGCTGATTATATTTGTTCCAGATAAAGGCTTCTCGCCGTTGTTTGTATTTACTTCCATTAATTATGCTCTCAACATTAAAAATAGGGTTAAATACCTTTTGACCATCCAACTTTCAGATTTTTCTCATTTTAGTCACTAAACTATTTTTTGTATACATTTAGCCATTAAACTTTAGTTTATTGTTCTACTTTGGGAAAAATGAATATAAATAATAGTTAAATGTGTACATAATATGATAGTACAGTGGTCAAATGTATACATTTTTCAGTGGTTAAATGTGTACTTAAAAAGTTTAGTGGCTAAATTTGTACACAAAAGTAGTTTTGTGGCTAAATGTGTACAAAAAATAGTATAGTGGCTAAATAGGACAAATCTGAAAGTTGGATGGTCAAAAAGGTACTTAACCGTTAAAATTATTGTCAGGGATGTTATGTTGAATATTGTATTCATGGAATTATAATGCAAAATATATGTCATTTAATACTTCGTACTATGACTCTATGAGTCATCTTTACCAACTAAAACCAGATATGATTTTGGCCTAAAAGGAAGTCCTACATAAGAATATTAAATAATATGTACTTCTCTTGACAGATTTCTTTACACATTTTCTGGAGACACTGTTGTAGATGTTTGTGGCAAAATACAGCATAAAGGATACGAGTCTCTGCGTTTATGATACTTATCATTTTCATTTTGCAAATCACATTTATACGACGTGAAGAGAAATTAAGATGTGATTGTAGGTCCTTTTACTTGACATGACATTAAATTGAAGAAATTGGCCCACATAATTGAGAATGCTAGAATGGAAAGTGGTAAATTTGAACAGAGGTTTCTTCTTACCATTTGGTAGAGTTCATGGAAATCTTTCTAAGAGATTTGAGGATAGTATTAAAATCTTAGCTAGCTGCTTCTCTCCATGATTTCCTCGTGTGCACATGTCTGCAACAATAAGGAGTTTGAACTTGGAGCTGTTGCCAGCAATAAATATAGGAAGCCAGCGTATCATCCATTGCATTCCATAGGCAGACATGTTTGAATCATATGTTTTTAGTTTTATTTTTGAATCTTTAGAGCTAACCATTCATCAACTACATGATTTTTCCTCATCAAATTTCATAATACTGCATTAATGTATGATTGTATGAAACATGAGGATCTGATCAACCTTTGGCAGGTGATGGCAGATATCAAAAGAGAGAATTTTAGAGGAGATTTCAAAGTTGAATAACTTGGAACAAAGTTCAAGTCAAAAGATGTTGCCTCCTATTGGTTGGGCACTTGCAAACGTTATTTGCCTTGCAATAGGGGTAGACAGCAACTTAAAGGATTCTGGAAAATTCACTCAAGGCCTAGACTATTCATCCTACCTTCGGGTTGTTATCATTCTTGCCGAAAACTTATTAAGTTGGTTTGAAAGATATAAATGGACGGGAGAGGAGAGCCAGGACTTACAAGTTAACGGCGATCCTTTGGTTGATCTAGTTGATATAATCCCGGTTGAGGTTCAGAAATGCTCTAACATTTCGTACACAGATTTACTGAAGCCTGTTTGTCAACAATGGCATCTGATGAAGTTATTAATCTTGGAAAAGGATTCATCTGTTCAGAAAGCTGATAATTCACTGCCAGAAGCTCTGGAGAAGTGTGAATTGACAGACGTCGCATACTGTTATTCATGTATGCTTAGAATATTTACCATATTAAATCCAGTGGTTGGGTCAATGCCCATCCTCAATATGCTCTCGTTTACCCCTGGATTTCTTTTGAATCTGTGGGCAGCACTTGAAAAGAACTTTTTCCCTGCTCCTGATGGTAACAATTTCTCCAACAGTAATGTCATTGGAGACATGAGGGATAGAATCTCCAAGAAAAAGAACAAAGGGGTGACAAAGAATGGAGGCACTAAGTGGGTCAATGTAATAAACAAGATCACTGGGAAGTCCCAAGGAGATATTGAGCAGACAGAGCATGTTAATGACCTTGGTTCTCAAAGCACAGGGGACGAACCTTCTGATGTATGGGATATTGAATCTTTAAGAAGGGGTCCTGAGGGTTTAACAACAGATTTATCTCATCTAATACATGTCTTCTGTGCTACATATTCACACCTGTTACTGGTTCTTGATGACATAGAGTTCTATGATAAACAGGTAGTGCCCTTCTTCCCTCATCTAACTACACACATGCCCTTTTTTTGTCCTATATGAGAATAAAAAATCAATTTTGTCAATTGAGTAGGTTCCTTTTACACTGGGCCAGCAGCGCAGAATCGCATCGATGCTGAATACATTAGTTTATAATGCCTTGTCCCATAACGTTGCCCAGCAGAACCGGCCTCTTATGGATGCTGCTGTTCGCTGCCTACATTTGTTGTATGAAAGGGATTGTAGGCACCAGTTTTGTCCCCCTGCTCTGTGGCTTTCTCCAGCTAAAAAGAATCGGCCACCAATCGCTGTTGCTGCAAGGACCCATGAAGTCCTGTCAGCTAACCTAAGATCTGATGAGGCAGTGACCATTTCAAGCATGCATTCTGTTATCACTTCCACCCCACATGTTTTTCCATTTGAAGAAAGGTAACTTGATCTGGCCAGTTGATCCCATCATTTCTAAATTTTGTGATCTGTTGTATGCTTGTACTTTCTGTTCTGTACTCTCTTTTAATTGTTAGTCTTTTTGATAACCTTGAGTCCTGTAAGTTAACTTGCTAAGACTTTCTTCTACTATGGAATTACCCTGTGAATTTGATAGAAACTAATTTAATTAACTAAGAAGAAGAGCTGAATGATTAGAAATTAAAAGCTAAACAATCAGTAAGGAAGCCAAAGATGAAGAACCCTACTGCCCAAATTCAGAAGAGAATAATTCTCTCTGCCCAAGCCCAACAGCCGATTTAACAAACAAATTCACACCTGCATCCTCATTACAATCAACTGACTATATATAACCCTCCCTCATGCTTAGCAACCAAATTTCCCACATCTACCCTACATGTACCACTCCTGTTTTCTGTTATAAACGTCCCAGGCCCAAAGCCCATTGGGTTTATCCAAGCAGTAGCATGTTCTTTATCAATACCGGCTCCATAAAGAACAGGCTTCTCCTCAAGCCTCAAGTTCGAAAGTAGACTTTGAATAGTGTAAGCATACTCTTGAGAGGATTCTTTAATAATGCCATCTTCCCACGGAATAAGCCATATTCGCCTTTGTGTTTTATGCTTTGAAACCGTATGATTAGCTAGGCATTTACTAGGACGAGGGGGGAACAATGTTAGGGCTAATCACACACGCACACACACAATCACAATAAAAGAACACAAGAATTTACGTGGTTCGGTCTAAACTGACCTATGTCCATGGGGGCAACTAGGGATCTCTCTTTTATTAGTCAGTTATAAAAAAGAAATAAGTACAAGGCATATCAATATACATAGATTGCTAATAGGCTAACATTCTAACTTATCATCAGTGTGGGACATAGACTCAATAATCAATGTTAAAGACTAAGTCCCGATGTGGGACGAAGCCTACACCACAACAAACAAGAGAATCCATTTCCACTTTAGCAGGAAGAAAAGTCACAGATGTGTGGATCGTAAGTGCCCGTTTGAGGAGATAAATCACAGAGTTAGGTTGTTGGAGTTTACTGTCAACATGACCAACCTTAGCAACAATGAGGAAAGGACCGTGGTAGTGTGATGGAAGTTTATGGTTGATCCATCCAACCACCAATTGCTGACTATAAGAAAGAAGTTAGAGGAACACCCAATCTCCTATAAAAAAATTCCACATCACTTCTATGTTTATCGGTTGAGGACTTCATTTGTGCTTTGGCCCGAGTTAAATTGTGTTTTAGTTTCTTGAGTGTTTCGTCTCGATCGGCTAAATCACACGCCACAGGTCCACAACAAATCTTTCCCGAAAACCATTGCAAAATGGTTATAGGAGGTCTGCCATATATAATCTCAGTCGCTATAGTATACGAAGATACATGATGAGCCGTGTTGAACCAAAATTCAGCCCATGGTAGCCCATAAGACAAGGTTTTTGGTTGCTCGAAAGCAAAACAACGTAGATAGGGCTTGAGGTTCTGATTGACTACTTCAGTTTGGCCGACAGTCTCGAGGCAGAAAGCACAAATAAACCTTAGTTTGCTGCCGTCTAAAGAAATTATTTGATTCCAGAGCGTGCTCAATAGATCCTGGTCTACCCATATTGATTTTGGTATTCCTTGCAAGTGGATAACCTTTCTCAGAAAAATTTCAGCAAGGTCACTTGAGTCATAAATGGGTGCTTCAAGGGAATAAAATATCTATATTGCAAAAGATCAACTAATAACAATGATGAGTGCATATCGAGATCGAAGAAAACAATAAAAACAGTGGCATCAACATGCTCCATGATCCCCACCAGAATTCCATCTCCCAAAACTATTTCCCAGAAATTTTAATTGGATCGATATCTAATCCCAAGAAGGTTGCTAACCTTTGTGACCGAAAGTTGTATTCTCACAGCCAATTAGAATCACAGCATGTATCTTGCTTAATCTGCCATCGTCAACCTCATCTTCCAAGATTGCTTCGACCCAACACGTCTCCCCGTCGTTGCCCCCTTTTTCCCTTCTTCTTAGCCGATCTTTCAACTCCAGGGATTGACCAGTTGGGCCAGGTTGATTTATGGCCTTATTTGACTGCATGGTTGAGTATTTAAATTGCTGAGATCTATCAGGTTCTGCCCTGCTCCTTTTGGGCTAATTGCATGATTGGCCCAAACTATATCCTTTGCTGGATCCAAACTCCCTACCAAATTGCACATAATTGGATTTAGCTTTTCTTTTCTTCTCTCCTTGGATAACCGTAGCGATTTCCAGATTGCAGGGGAAAACCGTTACCTGGGCGCATCCACGATGATTTAGGGTTCGTACCAAATTACGTTCGTTGTTTTTCAATCCACATAAAAGCACACCATCCGAGTGCCCTTTTGCATGATCGGGATTTAGGGCTGACGACCCTACAAAATCAGGCATCCCGTAATCGTGCGTTTTGCCATCCAAAGGATTTGCTTCAGGCTGTGATTCAAGGTCCTTGGTTGCACAAACTCCAGGATCTGGATTTGCCGTCCCTATGATGATCCAGAAATGATTGGGTGAAAGAGAAGAGGGGGTTGCAGATGAAGTTGTGCTCCCTCATCATCTTTTCCAATTTCTTTGCCAAATCCTCGAGTAATTTCTCCTTCATGGCATGAACAGAAGCGGAGATATCCCGTACCTGATAGGAGAGGTTCTGGATTTTCTCATCTTGTGCTTCAACACGTAAACTCAACTGGGTTTCTGAATTCTTTATTTCGATTTCCTGGCAACAGAACCAATTGATAGAAACTAATTTAGTAAACTAAGAAGAGCTGAATGATTAGAAATCAAAAGCTAGTCGATCAGTAAGGAAGCCCAAGATGGTGAACCCTACTGCCCAAATTCAGAAGAGAATATTTCTCCTTGCCCAAGCCTAACAGCCGATTAAACAAACAAGTTCACACCTGCCTCCTCATTACAATAGACTGACTATATATAGCCCTCTCTCATGCTTAGCAACCAAATTTCCCACATCTACCCTACATCTACCACACCTACTTTTTGTTATAAACGTCCCAGGCCCAAAGCCCATTGGGTTTATCCAAGCAGTAGCATGTTCTCTATCAGAATTACTCGGCCTTGTGCCATTGTAAAAAATCAACAAAGCCACACTATCTGCAATAACTGATGCAATGATTGTATTTTCTATACAATTAAGCCATAATCATTCATATTAACTATTATGCTATTATAATTAGACTTTCTCTTTACATACACACACACACGTGTGTGTGTAGAGAGATAGAGATGAGATCATATAGGAAATTAATAATGGTAGGAAATGTGAGAAGAAATTTGGGCCATTAGATTTTTTTATCAACGTTTGAGCAGAGAGAGTGGAACATGTGCCGAAAGAGGGTACCAATGGTACCATTAAATATAGGTTCAAAAGAGTGCCTCTAAAAATCTAGTGTACCAAATGTACCGTTAATTTTTTTTTCTAATTTCTTTTGCATAATGTATAAAAAAAGATTATAAGACTATCCTCAATAAGTGTCATACCTTTATATATTAAAATTCTAACAAAAAATAATGTGAATGAATGAAAAAAAATTGTGTGAATGATCGAACATCACACAAATTTATTGTGAATGATGATCATTCACATAAATTTTCACATAGTACCAAGGTGTGTTTGTATGATCTTTTTGCTAGTATTCTTATATTGTTAATTTAAGCATGACTACGAAATTTAAAAAAACATGTTATTAAAGTGTACCCTTGGCTACATTGGATTTTTAGAGGCATTCTTTTGTACACACACACACACACACACACACACACACACATATATATATATATATATATATATATATATATATATATATATATATATATATAAAGAGAGAGAGAGAGAGAGAGAACGGAGAACCAGTGTGCATCGGAGAAACGTGAGGACCTCGGTGCATTGCACAGGAACCATTGTGCATCACACGAATGCATTGCAATGCGTTTAAAAAGCGTGCCTGGGCGAGAGGAGACCGTAGGCAATGGCTCTGTGGCATCATGATGCAGATGCGATGCGTACAGGAGGCGGTATGTTACGATCTCACATTGGCCAAATGTAAGTTTGGTTGATGGCTTGTATATCTAGGTGTCCCATCCAGGCCGCCTCCTATAAGCTGGCTTTTTTGAAAATGAGTTCTAAACTTGGGTTTATGGCTAGATACGAGTATAGTACCGGATGTCTTGATATAAATTGGTATCAGAGCATCGTTCTTGGATCAATCGACGAAGTTACTGTTCATGCAATTACTGTGCACGTCTGAGTTGGTACTCACGCGGTTACTGTTCACATCGGGATTTATGTTCACGAGAGAGTTACTGTTCACTACATGATTACTATTCACGATAGAAAAAAAAGCATGGTTTTTTTTCCTCATCAAAAGATCGATTTTGATCTGAACTGATGGCAACAAAAAGATCGAAAACTTGGAAGCCGAGATTGCCTGATTTCGGGTTGAGGTCGAGGAGATGAAGCAAGAAAAATCCAAGAAATTCGAGGTGTTAAAGGCCATTAGTGATCTAACTATTGTTGTTAACTGATTGCAATCAGAAAACAAGGGTCCCCAATTTGGGTTTCTTGGTCAACCTTGAGAAGTTGGCTACAAGTTCGACTGGTGGAAAAAATAAAGGGCCGAGGAAGAGGCATTACATGGCTTGAATCACGGCAGCAATGGAGGAACTCGACTGATTACGAGTTCAAGAAACTCAAGAAATCTTTAAGGGTGAGCATGCCTACGGGTGGATCTACCAGGCTGAGAGAAGAACAAGTGACGGCAGCAGTACGTGTATGGAGGGTCCGACCTTGTCATCGTATTGATGGAGTGAAAGTAGGTCTCCCTTCCGGTCATGGGAAGGATTGAAGAGACAGTTATTGGACAGGTTCCGGCCATTGCAAGAGGGGAGCTTATACGAACAGTTTTTAAATATCACGAGATGTGAAAGGCCATAGCTTGGGACTATGCCAGCAAATTTGAAAGTGAAAGGCTGGCTGGTCAACTTCCTGGGTTGCTAGAACCTGTGTTGGAGGAAACCTTTATCAAGGGGCTCAAGTTGGAGTTGCGTTATGAGTTACGTGTATTACAACCTTAAGGGTTAGGTACATGATGCGTTTATCGGTAATAATAGAGGACAACGAATTGATATGAGAGAAGCAAAATGGGGGACTAACACCTTGAGGACAAGGCGTGTTTTTGAGGATGGGATAATGATACGAATCAACCCTATCGTAAGGGTGCTAGGTAATAATTAAATCATGGGGGTGGGCAGTAGCTTTATTAATTTAGATAACGATAATATTTGATAAGGATAGATGTTAGAGTTAATGATAACAATAAATTTATTTGTCTCCTAGGTAGAGTTGTTTTCTTATTTCCTTGTAGATAAACATAGAATAACTATATATAGAGATCAAAGAAGGATGTTTTAGGTGCAGAACCCTAATTGAGTCTTTGAACTTTTGGGAGAGCCTACATATCGAATCGTAGGAACCTTCTGTACTCAATTATATTCGTAATTAATCAATATATTAGTTTGGTTCGTATCAGTTGGTATCAGAGACAACCCCACCTTTCGAGGTTCCAACACTTTGGAGTGGTGGCTTGAATCTGTGGGAGGTGCCAGCCATGACCAACAATGACTTGGACTGGTGGCCAATGGAGTGGTGGCTTGGACCTGAAAAAGAAGGGTGTCAACCATGACCAACAAAGTCGTGACCAACGAGGACGTTGGCTCTTCAAAGCGTGGGGTATTGCTACGATCCCATGTCAGCCAAATGTAAGTTTGGCTGATGGCTTAAAAGTCTAGGTGTCCCTTCATCCTTCAAACTGGCTTTTGGAAGTGAGTTCTACACTTCGGTTTATTGCTAGATACAAGCTTAGTATGGGATGGGTTCTTATCCATAGTCACATGGAACGAGGAACAGGAACGCGGTTCGTTAGGTTTCAAAAATCCGGTACGATAGAGGGTAGGTTCATTTCGGAAGTACGGTGTACCATATGACATGTTACAAGCTACTATGATTATTAATATATATTTTTTCTACATATAATTAAAATACCAAACTTTCAAAATTTATATTAATACTTAAATTTGTTAATATATATTTTTTCTACACATTATTAAAATAACAAATAAATCAATTTGGACTACTGGAGTCAATACTTACTCCAACTCAAGTGTTGCTTTGGAATCTGCACTAGCTATTAAATTGGTTGGTGATAACGTGTGAATCCTCACAAGTCACAATTGATGGTTCCTCTTTCTCTTCCAGGTTCAATTTCAATCCCAGGTTTGCTATTTAAACCCATATTCAAAGTCATTTTCATTCAATTCTACCGTTGATTTCATCACTGATTTCAAATTTCCAGTCAATTTCAATTTCCACTTCAATTTTGGAACGTCTTTTTCTTTTCAGTTGAATCGTCATCTGTATATGGGTTCGTCCCAAACACGATTTCTTCCAATTGGAATAAAGTTCTACGTCACACAAAATTCGTGATTTATTCCAATTGGGTTCGTCCTAACACGAATTGATTTCGATTCATAGCTTGATACGGAATGAGGATATCACACACCGGAAATCGATCCCAGTAGCGTTTGGTACGCAAACGTACTGCGTTTCGGAACGCGGATCGTGGGCTAATGAGCGAATTATGTGACTATGTTTGTATCACGATGAATTGATTCTCACATTTCTCAAATATATGATTTCTCATAAGATTCATATCCTATATGTGTGTGTAATGTGTATGTGTATGTATATGTGTGTGTATGTATGCTTAGGTTATTGTGAGAAGCTAAATATATATTGGGAGAATTTCATATATACCCCTCCAAAACTTCATAATATCATATATACCCAACTTAAAATTTTAATATCATATATATCCCTCCTAAATATCATAATATCATATATACCCAATTTTAATTATTAATATCACATATATCCCTCGTAAACATTATTAATATCATATATACCCAAATTCATTAATTTAATTATTTTTATAGCATTTTAAACTCATAATTAATATTGCTTATTAAGTATTGACCATTATACCCTTACTCATTATATCTTTCAACTAAACTTCAAAATATCATATTTATCCAACTTAAATTAAAATATCATATCCCTTTTAATAATTATATATAATTTATATTTGTACACTTTACTAAATAAATTCTTCAAACTAAAACAAATTAACATTAAAAATAAAAATAAAAAGGTTGTATTATGTTTTTGCTCGTTTGTAATCAAATCGTATCGTCTTATTGTATTTTTTATTTGTTCTTTCTTTTCCTTTTCTTTTCGAATTTTATAGTTGTATCGCATTTTGTTTTTTGTTTTTTAATTTAGTATGTATTTTTTGTTTTCTAATACATTAGTTTCTAATTTTTTTCAAGTTTGCATTCATTTTATAACTATTGTTTATTTAGTTTACTTTTCTAATTTTTATATTTAATCTAGTATTTGAGTTATAACTTGTTATCTGATATAATTAGTTCTGTATATTTTGTGTTAATGATAAGATTATACATACATACATACATATATGTATAATCCTATATGCTTATTTTATTTTCATTAGTAAAAAGTTCAGTTTTTTTTTAAACAAACCAAAGTATAAAAAAACTGAATTTTTTACCAATGAAAATAACCATATATTTATAATAAAAAAATTTATTGTATAATATACAAATTTCATCCTATAAATTTAATATTAAAATATTTTCTAGCTACTAATTTTAAACAAATTATTATAAAACTGGGCTCTAAATATATAAGATTATACATACATATATATATATATATATATATATATATATATATATATATATATATATATATATATATATATATATATATATATATATATATATATATATATATATAGGATCTTTTGTGAACACTTTATTCGTTGTGCACGTTGTGAACAACCATAAAATAGCTTCTGAATCTTGTTGAAAATAGTACTGGACTCTTCTATTAACCTATTAATACTATTGGATCCTTTGGATCTTATTGAATCCTATGAATTTGTCGAATCTTATGAATCTTGTTGCATCCTATGCATCTTGTGCATCTTGTTATAAAAACTACGTACTATGAACCTTTTGAATGTTTTGAATCGTAAATAGACACTTCTATGAACCTTTTGAATCATATGAATCATATTACAAACACTTGTTGATATATATGAATGATTATATGTATTTTTTTTATTTGTTCACAATGTGCACAACGAATAACTTGTTCACAATGGATCCCATCCCTATATATATATATATATATATATATATATATATATATATATATATATATATATATATAGAATCAGGTTCATCAGCGTACCTATGAGATCCCAGCGTACCCTAATGTGAATGGTCATTCACATATATTTTTTTCGAAAAGACATGTATAAGAAAACATTATAAGACTTTTTTTTTTCAAAAGAAGCAACATCATAAATCTTGTGAATGGTAAAAAAATCATATGAATGGTGTGAATGATCATTCACTTGGATGACCATCACATAAATATGCATTGAGCATTCACATAATTTTTAAGGACACATAAAGTGTGAATATATGTGAAATTCATAAATCATGCGTATAACATTAATTTAAACATGGTTATGGGGAAAAAAATTAAGAAAAAAGTTTTTAAGGTTGGTACCTTCGGGTGCACTTGATTTCGAGATGTACTTTTTTGAACATGTCTCTCTCTCTCTCTCTCTCTCTCTATATATATATATATATATATATATATATATATATATATATATATATATATATATATATATATATATATATATATAATCTCTTATCGTTAACACAAAATATACACAATTAATTACATCGGATAACAAGTTATAACTCAAATACTAGATTAACTCTAAAAATAAAGTAAACTAAATAAACAATAGTTATAAGACGATACGATTTGATTACAAACGAGCAAAAACATAATACAACTTTTTTTTTTTAATGTTAATTTGTTTTTGTTTAAATAATTTATTTAGTAAAGTTTACAAAAATAAATTATATAAAATTATTAAAGAGATATGATATTTTAATTTACGTTGGATATATATATATATATTTTGAAGTTTAGTTGAAAGAAATAATGAGTAAGGGTATAATGGTCATTAATTAATAATCAATATTAATTATGAGTTTTAAATGTTATAAAAATAATTAAATTAATGAATTTGGGTATATATGATATTAATGATGTTTAAGAGGGATATATGTGATATTAATAATTAAAATTGGGTATATATATATATATATATATGATATTATGATGTTTAGGAGGGATATATATGATATTAAAATTTTAAGCTGGGTATATATGATATTATGAAGTTTTAGATGGGTATATATGAAATTCTTCCATATATATTGAGAAGTGTGAGAAGCACTATGATTCACAAATTTTGTATATTGATTCACTTATTTTCAAATTTGTGATGCATTATTTATAAATTTAAAAACTAATGAATCAATATAAAACTAATGAATTGTTGTTTTATCTAATCCGAAATTTATGATTCATTATTTATATATTCAAAAAATGTTGAATCAATAGGTAAAACAACATAGTGCTTCTCACACTTCTCAAGATATATTTAGCTTCTCATTTGATCCTAATCTATGTATGTATATGTATGTATAAGTTCTCTTACCTTGCCACCCAATTAAAGGGGAACTGGTGTCACGGCCTCTATATTGGATTACCACATACCATTAGTCGTAAGGTTTCTAATCCGCTGGTTAGCTCTCAAGGCTGATAAGAAGCTGAGGTACTTAAGGAGGTTAGGTGTGGGTGTCTAGGTGTTTGATGTCAATACACATGAAAAAGCTGTGACTTGTCTTGGGCACCATTTTAGATACATGAATGTGAGAGCTGCAATATTTGTGATTGTATCAATCTATTGCATTGTTTCTTAACAAGTCAATTTATGTATTTCATGCTCTCGTCAAATTAGATTACTAACATGGTTGGCCTGCTTGCCAGAGTTCAGATGTTCAGAGAATTTA
The DNA here is from genome assembly GCA_020465985.1 of Centrapalus pauciflorus. Taxonomy (NCBI): domain Eukaryota; kingdom Viridiplantae; phylum Streptophyta; class Magnoliopsida; order Asterales; family Asteraceae; genus Centrapalus; species Centrapalus pauciflorus. Next base: position 285,714 of record JAANYP010001790.1, read on the forward strand.
TCAGCATGGACAAAGTAGCTAGGAGAATGGCTGGTGAAATGATTGGACCTGGGCCACAAGCTGTTGAGGTTGTAATTCGCCGTAGTCATATTGTTGAAGATGGATTCCAGCAATTAAATTCCCTTGGATCGAGGTTAAAGTCTAGCATCCATGTCTCGTTTGTTAGTGATTGTGGTCTGCCTGAGGCTGGACTAGATTATGGTGGTTTATCAAAAGAATTTTTAACTGACATTGCAAAAGCTGCCTTTGCCCCTGAGTAAGTTGAATATGATTTCTATGTCTCCCACTTTACACCACTTTCTGACTTTCAAAGTTCTAAATTTTGTTAACATTGGTATTTTTCTTAGTTATGGATTATTCACCCAGACTGCAACTTCAGACAGACTTCTAATTCCAAATTCAGCTGCAAGATTTGTGGATAATGGTATACAGATGATAGAGTTTCTTGGAAGAGTTGTTGGCAAAGCACTTTATGAAGGAATATTACTAGATTATTCCTTTTCCCATGTTTTTGTACAAAAGCTGTTAGGCCGCTATAGCTTTATTGATGAACTATCAGCACTGGATCCAGAACTTTACAAGAATCTGATGTATGTTAAGGTAAAGTATAATTCATAGCGTCCAAGGTTATGACTCATGAATGAGTTGCAATCTAGTTTTCAAGAAGTATTTGTTAAGTTGCACTTTAGGGTCAAGGTTGCCTAAAACAAAAAGAATGTTCTTCTGAAAAATATGGGTAGAACATTTAGAGAGAGAGGGAGAGAGAGAGAGAGAGAGAGAGAGAGAGAGAGAAATTACAACAGATATGACTTGCAAGTCTTGTCTTTTTCCATAATACAAGTGTTGTGCTTCTTCATATGCACCTCTGTTTAAGAAATTGTTATGTACTGCTAGCCATTTTGCTGCAGCATTATGATGGTGATGTCAAGGACCTATCACTAGACTTTACAGTTACTGAAGAGTTACATGGAAAAAGGCATGTTGTAGAACTTAAAGCTGGTGGCAAGGATGTCAGTGTGACAAATGACAACAAATTGCAATACATATATGCTTTGGCAGACTATAAACTTAACCGACAGGTATATACATCAAGTTTGCTATATTATTTGAAGTTGTTTACTCCTTTGAGCTGATTTGTATTTTTGATGGCTCAAACTCCAGGTATTGCCACTTTCAAATGCTTTTTATAGAGGATTGACGGATGTTATATCCTCATCATGGTTGAAATTGTTTAATGCCAGTGAATTTAATCAGGTAGCATTTGTTCTTTTGGGATGTACTTATGGTGGTTAAATCATATATCTTTTGATTCTGCATTTGATTCTTGATGGTTTTATAGTGTGTACTGTGTACCCTACGCCTAAGCTAAGTTGAATAAATCCCATGCGTTTATGTATTCTACCGTGTTATTTTCACGTTATTTCAAGTTGAAGCTGGTTAGACCGACTATTTGTTGACTAAAGTTTTAGTTATGCAGAGACTCTTTTCTGGTGCAATGTTTTATACGAGTATAAGCACCCTTTAAATGTATAAAGCTGCTACAGCAAGACATAACATTTGCATTGCTTCTAGAAACTATAGCATGTGGTATATGGCTTTCAAGTTTCAAGCCCATTTAATAAATAAAGCATGCACATCTTTTAGTTTTAACACTTGTGAAAGAAAATTTAGTCTAGATAATCTATTTAATGAAATTTAATAAACAGAAAACCAGGGGCTGGTAGGAAAAAAGAATTAAAATGTTCCACGGAAGAGAGGGGAAGTTCAGTGAAGCCTAAAGGCTGATGAATACAAACAAGTAATATTTTCATATGTATGTGTGTGTATGTCTGTGTGCGTGCGTGCACGCGCGTGCGTGTGCGTGTGCGTGAGTCTGTCTGTGCGTGCGTGCGTGCGTGCGTGCGTGCGTAATGTATGTGTGAGGTTCCTAGTTTCTTCTACGAGATTAGGAGTAAACCAAAAGAGAGGGAGGGAAAATGAAGAGTGCGAGTTTGAAGATGCTTTCCATTTCAGCTTCCTGTGCATATGTACTTTGTCTGGACATAGCTGGGTTTGAATATTAATTGAACTCTGAAGATTAGTACCTAATACTGATAGCTGATGTTTTTCTTGAAGCTTCTTTCTGGTGGAGACCATGACATTGATGTTGATGATTTGAGGAATAATACGAGGTATACAGGTGGTTACACCGAAGGGAGTCGAGCTGTCAAGCTTTTCTGGGAGGTATACACCCATATAGCTGCTGATTTACCATTATAATGTCTGCTTCTTTGAATTCTCTTTCACGAGTTGTTGGATACTGCTGCAGCTAGTGTCCAGTATTTCCCTTTTTGATTTGTTGTATAATGGACACATTGTTCTGTGTGTGACTTATCGAAGTCTCCTTCTATGATTTTTGCTTCCTCGTTGGAGTATTCTTTCCTAGTTCAAAAATCTGTTGCCTCGTAAATTCTGTTGTCATCTTAAAAGCTTATATCTATCAATTCCTAAGGATAAGTCATCATGTTCCATTGTTCCCAAAATGCAAAATCTAGATTAAAGGCCTTAATGTTTCTATATGGTTGAGCCAATCCCTGAGTATATTTTTATCGACTTGTTTCTATAGAGCGATCTTTTTTTTCCCTCCAATTTATATCCCTCACAACAGTGTGCGTGGTTGTATACACAAATTATCTCTGATAGTAGTACCTTTTGCATGAAGGAAGTTAGTTATAAGCTCTAATTCTTGGTTACATACAATTGTTTGATTTTGAGGGCGAGATCATCATTTTTTAGGGTAAATTTTCATGACTTCATTTCACTTTCCCTGACTCAGGTCATAAGAGAATTTGAGCCAAAAGAACGTTGTATGCTCATGAAGTTTGTGACAAGTTGTTCTCGAGCTCCATTGCTTGGCTTTAAACACCTGCAACCAAGTTTTACCATACACAAGGTTTCTTCTTAACTTCCATAATCTATATCATTAAGTCTATTTTTCTGACACAAAGTTTGTAAAAATAAAATAAGAGGATGATCTAAAGAAACAAGATGATTGAAGATTATCACAAGGTAAGCAAGCTGTTTGTTTGATATGGAAGTGATAGTGATTTAGTGACTGTGATGTGGGTTGCTGTCTCCCTATCTCTGTGGTAGAAGTTGATAAAGCATGTGGGGGATGAAAGTTGTAAATTTAAACTGACAAGTAAAGAAAACTAACATAAGTTTTTGTCTATTCAGGTTACTTGTGATTTACCCCTTTGGGCAACGTTCGGAGGACAAGACGTGGACCGTCTTCCATCAGCTTCAACGTGCTATAATACTCTTAAGGTACTGAGCTGTAATTATTGCAAACTGTTCTTTATTAAGGTGTCCAGTAGTTGGTACTTCAGGTTGAGCGTTAGTTTAAAATAATTAATTGGAATTTTTAGTAACCCAGTATGCTTTTTTTAATTTTATTGTGCACAGCTCCCAACTTACAGACGGGCAAGCACTTTGCGAACAAAGCTACTTTATGCCATCAATTCCAATGCAGGCTTTGAACTTTCATAAATACTTTAATAGTGTTTTCTTAGGTAAACCCCTTTCAACTACCTTCTATTTGCAATTATATAGATTGTTTCATCTTAGTTACTTTATGATGTGCTACACATCATATGCTCAGCAAGAGGATTTCACTTTGTATCCTGACTTTGGATGCTTTCCTTTTTGGGTTTTTGGTTATAGTAATGAAAAACTACCAGGCTGAAATATGCCACATGACTAGGTGGTTTTATTCGGCTTGGTTGTGGAAATGTTCTAATAGCTAAGATTAGTAATTCGGTTGCTTTAAAAGTGGAATTATAATTTCTGAATTTCAGAGTTAATGTTGGACTCGGATAAAGTGCTCTTGTCACATGGATACTTGTACACATGAAGGATCAATGCTGGAGAGGTCCAACAACATTTTACCTTGTTTTCATGTCTTGAATCAAAATAAACTAGAATAACTAGTGCCAAGTTGTTTGCTTGTAAACATTTGAAATGAATGTTATTAGTTCACTGCCTTGAATTCAAATGACCACCACCTTATGATATTTCACTAAGAATGTTTACATGTACATATCTCTAGCTACTATATTATAAAGCATGTATTTTTGGTCTTAAAATTAAGTAAAACTTGAATTTTTGCCATCCATTGTAAAATATCAATCATAGGCCGCCTCATTTAAAATCATAAATTCAAGTTATTAATCCAATTACGTTATATAATCATCTACCAAATATAACTTTCTGTAATTTACATGATTTAGTGAATATGTAACAATTTTGTTGCACATAATATATCATTACAAAGAAAATCTCGTACATGAGCCTAATATTAAATACTTTTACTATTATACCTTCTGCTTTGCACGGGTACGCTTCTAGTCATACAAAATATTGAATCATCATTTGCGTACAAACTACATAAAGGGCTTGTGAGTGTTTATGCTTTGGAGATTATTGCTGGGGTGGGGGGCTAATTTACTAGTTCCTGTATCTCAAATTATCTTTATGTTATTTATTTGCAGAATACAGAGCTACAAAAGATAAGGTGAGAATGTGTTGTTAAACTTTGTGAAGCCTACTTTACATCTATAGCTGCATTTTGATTATCTGCCGCTGCTTACGAAAAGTTTGTCTGAAAGGTAAAGACCATACATACAGAGTGGTGGATCTCCAAACTGAGGCCTTGTATTTTTGTAATTATTGACAACCATATATTATATGAATATGTTATAATACATTGTTTCTCACATAGTGTAACTGCTTGTAAAATACACAACTCTTTTTTCTAAATTGTGGATTTGAATGAGTAACAAGGTATGTCTATTGCGAAATTGGGTTGGTGTGGTTTGTTACGGGTTGCGTAGTGTTTTTTATATCTTATGATTGCGTAGTGTTTTTATATTATAGAATGACAATGTGTTTTCTATATGTTATGATTCAATTTTTTTCATATCAGAGTTATTGTAACTTCAAAAACCGTTTTATTTAGGTTATATCACAGTTTCAAAGGTTAAAATGTGACATGACATTATTGAAATTTTAATAGGGGAAATGACAAAAAATGGTAACTATTTTTGTCTTTTTTATCATTAATACTTTAATAGTATCATTATTTATTTCATATCATTAATAACATCGACTTTTATAACAAATTTTTATTTTTCTATCAACAATAGTAATTGGTGACTTGCAAACCTGTTTAGCAGGTCACTAACAGCTTTTCAATTATCAAAAATAGTAACATATTTTCATATTTTTATCAATATCAGTAACATATCAAATTAAACTCAACTTTATTTATTTTTTAAGTTTTTCTAAGTTTTCATAAACATCAAAATAAACCCATTTATGTTTCAATTTTTGTTTTTGAAATTTTATAAAAAATTTTAGTTTTTAATTTCATTTATTATTATTTATTTAAAGTTTTTTTAATACATTGTTATTATCTTTAATGACTATTTTAATTTCATTAAAATTATTTATTTATAATTTCTGTTTTTCCGTGACCTTATTTATATTACGAATCATTTCAATTTTCACTTTCTCCAAAAGAAAAAGATATGAACCATTTTCTTTTTAGTTTTTTCCGAACAAAATGATATGAACCATTTTGGTTTTTTAATTTTTTTTCGATCTAAATGGATTGTAGTTTTTTTATTTAAAAAACTAAAAATCAAAATGGGTTGCAATAATTTTCATTCAGATTAAATATTAAAAGCAATTATTCATAGTTATTTTGTTGTTAAAAACTAAAAAAAAATGAATGGGTTGCAATTTTTTCGTTAGCAAAAATCAAAAAACCGAAGTTCATAAATTTTTTTGTTCAAAAAATATCTAAAATATGAATTGGTCGTAGTTTTTGTCATTCAAGAAAACTAAAGAATTGAATGGATCGTAATACTTTTCATTTCGAAAAATTAAAAAATTGAATAATTTTTTGTTTTAATTTTTAGACAAAAAATACGAACCATGCTATTTTTTAGTTTTTCCAAATAAAAAAATATGAATCATTCTAGTTTTTTTAATTTTCAGTCTAAATGAGTTGCAATATTTTCATTCGGAAAATCTGTAAACCCGAGTAATTCATAGTTTTTTTCGTGGTTAAAAACACAAAAATAAATGAGTTGCAATATTTTCATTCGGAAAATCTGTAAACCCGAATAATTCATAGTTTTTTTCGTGGTTAAAAACACAAAAATAAATGAGTTGCAATTATTTTGTTAGGAAAAACGAAAATCAAAATGATTTACAATTTTTTGTAAAAAAAATCTAAAATATGAATGAGTCGTAATTTTTGTCATTCAAGAAAGCTAAAACGTGAATGGATTGTTATCCGTTTCGTTTGAAATTTATTAAAAAGCTGAACAATTTGTAATTTTTTAATTCCAAATGAAAAATAGTACAAATGAAAAGTATTGCGACCCATTTTATTTTTGGTTTTTTTTTAAAAAAAACTATGACCTATGTAGATTGGAAAAACTAAAAACTGGAACGATTTGTATCATGTTGTTCGGAAAAACTAAGAAAAAGATGGTTCATAGTTTTTTATTTGGAAAAAGTGAAAATTGGAATTATTCGTAGTATTTTTCGTTCATATTATATATGATTGTGAATAAATAATCGAGTATTAGAATATATATTAAAAAATTTATAAGGTTACGAAAAAATAATAATTACAAATAAATAAATTTAATGAATTAAAAAAATTAGTTACAAAATATAGTAATAATATAATTAATAAATTAATAATAATAGAAAATTAAAAACTAAAATTTTATTATAATATTTCACAACAAAATCTGAAACATAAATTAGGTTTATTTTGTTGTTTATGAAATCTTAGAAAACTTAAAAAAATTGGGTTTTAATTTGATATATTACTATTATTGATAAAAATATGAAAAGATGTTACTATTTTTTATAACTAAAAAATTATTGGTGACCTGCTAAACAGGTTTGCAGGTCACCAATTACTGTTATTGATAGGAAAAATAAAAGGTTTTTATTATAAACGATAAAAAGTATAAAAGTCAATGTTATTAATGATAGGAAATAAATAATGTTACTATTAATGATAAAAATGACAAAGATTGTTATTATTTTTGATCATGTACCCATTTTACTAATATATGTGTCAACTAATTAGAAGAAAATGACATTTTGACACAGATCATCTTCATTGGTGGTGATAAAAAAAATTCTATTATTCCATGGTTTAGTGAGAAAGTTGTTCTTGACTTATAAATTAGGTATTAATATGCTAATCTATTAACTTATAAATTAGATATTAATATGGTTGATTCAAAAAATAATATTTTAAATTAATATTATACTTAAATTAATGATAAAAGGATTTTAATTATATATATATAACATTAAGCAATAATAAATATCGTTAGTTGAGAAATTTTTAGGTCAGATTTGAAAATTTTATATTTATTTTTATGTATTATATGTTCAGATCTGAATTGACTTTTCTTAATTTGAATAAACGGAAAATTTATATTGACGAATGTTGAAAATACGATGTCAAGTAGTATCACAAACAATTACAAGTAACAAAAAGAATTACTTATTTATTAATATATTTATTATTATAATAATTCCAATTTTGGAGGAAAATATATGGCGGAAAATTATGTGGCAGGAATACCTTCCAAAAATACACGTGATAAAATCCATTATGCTCTTTGGTCTGCTTTTTACGGAGCAAATTACAAAAAGGAAAAACAAAGTCAACACAGTTTACATGTTTTGTTGTTAAACATCTATAAATATTCAGCTCTTTAGCAAATTAAATTAACATGCTTATTTTTTTTACCACTTAGTGTAACATACTTTTTTATTTTTATTATTTAATGTAACATACTTTTCACAAAAAATAAATAAATAATTTTGGTTAACATGGGAGAGGAAGCTCCCTGTGATCAAAATGACAAAATGGGATTATATCAAGGAAGAATGTGGCAATCCAGCTAATACATCATTGAAGGTGTGTTTATTTGTAATCAAAAGGGTTTGAAAATGGTCTGAAGTTTGAAATTCAGATCTTAACGTAATTTGTACTGTTTGTTTAAATTCAGACTTAAACGTTCTATCCTCTGAATTTTAAGAGGAAGTGAGTTGTCTGAATTAAAATTAAGATCCTCTTAGTTTCAGATATTAAGGTCTCCTCTTAAATTTAGGCGTGGTTTTCAGACTTTAGACATTTAACCTCTTAAAACAAAAACAACACCTGAAACAAATTGCACATTCAGACAATCAACAAGCTAATAATAAAACTTCACTTCTCCAAATCTCCAATGTAGAAATCTTCGATCATATCAAATACGCGGGTTGCATGTTGTGGTCTGCAAAGCACACGCACACACGTACACACACAAGCATTAGGTAAACATAAAAGGAAATATAATCGAAAAGTGAAACCGAGTAATGTATAACTTTCTCCACATGAGGTTCAAGTCACTGGAGGAATAAAGTTGACTCCATATCTACATAAAGTTTTACTACTTTCTTTGCATAAGCTCTACCAATTACCTAATACAAAAAGGGTGTTGAACTTTCTTATATGTTTGTTTCTAAAGTTAGTTACGTGAGAAAGGAAATAAGCCTGAAGTCATATTACAATTTATGCAATTCGGCCATTATTTTATTAAGTGTTTATAATCATATTTAATACATTAATAATTATTAATACAAAATACAAAAAAAAAAGTGTTTGTAGGTCAATCCAACGTGTTTTATCCATGATTAAAAAATTTCCCATTTTACCCGACCCTCCAACCCCATCTAGTTTTCCACCTTTAAGGGGGCGTTTGGTTCGCAGATTTCAGTAAGGATTTAAAATCCAATGATTTCTTAAATCCCTTCCTTATTTGTTATTTAAAAACTCAGTCTTCCCCCTAGGATGTTAAATCCCAGTTAGCTTGAATTTTTCAGATTAACAAATTTTTCTTAAAAGATGATGCATGTTCTTTGATAAAACCCTGACAAATGCAAATGGTGCATAATGCAAATCCTTTTGACAAAATGCAAATCCCAAAGAAAAAAATATGCGAACCAAACCGCCCCTAAGGAGAATTGTAGAATGAATGAAGAGACTTACTTTATATATGTTTCATATGTTATAGGCAAGCTAAAAATGACACAAGCAATTAAGGATGTTGCATGACAATCAAAAGATGTACAAATCATTATAGAAAAGAGCATAGAGTTTTTGTATACACTCTTTGCATTGCATATTCACAAATATCATTTTTCCTGATTCAAACCCGACCTTCCAATCAAAAAGGTGAAGCCTTAGTACCTGCTCCAAAGTTGCAACATGGAAGGCTTGGAATAAAGCTAATGTTTTTGGAATAATGTGAAGATATATGCAAAAATTAATGAAGCAACTTAAAATGTTTTCTTCTGATAGTTGTGTCATACTTGGTTCTGCAATTTCACAAAAAAACTTGTTTTTGCTGAATCTGTTCCTAACGATAATGAAGAAGTGGCACAACTTGGAGAGAAGCTGTAGATTTGCCAACAGAAACTAAAAAGTGATCTCCCTAATGGTATAAGCTTACTCTCTCTCTATATTTAAGTTGTACAGTGTTCTGAAAAGTACTTAGGCCTTTTGCTGCAATCGATTTGCCAACAGAAACTAAAAAATTACTTTTCGCTTCTATCTCTCTATCTGTTATCTGCTGTGAGTTACATTGGCAAGATGATGCTGTGGTGGCAAACAACCCTACTATTTACATTTTGCAACACGAGAAGCGCGGTGCCTATGGCCAACTACAAAAATGGATTTGGTTTAAATTGGTTATTGTTCTGTTCCAACAGACCTACCACCGCCATAACCGACAAACACTTGTAATTTGATGGTTGACTGACACGAGTTTGCTTCTTTTATTTTTTGTCTACTAAACTCGATTAACCTAGAAAAAATGGATTGACAGGGTTGCACAACAAAAAAAAAAAACTTACAATAGAACTTACATTAGAGAAAGGGGGTGCCATAGTTGCACAACAAAAAACTTACAATAGAACCATCTATGCCAGGGTGCTTGACAGCAGCTAGGGTCAAGATTGGACATTATCAACAGTAAAACTGCAAATTATGTTCATTTTTTTTTTTCTATTCTTTTGTTCAACAACATACATAGCATTGTGGTTTAGGCATATTGATGATGCAAATTAAGCTCACGCCTCACGTTCATAGGTTGATTTCGACAAGTAGCAATTATTTTATCCTTTCAAAGGCACAAATGTAAACAAAAGATGCATTAGAAATAAAAACTTACCCAAAAAATCCTTCAGTCGAATCATCGCCTGCATGAGTCAGAATTGCATCACCACCAGGGTGTTCTTCTACATAAGGTGTAACATCATATACCTACGGTTGAACAAGAGTACTTAACTATGAGAAGAAAATACCTGAAGAAAGTTTGTTGCAAAAAATACCATCTATTTCTTTTCTTTCTATGTGAAGCAGGCGTACGGTGTTCCATTTCTCGGCTTTCCTATGTTAATGTCTACAAACGCTCATAGTGAAGGAATGTTATATTAATAAAGTTATATAACCTATCAAAAACCTTCTCTTTGATGATGATCCAACAATCTGTCCTCTTGTTGTGCAAGGAAACCTCAGCCTGGTTGTATGCCTTTACAATCTACATTTAAAAGATTACAGAACATTATAATATTCATTAGCACTCTATGGACGGTGACAAAAGCACAATTAATCCAGAAAGTATGCATTTTAGTTGAAAGTTGAAAAAGGTCACCATTCTAAGGCGGGATCAATAAACATATCTTCACTTATAAAGGTGGTTTTCATTTTCATCAAGATACAATAAACAATCAACTAGTGAACTTGACGTGTAGTGGGCATGTATATTTCTCTAATAATCAAGAGCATGTTTGGTATTTTATGTTCTTTAACTCCAGTATAATTTGTATGATAAACTTTTCTCCGTTTTCAAATCATCCAAAATTAGAGCTCGAGAACCGAGGAGAATTTTTTATTGGTTTAAGGTTAACTAGAAATTTGTAAATCATGAAGTTGCTTTACTTGTATGCTAATATAAGTTTGGTAAACTAAGTACACCCATTGATTTCTAAACACATAGACAACATATTTCTTCACTTTTGTATGATAATCAACTGATTGACACATGTGCCCAGTATTTCGAAGAGATTTTTTATTTTGGAAATTTGAATCTTGTGCTTTTCAAGAGCCATTACATATATAGTTTCCGTTTTCTAGCTCCAAATGATATTATTTTTACACCTACTTTTCTGGTCTAACTCTCAGAATCTGTTTTACAACAAAAGAAAATCTGATGACTCAAAAAAAAATCGGAACTCAACACAAACTATTATAATGGAGGTAAAGGTGGAGTAACAAAGATGTTTGGTACAACAAGTCAGAACCTCGAGTTGGAACTGTGAGCTGAAGCTTTTAGTAGTTGAAGCTTTTGAAGCTGTGTAGCTTTTTGAAAGAGCTGGAGGTTTTTTTTATAAATGTGTTTGGTAAAAGTAGTTGTAGTTTTTAGAAATTTAATGACACAAAAGGACATTAATATTTTATAAAAGTTGTAGTTTATAATTAATAGGGAAAATGGCATCAAATAGCTCTGAACTTTCGACTTTGTACACATTTATGTAGTGAACTTTTTTTTGTGCACATTTGGTAGTCAAAGTTTCAAAATTGTTCCAATTTGGTAGTTGGCGTACCTGTTAACCGGTTGCTTCCGGTTTCGATGCCTACGTGGACAATTTTTTAATGACGTGGCTACTCGTTTTTATATTATACCCGGTTTTATCTATGTAGCAACTCGTTTTTTAAAAATCACCTGGTTTTATTACCCGGTTATAAACCTGGTTCTTACAAGTTGGATCGATCGTATGAAAAATGAACCGGGTTTATAACCGGGTGATTTTAAAAAACGGGTTGCCACATAGATAAAACCGAGTATAATATAAAAACGAGTAGCACCACGTCATTAAAAAACTGTCCACATAGGCATCGAAACCGGAAGCAACCGGTTAACAGGTACCAACTACCAAATTGGAACAATTTTGAAACTTTGACTACCAAATGTGCACAAAAAAAAGTTCACTACATGAATGTGTACAAAGTCGAAAGTTCAGAGCTATTTGATGTCATTTTCCCTAATTATTATAAGGATAAAAATGTAATTTTGTTTGACCAAAAGTTCAAGCTTCTTTTGAAAGCTACTTAATTCAAGTAACTTCTCGTAAAAGAGCTTTTTGAAAGATTTCATTTTCGAATCAAAAGCTCGAGCTCCTATCGACCAAACAGAGCTTTTGGATTTGAGCTTTCAAAAATAAAAAACTGAAGCTCCTAAAAGCTCCTTGTCAAACACACTCAAAGAATGATGGAATCAACAAAAATTACTTCTCAATTTTAAAATGTGTTTAGTGCAGCATGCAATAGAAGCAGATGCCCATTATTGTACATACAAAGTTACAAACAACTACACAAATAAAATTAAAACAATAATGCCCATAAAATCTTATCACCTTACTGTTAGTGTCTGAATGAAGCTTCTTCGTTTGATCTGCACTACACAAATACCATACATGAAATGTAGGAAACAATTCATGCATATGAACAATCGCAATACGTTAAGCATCAATACATTTCCGATTCAAACAACTACTAGTAAAAAGAAGATATAAAAATGTGAAGAGAATTACCAGATTTGATAAACCGGGGGGCTATAAACAACAAACTCAATAAGAAGCCAATAATCAAAGTAAACATGATCAGCTCCATAGCTCCTCCACTTTGAACCCTTGCTCAGCTGCTGTAATGAGCTTAAGAAGAGAAGTAAATTGAAGAAGGAATGAGGGGGTGTTTTACAAATGATTCTAGATTCGCTCCCAAATAAAAAGACTCTTGGGTATGTCAGGTGTGTTTTGTTAGAAAAAACCTAGAATGGGAATCGATATTGCCTTGGATACCTTGCTAATCGTGTACAAACACTCTCAGTTAACAACAATTGTCGCAATCCAGGATGGCCAAACTTTGTTACGGGATAATACACAAGATTTGCAATAGAAATTGTATTGATAAAATTTGTATGTATGTTGAGAGTGTTTTATGTAAGAACAGATACAAATTTCTCATACGTATTCTGAAGTGAAAACATGGGATACAACCTCCCAAATAAACGCTATGTGCCGTTGTTACAAGTCAACATCAGCGACTCGCTGACAAGGATCAGCATCAACACCTGCTGAAAAGGGTTAGTGACAACTAATCTGTTGGTGATTTATCACCAATATAATTTAAGTATAATGGGATGGTGCGGAGCGTACACTTGTTCAAGATTATTTAAGATTAGTTACCGGGGGTTCGGGGGCAGCACCCCCGATAGCGGGGTTCAGGGGCGGCAGCCCCTGGTGGCAGGGTCCAAGGGCAGAGCCCCTGGCTGGGGTCGAGCTTTATCCAATTTAGACCCGGTTTTTTGACCCATTCAAAATTCCATTATTTTTTGGCGGTTAAAATGGCGGTAGGCCATTTTGGTGGTTCCCGCCAAATATACGCGCGGTTTTGGTCATTTGGTGCGGTACAAGAAATCAGAAACATTTCCATATTCTCGTTTGTTTTTTCTGAGTTTTATCCGATTGAGATTTCGATTTTACCATCGAAATACTTCAATCTGAAAGTGATCGTCACGACTCTCAGAATTCCAAGTAATTGAAATCCTCCGAAAATTCGACATAATCAGCTTCAGTTGTGAAGCTTTAACATCAGTGACTATCATCAACAGCAGCAAGAATCAATGCTGATAAATATCAATGGAAGAAATTTCTACACAACAACACTTCAAACTTTCGTATTTGTTTCGGGAGAAGGGGCGGCTTCCCCTTAACCCACCGGTCGGCATCAGGGGTGCTAGCACTAAACCCCAAATGAAAGCAGACCACCGCATTACGTCTAAGTCTAGATTTCAGCCTAGAGGACCTCCATACTCGTTTTAGTTCCAACTGAAATCCAGGTCAAGAAATTTACCCTAAAATACATACATATTTGGATGTTCATTTAAACCTACTAGATATCTGAAGATGGATATCAATACCCGTATCCGAAATTCAGACGGATTATCCAAATTTTGACCCTCTTGGACTGATTACCATGATCATAACATTACTTGGTTGCACATTGAAATGTGTCACGATTATATTGAACTTATCGAGTTTCCCTTCCATTAAGCTTACACAGAAGGATAACCAAAGGAATCGTTAATCTCATCGTTTTTTTTTTTTTTGGCTTCAGTTACAACATCAATGGATAATATTAATTAGTCTGATTCACTTCGATTCAAGCTTCATTATCAATGGGGAATTAAAAAAAATCAAGAATTGAGATTACCGGTGAAGACGCAAGCTTGATCACGTGGAGGCTCAGCAGCAGATGAGATCGAGACTTTGAGATTGTTAAGCCTTTTGTGTTTGAAATTAAGAAATGGAATCGATGAAGATCGGTATAAGTCGAGCCGTACGGATCGTTAGATAAATGGTGGGCTAGAGTGAGTTAAATGGGATCCATGTAAAAGGATAAATGTATATCCAAAAATATTTGATTAATAATATTCTAATCTTTATCTTTACTTCTTAATAAACATTTCTAAAAACAAATCATAATATAAAACATATTATTGAATTTTAAGAGCTACAAGTTTAACAAGTATTATGTACGAATGATTAGAGCTTACATTGTTTCAGGTTTCAAATTCTTTTGAAATCCGTTAAAACGTTATAGAAACAGTTGATTGCTTCTCTAGATGCTTAGAAAAATGAAAACCGTTCTCTTTTCCTTTCACTCTATCTTTTCCTCCGTGGCCGGAGGTTAAAGCAAATATAGAAAGCCACCGGAATTTGCGCTTTTCGATTTCAGAGAGGGACACACAATACAATTGATAGAGTTGAAACATTACTTCAATTTTGCTTCAACTCTTGCTCATGTTGTGTATCAGAAGGGTAATTTTTGCTCACTTTTTTTTTAAAATCTATATTTTATGACGGTCCCTTATTATTTCTTTACGTTTTGTGGTCTGCTTTGGTATAAAGGAGTGTTAATTGTTGGATTATGAGTGCATTTTGTTGCTACATTATGGATTAAAATTAGTATCCAACGTTTTGTCTTGTTATTCTCTACGATTTGTGATTTGTTTTGAGTTTGAAGTTTTTATTGCAATAAATTGAGGTTTCTTTGTGTTGTGGATTTATAAAAGGCGATTATTGAGAAGCTTGATATCGATTTATGAAGTGGCTGCAAGAAGAAAGAGAGCTCAGATGAGAATGAAATCAATAGATATGAGAGGTTTGATTCTTCGTTATCGTTATAATGGAGTTTTATTTTTGCTGATGTCTAAATTATGTATTTCTTCCTGACTACCACCAACCACCTAGACAATCATCTCAACAGTCATGCTCCAAAACCAATGATGAACTGTAACTATTATATCGAGGTTGTGTTTGGTAGAGATAATCAAAGAGAAAATAAATGAGAATAAAATCAATGGTTTTTAGACCATGAAATTTGAAAATACAATAACCATATAGTTGTTGTAGTTCTCTTTCTTCAATTTTAGCTTCTTCTTGATTCTCCATGATTGCTAGAGAAATGAATTGAATTTTTAACCTATACATTGATACAACTTGAGATTTTGTAAAGAATTTATATATACAATTCAAGTCTCCTAACTAATAATTTGTCTTCATTTTCATTATCTTCAGTTCTCTCTACCAAACACAACACTAGGGTTATGTCAAACTAGAATTGTTGATATTCACCAGGTGCTTTTGGATTTGTGTGCAAGAAGCCATTGAATTGTATGTATTTTGGATTTGTTGTATTCCATTATATATTGTTTTACTTGTTGGATTAAGTTTAAATTTTGTATATTTTTCCATAGTTGTTGAATGAACATACGTTTGCTAAAGGTAAACCCTCTTTTTGATTTCTTACCTTCAGGGGAGGAGAACAGAGGGAGTGGCGGCCCTCGTAGGGACAGGGATGCTTCTAGAAGTTTCTTAGGAATGCAATAGCTCGTCTATTGTTTGTAAAGTTCTGACTTGCAGACATTGTTTTTTTTTTTTTCATACTTGTTTTAGTTTTGCCGTCTTGGTATTCATCTTTTAACTAGCATGATTGAAGAATTATTATCAGTCATCCAACTTATAAATCTATTGCTTTGGAGTTGATATTTTTATATTTTATTAATGTTTTTACATCTTCAGCAATTTATTGCACAAAATGTGGAAGTCAGTTGAGTTTTGTTTGTCATATTTTTGGCAGTCTATTTTAAACATTTATCTCTGTTATTTCTACACTTTCTATAGGTAATATAACTGCATTTTGCAGTGGTGACTATTACTTTACAATTAGGTTTTTGTATTGTGCAGGTTTAGATATGTATTGCTTATCAAAGAAAAGAAGCAATAGGGGGCCAAAAAGAGAGGCACATACTAGAAACACGAGGATGGAAATCGAGTCATCTGAAATCCGATGGAACACAACCTTGGTGTTACTATTGGTAGATCAGGCGTTTTTTTCCTACGGCTATTTTGGTGTATGATTAAATTGATTAACATATAAAAACTAGAAAAGAAGCTACATGTTCAAAATTTGTTTCTTACGATAATTGATGCTACGCAGTTACTACGTAAATTTTTTTCCTTGAGAAATTCATAATTCATTTCAATTTAGAACTTTCTAAAGGTGTTTGGTTCACAGAAATCTGATGAAATTTGATGGAATTGGAATGAAAATTTCATTCCAATTTGCTATTTGGCAGTAAAAAAGAATGGAATGAAGATTTCTTTTTAAAAAAACATCACTTTTGAAGTAATCTGTTTTAATTGGGTTAGTGCCATAATACTTAAATTCCATTCCAAAAATTTTAACAGTTTTAAAACCAAACCCTAGAGTTCATCTTCACCAACCTCCATTTCTAATCCGACAGATTCCATTCTTTCCATAATTCCATTCCTTAACAGATTCCATTCCAGGAATAAACATTCTGCGAACCAAATGCCGCCTAAGATCTTTGTTCCAAATAAGTTTTTAGTTGGATTATGATGGTGTTTGTTTCTATGGTTTTATAGCACAACTGACTTTTATGAGCTTTGACAAAAATTGTAAAAGTGGATATATGCTTTATTTACTGAACTAAAAAGCATATGGGAATGCAGTAGCAGCAGACTCTCCAGGGGTTTAACAAACAACCATTGTTGGATGGATGATGTGTTTCTTATTCTTGTTCTGTTTTATTGGTCTTTTTGTATCGATTTCACTCTGAAAGCTACCTAAATTCAAATCTTTCTTATATTTTTGAAATTCTTCTTTGAAACAAGTTAAGGGATTTGCAAAATTATTTTCAACAAGCTTTATTTGGGTATTTTCCAGTGACTTTATATGGAAACTAGTAAAGAAGAATGCTGGATTTGTCAATTTCCAACCTTTGGATTGAAAGCTTGTTGCAGAAAGGAAAGGATCCTGGTTTTTAAGTGGTTTTTCGGAAAAGCAGCATTAAAAAGTCTTAGGGGTTGTTTGTTTACTTTTTAATGGAACCATTAAGAAGTCATTCAAAGGTAAAATGACCTCTTAATGATTCCATTAAGAGATAAACAAATAATGCCTCAATAGTTATAATCAGATGAATATTGTTCACTTTCTTTTTTATATCCTTTTTTGTGACTCTTGAAACTTCACCAAGAGTTCGTCAAGATATCTTTATAATTTAGTTTTAAGAGTAAATTACAAAAATGGTCCCCGTGGTTTGTTCAGAATTATGGAAACAGTCCCTCAACTTTCAAAGTTGCACTGGAGGTCCCTCAAACCACTTTTTACTTACAGAACTGGTCCTTTTGTTTCTAAAATTTTTAAAAATAACGATTTTTCCCTTTTTTTCATCTGTAATTGGTCTCTTTTCTTAATTTTTCATTTTTGGTTTTAAATTTGAAATATTAATTTAATAAATTATGATTTGATTCATTATTAATTATATTATTATTTTATTATTCTCATTATTATTATTATTATTATTATTATTATTATTATTATTATTATTAATTGTACCTATTTGTTTTGTAAAATAAATCTATATTTCTTTACGAAAAATTATTACTATCTATATACTTAATTAGTTTAGTTATACATCTTTTTATGTATTCAATTTATTTATTAAAGTTTTATTTATATATATTTTATTGGTTAAACTATTTGTATAATTTTATTATTTATATTTTTCCATCTCAATATTTCATTACTTTAATAAATTTTGAATTTGTGCAATTGATTTAAATTTACTAATTCATTACGTTTTGATTTCAGTTTGCTAATTTAATATTTTTGATTTAAATATATTGTTACGCTAATATGTTTTTATTTAAATTTATTATTTTATTTGTTTGGATTTTAATATTTTGTTATGTCAATACATTTTCATTTCAGTTTATTATTTTATTTATTTTGATTTAAAATTTTGCTACGTAAATACTTAAGTGAAAATTAATATATATAAAGGAAAACGAATAAAACATTTTAATGTATAAACTTGTAAATCAAATAGATTAAAATACTATATTGAAATCAAAACGTATTGACATAACAAAATATTAAAATTAAAAAAATAAAATACTAAATTTAAATCAAAACGTATTAAAGTAACACTATATATTATTTTAAATAAAATAAATAAAAGATAAATATAATTCATTATTTCTAATATCTATAAATATTAATAAACATAAAATATAAATACAATATATTATTTTTTACATCTTTTAATATTAATAAATAGATAAGACTTAAATCTACATTCAAATCATATCTTATATACACTTATCTATAATTCTAATTAAAAAATATATTATTTATTTATTTATAAAATTATTTGTAAAATTATTTGTAAAATTATTTATTTTTAGTATATATTAGTAATTTTATAACTTTTAAGCCATTTTTTAAAACCAAACAAATTAAATAATAAATTTAAATCCATACGTACTGCCATAACAAAATATTTAAATCCAAACAAATAAAATAATAAATTAAATAAAAACATATTAACGTAACAAAATATTTGTAAATTGTAATGAATTCGTAAATGTAAATCAAAATTTACACAAATTCAAAAATTATTAACGTAATGAAATAGTTTGATTGAAAAGTACAAATAATAAAAATTATACAAATAGTTTAACCAATAAAATATAAATAAATAAATCTTTAATAAATAAATTGAATACATAAAAAGATGCATAACTTAACTAATTAAGTATATAAATAAAAATAATTTTTAGTAAAGAAATATAGATTTATTTTACAAAATAAATATGTATAATTAATATTAATAATAATAATAATAATAATAATAATAATAATAATGAGAATAATAATAATAATAATATAATTAATAATGAATCAAATCATAATTTATCAAATTAATATTTCAAATTTAAAACAAAAAATGAAAAATTAATAAAAATGACCAGAATTGAAATTATCAAACTTGTAATTGAAAGAATGACAAGATTGTCATTTTTAAAAATTTTAGATACAGAAGGACCAATTCTGCAAGTAAAAAGTGGTTTGAAGGACCGTCACTGCAACTTTAGAAGTTGAGAGACCGTTTTCATAATTTTGAACAAACCACAGAGACATTTTTGTAATTTTTATTTTTTTGGGTTTCTAGGACAATAATTACAATGAAAGGATCATTGTAAATTTGTGGAGCATTTTAAAATCAAACCATGCCTCTTTATGAGACTCTGTCCTTCTTCACTAGCAGTTTAAATCTGTTTATGGTTAAAGTTATTGTCTTCATGTGCTTAGGCTGCTAGAGTGTTCAAATCAGATGTTGTATGTCTCAATGGATCCGTGGCCTTACCTAAAGGTTTTGTCTTGTCTATATTGGTGCTTCCATTAGGTCATGCTCTATTGTTAATTTAGCTCGAACCAGATCATTAATTTTGATTTTAGTCCAATGATGACATCAAATTCGTATGATATTGCTCTTGTGCTTGATGTAGTTAATGATAGAACTTGGTATCTTTTTTTGGGCTTGTTACTCCCTCTCCTTACATGTTGTTCGATGTTGTTGTTGTGAGTATAGCTAGCTTTTTTTGTCCTTGTTTTTCATATTTTTTTAATCATAAAAAAGTTATTAAACCTATCCAGATTGGAGTTGAATCTAATAAAAATCAAAATTTAAAAAGAACTAAAACCTAAAATGAAAAGTAATGATCAATTTACAATCAAGGTGGTTGGCCAAATTAGATTAAAAAAATGAAAAGTAGAGATCACATCTATTCAAGGATAACACTTAAAAAAATCATAAATATTTATATATCCATTTGCAAAAATGAGCAACTTAATAACATTATTGTTAAAGTGGTATTAGTATGACCTCTATCAAATGAATAACAATATTAACACTAGGGGTGTTAACGAGTTGAGCAATTAGCGAGCTACTCAAGCTCAAGCTCGTTTAACTCAAGTTCGAGCTTAAGTATTTTCAAGCTTGAACTTAAAGTTTGGCTAGGCTTGTTCGAGAGTTCGTTTAATTACTCGAGCCGAACGAGTAAGTCTAATCTAATGAGGCGAGATCATATTCAACTTAAGTTTAAAATTTTAAATAAAACAAAAATTCTCATTTAATGAGATTTGAACCCTGCTTCTCCCTCCTCTCATTTTCTCGTTAGGATTTTATCATTCTCTCATTTTTCTCTCAAGACTATGAGTTGCCGCCACTGTTACCACCAACCATCGCTAGTATACTCTTTTCATTCTTTCCTTCTTCATCTCTTTCTAGCGATTTAAAATATAAGATTGTGAAAAACGAATTAGAGAAGTCATAATGGTTGTTTTTAAGATTTAGATCTGGAACGAAAGAAATCTTGGATCTAGAACGGAGCCACGTATGTTGTTGTAAGATT
Organism: Centrapalus pauciflorus; assembly: GCA_020465985.1. Taxonomy (NCBI): domain Eukaryota; kingdom Viridiplantae; phylum Streptophyta; class Magnoliopsida; order Asterales; family Asteraceae; genus Centrapalus; species Centrapalus pauciflorus. The sequence continues at coordinate 306,684 of JAANYP010001790.1, forward strand.
TTGATGTGTTATGGTTTCATTTTTTACTCAGATTTGAAGATTTTTGTTATTTAAATCTGTATTTTTGGTGCATTTTTGTATAAGTTACACACTAAGTGTTTGATAAAATGTCTAAATGAATTTTTTTTCAGTTCGTCTACGATATTGTATATAGGATACGTTCATCTGTTTGTCGGAGGTTCTGGTTCCTAAAGAGTTCTGTGACACCCTTGCCACAACAATCACCATTTACAAACACCCAGGATTTAATCATCAACATACAAATACATAATGATCTGATAACCTAAATTAAGTGCGGAAGCATTTAAAATACATAAATAAAGTTGTGCAACAGTGTCAAACACCCTACGGTGCTACAAGGTACCAAATCTAAGTCTACACACCCAAATAATTATTACAACATCCAGAATATATTACATTACTGTCTCAAAGCATAATTACCGATTAAATAGTACCAAATCTTCCGAATCCTCACAAATGACCTAACTAGAAGGTCCGGCGGTAGACTTCCCTTTTCCTGTAAAAATAAATCAACTGAGGTATAAGCAAAGGCTTAGTGAATACACAGATTACGCATTTTATAAATTTTTATGAAGCCCAAGGGTATCACCGATAACAAACATTGTTTACCCTCATCATACACCAAGTACGGACCAGAGCCGCAGCCCCTTCGAGCCCAAAGCTCGGCTTTAGACATACCATCTGAGACAAACGTACGATCGGGGATGACATACTGCCTACCGGGCTGATGCGAGTGTCGTTAACCCGTCAAAAATACCACTAAATACCTTAGAAGCTAGGGTAAGTAGGGATCGTATCCACAGAGAGCGAGAGGTTAATTACACGTATTTGAGCGACTAGCGTTGTAAAATAATTAATTTAAAAAGATTGATTTGGTTTTAAAAAGGTGATTGCTTGATTTATAAAACTAATTACTTGCGCAATTTGTGAAAAGAAAACTTAAGAAATTGTTTGATTGAATAGAGTACGAGAATAACCATTCCCGGATTCCACACCTCGCGTTGTATTAATTTATAAAAACGATTTGAAGATTACCTAGACATAATCTTTGTTATAATTATTATTAAAGTCGTTTCGTGATCTTGGGCATAGCGCGTGACACGTTTGATTACTCGTCTTAATTAAACAATTAACTCGGCACGAATAATAAAATGTCTACGAACTATCTTGCGAGACGCAACAACAAAATAATAATCATTCGGTTACAATCGAAATATAAATAATAAAAACCATGCAAACTTAAAGTAATCGTTCATAAAATAAAACTTAGCGATGTGCTTCCTCCGAGAATGATTATGATGAGACTAGCCGGACATTGTTGGTGCAATGCTCAAGAGTTGTGTATTCATCTTCGTAGCTCAACTCGTGTGTCCTTCGTACGTGTGTTCGCTCAAACAGGGTTCCTTTCCTTAGCCTTCTCCTCCAAAAAACGATGATTTCCTCTGAGATATGCCTTTGTATTTATAGGAAAAGCTGGAAAAACCCTAAAAACGGCCGTCTAATATTTTAATGGGCTGGGCGCAGCCGTAAGCACAGGCCTGCGCCCCCCCTGCGATGGTCTGTGAAAATCCGTATTTTGTGAATTAATTTGTTCTGCTGAACCCTCGGTCTGGGCGCAGGGTTGCGCCCCTCTCTGCGCCTGGCTCTGAATTTTTGTCCTTTTTTCACCTTTTTAAACCGGATTTTGTTTATCTGCACAAGCACAGAATTTATTCAATAGCGGCACATTCTATGACACTTTCGTACTAAAAACAACTCTTTTACGCTTAATACACATGATGCACAACAATCGATCACGGGCCTAGGAGGGATCAGCTCCAGGTCATATAGCACAGTAACATCAGAGTAATCGATGCGACCCACCGGTCCATCACTAGATGCACAACAATCGAACGGACATGCAACAAGTAAGAATGTGCATCTAAATCTACGCAAGTTAGTAGAATTCCAATCAAATAATGAAGCAACAGGTCTCAGCAGGCAAAGCTAACATAAAACAGATATAAACATGCGAAATCTACTGTACTCACAATGGGTGCGTAAATAAAACTTCAATATTATTTCTCTTCAGGCTTTCAACCGGATCCACCAAGTACCCCACTGTGGGTTAAACAACACCACAAGGGACCTGTAAGTCAATTTTAACAACATATTGTGTCAATCACCGTTTAATTCCCCCATTTCGGGTCCATGTCTAAACTCCAAACCACAATTAAGTTTGAACCCATCTCAAGTTTATTTCTTGTCCTTTGAGTAACTCTTGTCATTTTATGTGTTATTTATGAGTAACTCGAGTTTAGAGAGTAGATTTCTTAATTTTAGGCATTAAACTCGAATTTAATGGTTTAAATTCGAACCCCCTTCGAATTTGGTGACTAAACTCGAATCCCAGAAGGTAAACTCGAAATCCCATTCAAGTTTGGGGTAGATTCGAACCCCACCCCTTTCGAATCTGAGGATAGACTCGAAAATACACTCGAATCTAGTACCAAAATCGAGTTTGTTCTTGCATTTCGACTGTGTTCTTGGTATTTTCGAGTTTGTTCATCATTATAACTTAAATCCTTCATTTCAAGGCCTAAAAATCACTGATATATCATGTATGATGCCTAGATTCCATTCTATTACACATATACTATCAGATTCTTGCAATATTTCAAGCAAAACTAGCTCTATTCATGCAATAATCGATAAACTCGAATTTCAACTTTCAAGAACCGAAATAACAAACTTAAAAGGGTCGATTCTTACCTCAATCCGTACGAAATCAGGAATCCAACTGCAGATTGTTGTAGTACTCCTCGAGATCTTTCCGATGACGTATAAATCTCGATAATCGGCCGGTCGGTTTGTGAGATATCTTAGAGAGAAGTAGAGAGAATCTAGAGAGAGAAAATGTAGAGAGAGAGAGAGAGTGACTATAGAAAATGAGAGACTTTATCCTTTTATTCCCATTTTCATCATTTTGCTCATTTCACCCCTCAACTTAACCGGTTCCATAAAATACTGATTTATTTTTAAATATATCATTACTACCTTTTATAATTTATAATACTCCATAATAATAATTTAGAGTTCTCAATTTTCTTAAAATAACAAGAAACTTTTAAATATCACAACTACATAATCCTTGTTCATATTTCAACTTAATTATAAAATATCCATCTAATTAGCCCAATTTCAATAAAATAAATCCGAGGATGTTACAAGTTCTGTTTTTTTTATGGTTCTGCGTCTTTATATATTCAACGTAGAATTGATTTGTATTTTTATATAGAATGTATGATACTTTTAAAAAAATTATGTTCTAGCTTAGTTTTTTACTACGGGTCTTTTTTATTATTCCGTCCGTTTGAATCGTTTGGTCAAAATTGTCACCCCTAATTTTACAGTACAACTCTTATTTTATCAAGTGCTTTAAAGTGCATGCATGGTGAGGTGATTTTTTGTAGTGTAGACGTGTTTATCTAGATTTTTTAGTGATGCAAAAGAAATCAATAAATGATTAGATGACTATGTAAATTAAATGTTGTATGTTTTTGTAACAAGTTCAAATGTATTGCATAAATCATGTTAAAGTATATATATTTGTATTAGTTTGTGAAACAAGGAAAACAGCGTTGTATTTTTTTTATGACACGTTTAAACATGATTGCATAAATCGTGCTAAAAGTGATTTCAGTGTAACAAAAAATAATGCTAATAATAATAATAAATGCATGCATGTTGCATGAATATGTGGTTAAAATTGGTAAACAATAATGTCCGCTAAAACATTAAACATTTGTGCCCCATCCTCGGACTATGTTATAGGCTTGTAGCCGACTAAAATATAATAGAGGTAGGGACGTTTAGTACAAGATTAGGCCATAAATCTATAATATATAGTTGTTTTTGTTAGGGTTCATTATTAAAAAAACCAACCTGTTTTTATGGTTTTTACATTTTCGTCCCTCAATGTTATTTTTTTAGTTTGTGAAATTTGACTATTAGATCCCGATTTTAATTATTAAACCGGGTTTTTAGAGACTGAAAAACCGGGTTCTAATATTCATTTTTCACTCAACCAAAAATAAACTTCAGGACTTTTATGAAATAAAAAATAATATGGAGGGACGAAAACGTAAAAAATATGAAAAAATGTTGGTTTATTTCATAATAACCCTTTTTGTTGGTTCACATTCTTTGACGAATTTAGAAGGGGTTTATTATATAAAAATCAACATATTTTTATGGTTTTACCCCCGTGATGTGGTAAAGGGAGGATATTAAGGGAAACAGTGAGTGGAGTAGGGATGACAAAAAAAAAAAAAAAACCGAATCCGACGGGAAAAACCGAAAACCGATCTAAACGGAGCGGGTTTCCCCAAACCCGATTAAGTTAAACGGGTGATGAGGCGTGTATGATATTGATAATACCCGTCTCGTATACCCGATTACATAACCCGTTTAAATCCCCGATTACTTTTAATAGCAACATGCTATTTATATTGTGTATATAATTTATATTATCTATTATATATATTATACATAAAAATTATTATATATAATTTAAAAAACTTATTTATTTACATATAATTTATTGAAATAATGTTTTTTTTCGTTATCATTTGATATGGATACAAATTTAATTTAATATTAGTATTGTAATTTTAACATACATGAACATTTTAAGCTTAAATTATGAACCAAGTGATTAAATTTCATATCATTGATTTAAAAATGGGTTACCCAATTCCCCACGGGTTTCCCCGCGTACCTGATGGAGATCCCCGTTTAATACCCGCGGTTTTTTTAAACGGGGACGGTATTTCCATTCCCCGCCTTGTTGTCATCCCTAGAGTGGAGATTCCCCTGCAGAGAGCCGGATGAGGGGAGACCCTCACGTCCGGTTCGAAGGGCGGGTTATTTTTTTTCAACAAAAATCTTAAGTTAATGTTTTTTCTCGTTTTATGAAATTTGACTATTATAATCCGGTTATAATTGGTAAATCAGGTTTTTTTAAACTGAAAAAGCATATTACAATACTCAAATTTCAGAAAGAAAAAAATTAAGTTTAATTTCTAAGAAAAAAATACATAAATAAAACATAAAGCGTATTGATTTTTTAATAATATATCCAATTTAAATCGTGGCATGCAAAATAATTAAACTATGTTTGCAAAGATATAATGGTAAGCGGCGACCGTACGTTGTGGAAAATCAGCTGTCTGACGTGGAATTCATCCTACTCATCTAACCTTAAACAAACCTCTTTATAAAGACATCCTAATGAAGATCAAATTACAGGGTTTTTTGAATTCTCTCTATTTTTCTTTCTTTCAAAACGCTTTGAAAAGGCAAACCTTTTGCTTTGAACGGTTTGCATACACAAACCGTTTTCTAAAAGGAAGATGATTTGAACACAATATATTTTTGTCATACACAACAACTTTAATTAAAATGACTATTTTATCTCCAATCATATTTTTATCATGTTTGTTTTGTATCTCTAAAAGTAATGATGGAATTGTCATTTTAGATAAATTTGTTGTGTATGACAAAAATGTATTGTGTACAAATCATCTTCCTTTTGAAAAACCCCTATTGGAGTTGCTCTATATCATAATTTTTCTTTCGGTCTGTCATAAAAACCGCCTCCAAATACACCGGAAAATATTATTGAGATGTAGGCCTTTTGTGTTTCGCTTTTTACGTACATGTCCAAATTAAAGGCGGAGATCGACTTGCTATGTACGGAAGAGGCCAGCTCCGAGTGTGTACGTCTTCACTGCAGTAAGAACCAGGCCTCGGGGCTGTACTGGACGATAAGATGGAGGAAGATAGGTAATGGTTTTTTGAGTGAAATGGAGTACGTGTTTGATGTCGTCAAATCGAGTTTAACGATGTACGTACGTAGCGCAATTGAATCGCCCGTTATCGCTAGCTTTCGGACGGGTTGGGTACGTAATATATGTGGCTTATTGAAACTTGATCTTCAACATTAAACATGCATTTAAACATGATTCTGATTCAAATTAGTCATGATATATATGTTATGAACAAAACTTAATTAGCTCTCACATGCTACCTTCTTCTGGCAACTCCAAGTGTGAGGTGGCAATTTCAGCTCATTCATATAAACGGGTTGACCAACAAAAGTCATAAATTTTACATAATTATAAAAAAATTCAAAGAACAATTTTTAATACACCGTTTTATAAATATTCATTTAAAAAAAGTATGTTCTATCTTAGTTTTTTTACTACGGGTCAATTTAACCATCCGTTGGGTCAAAATTGTCACCCCTGTCTCCAAGGATATATATATACACACACTTCATTTGTACAAAATTCTAAACTTTTAAAGCATCGTCAGTTTCCTCATTCATAATTATGTTCTACATTTAATCGTTTACTAGTTTATTACCCGCGTATTACGCGGAATATATATAAAATATAATGAATTAAAAGGTAAATGTATAAATATTATCATTTTTAAACAAAAAATATATAAGAATGATATTATTAATTGTTATGACCTATTAATTTTATATATATTTAAAGATGTATTAATAGTAATTATTTTCTTATATTTTTTTTAAAACTTTTATTATATTATGTTATATTATAATTAATAAGTTATTATAGTATTAGATTTTATTTGATCTGATTTGAATACAAAAGTAGATTATATTAGATTTGGATATATATAATTTAAATTTTCTTTATTATTTTAAAAACCTATAAATGCCACGTGTCGATTCATGGTGATGACACGTGGCTTCATAAGAATTGAGTATAGTTACTCTTTTAATAGTATAGATAGATTAAAAATCTATTTTGCATTTTAATTATTTTCTATTTTTATGTGTGTGTGTGTTTTATATGGTTATAAAAAGGGTTTATTATGAAAAAAACCAACATGTTTTCATATTTTTTGCGTTTTTGTCCCTCCATGTTATTTTTTTTTTCCATAAAAGTTCTCAAATTATTCCTTTCTTTTTGGTTTAGTGAAATTTTGACATTAGAACCTGGTTTTTCAAGTTTTTAAAACCCGGTTCACAAATTATAACCGGGGTCTAATGTCCAAAATTTCACTAAACCAATAAAAAAATAATAACTTGAGATTTTTTATGGAAAAAAAATAACATGGAAGGACGAAAACGCAAAAAACGTGAAAACATGTTGATTTTTTTCATAATAAACCCTTATAAAAAAGTGAAAGAAATTGATATTTAACATTATATAGAGATAGAAGATGTTTGACATATATATATATATTAAATTATATATTACGATAAAGCTAAAAATTCTATCTTAATTAAATTAAAATTGATTACAATCTTCTTAACTAGATTTTAACCTCAGATCAACATAAACAAACTAGAAATAAATTTTTTAGCTTAAATAATATTAATTCAATATATGTTAAACGTTGATCATATGGTCGGTCGTCTGCAGATAATCATGCTCAAGGGGTTGCATTAGCACCAAGACTTCGGGTTGTTATGGTCATGCTCGTTACCATGCGCGCCTAAATCAAGGTTCGAGTTTTTGTTTATTTATTTTGTGTTTCTTATCTTTGATAAATATGAAGAGAATTACCGGATCTGATAAGTCGATCGAAGGGCATAAATTAAATAACAAGCTCAATAAGAAGCCAATAATCAAAGTAACCATGATTCTATTGGGAATCAACAATCTTGGAATCAATATTGCCATAGATATATTGAAATTGTGTACAAACACTTTTCGTTAACAACAATTAATTTGTTCAAATTATGGGATAATACACAAGATTTGCACTAGTGACGACTAATCAGGGAAGCAGAAACCGCATAATGCCCATTTCTAATCATGGGTCTAACTGATACGAGTGTGAACTAGCCATCATCATACTTGTTTTTTAGTTCCAACCGAAATCCTTTACAAGTCAAGAAAATTACACTAAAATTCTAACATGTTTGGCTGTTCAATTTCGGATATTGGATTATGGAAGATGATATTTATATCCGAAATTCACACGGATTATTCTAATATCCAAAGTTTGTCATATTTTGTTGCACATTGAAATGTGTCTAAGATTATGTTTAAGGAACGTTAACTAAAGGAATCATTAATCTCTTTTTTGGCTTCAATTACAACATCAATTGACGATATTAATTAGATAAATGGTGGGCTAGAGAGGTAAATGGGATCCATGTTTAAGCATTTGAGATAAAATACACATGGCCGAAACCGTGGATTTTAGGGCACTGTGCTATAAATTTAAAATAGACCCCTAACACGAATCTTTTAGAAATGTAAACATATTACTAATACAAATAATGGTATAATTAAATATCCAAAAAAGTAATATAAATATAGAAAAATGTTTTCATTTAATTTATAGACATCTCCTAAAAATAAAATAAGTTTGTTGTTTTCATGTCTTGGTTTTAAAAGGCGCGAGGCGCACTGATGCGAAAAGTGTCTTGGAGCCTGAGGCGCGAGGCGCAAGTTTAAACAACACTTTTAAAATATTTTAATATCATATTTAATACAAAATAACGCATTAAGACGACATTTAACAACTTAAAGTCTAGAATTCCAACATATATCATAGAAGCAAATGACACAAACAAAATCTACCACAAGTCTCATAGTTGCAATCGATATTACTTTGAAACAAATAACACGAAGTCTATGTAATCTAACATATTATAGAAATAACACAAATTCCTATACTAAAATTAGAAAAGAAAGAAGCAACTTAGTGCAATAAAAGTGCTTAGGGTTTCAATCGGGTGAGTGTACAATGTAGAATAGTTGGTTTAAAAGATTATTTTCTTTTTTGGGCTGAAATTAATGAAAATGTACAAGAAGTTGCGCCTCGATGCGCCACAGCCGGATGCGCGCGCCTCAGTGCGCTTCTTGGCATCGCATCGCAACAAGGTTAGGGTACCCAGAGCCTTGCGCCGCGAGGCGCGCTTTTTAAAACACAGTTTCATGTTGCACTAGAATGAAACAATAAAGTAGCAATGAGACACTAACAAATCAGGAGCCTGTGCCATCGCCCCTATTGCTCACCTCAAACACTGGCCCCGAAAATACAGATCGAATATTAGAATTTAAGCAAGAACTTAAAAACCAAATAATTTATAGCTTTTAATAACTCAAAGCGAGTTCTTATCAAGCTTTTCAAGATTTATGAATCTTTAATCTATAATACAGATCGAATATTAGAATTTAAGCAAGAACTTAAAAACCAAATAATTTATAGCTTTTAATAACTCAAAGCGAGTTCTTATCAAGCTTTCCAAGATTTATGAATCTTTAATTTATAAATACAAATAAATGAACAAATACATATTCTAATTGTGATCCCCTAAGACATACTCTACATTTATTATTCTATATTAATATTTGTCAATTACCGTTTTCGAATTTTATAACAACCTTCCATATTGAATTTTTTATTTTTTAACATTTGAAATTCTCCCAAATTTGTAAAGCAAATGAAATCTATCTATGATTGATTTAATAACTAATTAACTAAAATTAAACAACTGTATTTAAATATAATTATTATATTATACATATTTACAAATATTTATTTTTTAAATTAACATATGTAATACATGGTTATTAACCTGTAGATCTATGAAAATGAGGGTGAGTAGATCAAATCAAACTTATTATACATCCATTAAACACCTCTCAAATCAATAAACCTTATTTGTGGAAAGACTATCTCAATTTCGCTTACAAGAGACATCAGAATATTTTTTAATAAGAAATGCATAAACTACAGAAATCACAAGTACTACCTAAAATATCTACACCATAGAAGACCTTTTTCCCTTGAAGTTGTGTCAAAGTAACTGCTGAAATTCAATTAGAGCTTTGGTCACTGTGAGCAAGCAAGCATACATACCTCAGCGCATCAGAAGTTGAAATGCTTCGTTATCCGTCTCAAGTTGATACTCGTATCCAAGATTGTTGGCATGACCCCGAAAAATGTCTAATTCGCTTGGTGGAACTTGGATACCGACTAAAACATTTGCACCAGTTTCTCCCTTTCAAAGATGGAAACGAAGCATCAGAACACCATTCACCAAGAACAAAAGGATAAAATGGGAATAAAACTTTCATAGAGCTCAAACCTGTGTACGATAGTGAAACAAGCTAATATTCCAACGCGGACTGAAAGCGTGCAAGAATTTCATCAAAGCCCCTGGCCTCTCCGGGAAAACAAACCGACATAGAAGCTCGTTTTCCACGTTAGTTCGCCCACCCATCTGGAAAACCATAGTAGCTTAGTCTTGGTGATTTTAAGGCTTAAAGCATCATCATCATCTAGATTCAAAGAGGTGTGTGTTTTCTGAAAACTTGAACCTTTAAAGCTCCAGTAAGTCCAGTAACATTGTAACAACGGAGTAGTTTTATCTAAAGTTCACCCCTAAAGTCGAAGAAAGGATCGATTGGAAAATTTCTATTGCTGTCTATAGTTGAGGATAAGAATGAAGAGCTGAATGGTGCACCAGCGCTAATTTTTATGGTCGAGAATCTCTAAAGAAATTTGGAATTACAGCTACAAAGCCACCAACAATACCAAATGATCTAGTTTTTTCGAGAATATTCAGGGTGCTTTTGGATTAAATATGGATTTAGAACTGCGTATGAGTTTGAGAGAAAAAAGGTGAGAGAAAACCCATTAGCGTAGATGGGTTTCAAATATTGGTAATGATTTCCATTTTTTTGGTTTGAAGTGTTCAACCAACTACTAACAATTTTAAAACCCAAATCCATTTTTTTGGTTTGAAACATATTTCAAGGTGCAAGATATGCACAAGGCAAAAAGAGCATCTTATGCAAATATAGAATAATGATCATTTAGCAAGGCATCAAATTATAGACCAAAACAGAAGAAACAGCAAGAAAAAAACATTACCAGATGCCGTAAATGATCTTTAACCATGTCATTGTTTGTAAATTCTATAGTCTTTAGTCGATATGACTCCATTCTATCCACCATTGCCTGGAGTTCAAACTTTGTATGTAGGCCAACACTGTAACAGTAAGACAACAAACATCAGTTTGCATACTGGTTTACTTTCATCCTTCAATCTGTATTTTGGCACCAGTAGCAGGGCATATAATCTAAATACAAGTGTCAGCACAATGCACAAACAAATTTAAAAAGGTGACCAGTGAACACAATAGCAAGAGCCTATCACATCTAGATTTGAGCTTTTCAGATAGAATATGTCAATAAATAGATATAAACTTGTCTCAAAATAATATGACAGGTTCTTGCCTGTACAGAACTAGAGCTTGTTTTTCTCCATTGTCATATCTGTACTTTAACTCGGTGATATTCATTGACCCTATCTGCCAGCACAAATTATTGTCAGTCATACTGTAACAAATACTATAGTTCCCATGCATTCATATCAACTGGCATTCTGATTTTTGAAAATAGTGTAAAGAGAAATAAGAATTGACCGATTGTTGAAAGATGTCTTACAATACAAGTTTACCGTGAATGGACAAAATTTTAACAACGGGTCAGTGAATATAATAACACGGTTAACACCACATACAACATTTGGTACGTGTTTCCGTCCTAGTACAGTAGTGCTCAGTGCTCACCAGTTCACAAAATTGTTTAAAGCTTCCAGACTCCTCTGGTATGAAACTTGCAAGCACCGCCTCTCGCTGCCTACCAACATTCGCAAGCTCAGTTACCAATCTCAATCTATCAAAGTTCATGTTGGCCCCACTAGTTATTGCTACAACGTTAACATCCTTTAGGTTATAATATTTGCAGTATGCTTCGGCCCCAGCAAGGGCAAGGGCACCTGCTGGTTCTAAGATACTCCTTTTCTCCTCAAACATGTCCTGGAACGCAAACACACATACTGTTAATCAATGAAAAATTTAAACCAAGCAAACAAGAAGAACGAATTTGCCTTTATACTCTACAATGATTGTTGCATAAAGATAAAGGGACTCCACAGGTACCATACTCCCATTATTTAATCAGATTCAGGTACCCACAAGTACACAATAAAATAGAACACTCTGTAACTCCATAAACAAGTAGGTACTACTAATTCGCATGTTCTTTTCAGAAGGCCATGATGAGAGATGGAGGGGCACTGGTGCTAGTCGTATAAACTATTATAAAGTTCCTAGTTCACCAATCAAATAAATTTTTTTATTTCTATGTGTGCCGATTAGTACATTTGGTTGTCAAGGACAACAATAATCAAATGAGGGAGGACTTTGAGAATCCATGCCACAGATAAATTGTTAATTTTAGAGGCTGTTGTCACTGACCACTGAAGGTGATTATGATGATGTGAAGAAAACTTATTCATATCATATAGGTCAAGATATATAGAATAACAACGGGCAGAAATAATACGATTCAGCAAAGTGGTTCGAGCTACTAACAGTTTGTATGCATACAAGGTAGTATTGTGATTTAAGGTGATAACATAAAAGTAAGAAAAAATGGTGATAGAATATAAGAGACTTAGGAACTGCATTTCAAAAACTTGTAGTACAGTAAATTAATCACAAAATGTCATTTGTTCATGTAGTTCAACAGGAATTTTTTAAAATGAGGATCATAAAAAAAAAGCTCCAGTTCAATTTATAGGTTCAAAAGCTCCATAGCATTACATGCACATAAAATTTTTAAAAGTAAGAAAAACTGGTGATAGAATATAAGAGACTTAGGAACTGCATTTCAAAAACTTGTAACACAGTAAATTAATCACCAAATGTCCTTTGTTCATGTAGTTCAACATGAATTCTTTAAAATGAGGATCATAAAACACAGAGACATCCATACATAAAATCATTAAAAAAAACATAAGCAAGTAAAGAGCATCCGCATAGCAATGGAAGATACTCACTTTTATGGATGCACAGATAGCATCACGGCTGACAAGAACAACCCCATCTATCAATTCCCTGCATAAACGAAAAGTTTCCATACCAACCTCCTTAACAGCAACGCCATCTGCAAAGCCTCCCACTTGATCAAGAATTACTCTTTGACCATGATGTAATGACAAAGCCATTGCGTTTGCATCAGCAGGCTCTACACCGATGATCCGTACCTGTGTAAGAGACTTCAGTGGATGAGATTCCCATAATGAAGCTAGACCATTCACAATGGATTATGAATATAAGCAAACTTGAAGGGTAAAAGAAGTAGGATTTAATGAATAAAAGATTATACAACATGTCTAAATCTAAAGATTAGATATGAAATTTGCCACAGATATGATGGTCACGGTTATATCAGAAAATTCAGAACTAACTTTATGATCATAAAGAAATCTGAATAGAGAGAACGCTATTTAATTTTGTCCATTTATGTGTCAAGTACTATTCATCATGGTATTAAGAACTGTATAAGATTGTAAGTGAACCAAGTCTCCTTGCAGTGAACATAAAATATTCCCAGTGAGCTAAGTATACAGGTGTAATGATAGAAAAATCTACAAGACTATAACTTAAGAAAGTTTATTCTTGTATGCATATATATTATCCATACTTTGATATCATATAATAGTATAATACAAAGTATTTTACACCAAAAATACATTACCTCTGGTGAAACCCTCTTCACATAGGCAGCAATACCAGCTATCAAGCCACCACCCCCCACAGGAACAAATATGGCATGGATTGGGCCTTGCATTTGGCGCACGATCTCCATTCCAATGGTTCCCTGACCCATTATAACATCCGGGTGATCAAAAGGAGGAATAAAGGTTCGTTTCTCCTGTTCACATCTTCTTTTGGCATATGCTTGTGCTTCATCATAGGAATCACCTTCAAGAACAACTGTTGCACCCAACCTCTTAACTGATTCCCACTAAATGCATCATTCAACAATGAAGTAAACACAAGGTCAGGTATCTGAATGCTAATAGCAATATTTATGCATGCTTCACAAATAAGAAACAAAAAAAAAAAAAAAAAAAAAAAAAAAAAAAAAAAAATCAAACCTTGATCCGGGGCGTGGTAACAGGCATGACAATCACAGCATCACAGCCCAGTGTCTTGGCTGCTAATGCAACCCCTTGAGCATGATTTCCTGCAGACGAGCATATGACACCTTGTGCAAGTTGTTCCTTTGGGAGTTTTGCCATCATATTATACGCTCCACGAAGCTTGAAGGAGAACACCTGAATCCCCAATTACAATCCAGTATCTTAAACTAGATACTTCCAATCTTTCAACATAAACAACTTAAACATGTAGCAGGTCCTGATAATACAATCAAGCAGCTTACAAAAGGTTTCAATTACAGCCAACAAAATATTGAAAACAAATAAGCATGCTAATTTTCAATCTAAAAAAATGATATCAACGTTTTATTGTATTGATAAATGTTATAATTCCATCATAACAAGTGTAACTACTATAATAAGCATTACGTCAAAGGTAAAAGGTCAGAGCTAATGTTCATAACAATTATTCATTCAACTTTGAACAGAGTCCACTTCTGATTTTAAAATTTTAAATCCACCACTTTCCAATATACAATTTTTTCTTTGATATTTTAAAGCTTATAATGACTAATTAGAATCAAAACCGTGTTTAAATGCATTCTTACAGGTTGAAGATCTTCTCTTTTAAGCCACATATTGACACCCAACCGCTCGGAAAGCTTTGGTGCTAGCGATAACGGCGATTCAATTGCTACATCGTAAACTCGATTTGACGACAATATATTCGTCAAATACTCCATCTCACCCAAAAAACCATTACCTTCCTCCACCTTATGGTCCGGTACAGCCCCTAGCAGACCTGGTTCGTACTGCAATGAAGACGTACACACTCGGAGCACCGTCGGCGTTTGTTCTCGAGTCCTGAATACCGCAGTCATTGAGCTGGACTCTTCCGTAGATAGCAAGTCGATCTCCGCCTTTGATTTGGACATGGTGGCGGAGACGGACGGTCTCCTCCTCCTCGTCGACATGTTGCTATTATGTAATATGAGGTCATTGTTAGTAATTTTGACGTAAGGAGTGAAACACAAGGCCTCCATTTGAGGTCTGTATATGTTTCCGGTGGCGGAAAGCGGTGGCGATGGAAAGGGAAAGATGTCGGAGGCGGGATTTACGTTTTTCGACACAGACTGAAAGAGAAAGAGGGGTCAAGGGTTCTTATAAAAGAGGTTTGTTAGAGGCACATGTAGGTGATGCTCTAGATGAATAAGATCCATCCACGTCAGACAGCTTGATTTTCCACAACGGCTGTTGAAACTTGAATGACGAGCGGCCGCCAGCTTACTTCATGTTTAAGCTGTGCAAACATGAAACATGTTTTATTTTATGTGTTCAAGTTAATGGGCCAAATCAGGCCCATTTAAAATTCGTCAACAAGCCGCCCCTAGCCGGAATATAAAAAAAAAAAAAAGGGACTTGGAGTTGTACTCCATACAGGTGTTATAAAAATTATAGCATGCTATAGTTTATATCATGCTAGTTTATTGGTTTATTATTACATGGATATTTTTAATACAGAAATTTTTTACATAAAATATATATAAAGTCAATTAAATAGTAATTTTATATTATTTTAGCATTTATCGTAATACCTTATACCTCTCTATGTCTGTATTCTATATCTATTAATAAATTTATTTATTTTCAACTCAAATGTTATTAAAAAGTTAACAAAACTTAATTTATTAAGTATACATTTATTTAGGGGTAAGAAAAGAAAGCGGAAAAAATTGCAAAAAAAAACCAAAGAAAAAATTGTCGGTTTGGTTTATGTGTTTTTCAAAATTGCAATTTGTGGTTCGGTGTGGTTTTTGTCAAAAACCAAACTGATATCAACCGAACCGCAGCAATACATACATACATACATCGTAGACAAGTCATAAATGACCACCAGAATTTTACCGTAAAAGTAAATTCCAAAAAAAAACATACATTTAAATAAAGAAATCAACAAAAAATATGGATTTGAATCATATCACAGACAAATGAGTTCGTTGGAGAGATCGTTTGTCGGAGATGAAGAGTTAGTCAGTTGATTGCAACCAGTTCATCAACTTGCAGATCATTTTTTTTTTTTTTAAACATCATTTTGATAAACTTTTGTCAGTTGGGGTTTTTGTATAATGAAAAATGGTTTATAAGTTTTAATAGTCAAAATGATCCAACTTAAGTGTTTTTTGCGGAATTTTTCATTCACATGATTATGTGTTTTTGATTTATGGTTTTAACAATCGTATATATAAGTATATATTTATTATTTTATATGTATTGTTAATATTGTTAAAGGCTTGAAGCCTTAACAACAAGTTAAATTTCTATTTTCTATGCTATATGTTTTTTATACTTATTTATTTTAAGTATATAATAATTAATATCTACATTTTATGACAATAAGATAACATGTATACTGTAACGACCCGAATTTTACATAAGTAATAATTAATATTTATTGTAACGAAATACGGTTCGAGATACTAATTTATTCAAACACACATAAATAAAAGTGTGCGTGGATAATTATGAATATATGCCTTGAATATAAAAAGGACTTTAAAAGAAATGGAATTAATTGTGGGGTTTAAAGTGTAAATATGGGAAAGTAATGGGGTAGAAAGAAAAGAAGAAGAAATCTTCTTTCCTTTGGCTTTATACATACGCAGACACACACTTGTGTGTGTGTGTGTGTTCATCCTTTTCCAAAAAGCCAAATATAGAGAAAGGAGAGAAAGAGAAAAAGAAGAAGAAGTCAAAATCAAGCTATTGTTAGAGATTCTTGTTGGTTTCGAAAGATCCAAGAGGTAACCACTCTTGTTTATAAATCTTGCTATTTTATTTTCTTCTCCTTTTCATCTTCATTTGAAGAAGATGAGAAACCCAAATGGGTTTTTATGGATAATATGGAGAAATCTCTAGATCTTGAAGAATGATAATGAAATATAGTTAGAATCGTCATTTATGAGCATAATATTCAAGTTTTATGAAGTTTGACGGGTTTTAGCTCAAAACCCCGAAAATGGAGTTTATGAACTCTCATGGATTTAGAAAGGAATGAAATAGTGTTCTTGATGTTAAAATGAGTTTAGAAAGGTATATATATGTTTGGGAATGATTCCAAACCGTTTATAATAAATGTGAGAAGTTTTGGTAGTTTTGAGCATTAAATCCGTAAGGCAGAATGGCAGACCTGCACTCGAACTCGGCGAGTTCCCTTGATGAACTCGGCGAGTTGGTCTGAAATTTTGAAAGAAAAGTTCTAAGTTAAGAGATTCGGATATAGTGGGATCCGAATTTCGGATGGGTTGGTCCGAAATTCGGATGTGGCTAGAACCGAGTTCGGACCTTATTTCGGTTGGGAGGAATCCGAAATCCGGATGGTCCTTGACCTGAGTTCGGATGACTTGAAGCCCGGCTGGTCCCTGATCCGGATTTGGATGGGAACTCGGCGAGTTCCTTATGAACTCGGCGAGTTGATCCCAGTTCCGGCCACAAATTGTAATTTTAATTAGTCTTGAGGATCGTTTGCCATAATAACTCATGTCACCAATTTTGAAGGATAATTAGCCTAAAATAATTATGTAGGTCGATGCCAAAAATTAATTGGGTCTTACGACTAATACGTCCGGACCAAAGTTAAGAAAATTATAAGCTGTGAGACTTATAAAATATTATATTATGAACCTACTTGTAGGAGTTTTGACGGGTTAAGTCACGTGAAGGCTATCACTCTTACTTCAACGATTATAACTCGGTTTTGAGGCCGAGAGCGTATTGGTATCACTGTGAGTTCTAGTATTAACGTATTTGCATGCATATCATGAATTGTATGTTACTGCTTTCGTATCATTATTGTCATTTTCATGCTTTGCCATCACATACATCATAATTATTGTTTATCACTCGGTTGATAAGTTGTTGATCGTTCGTTTGACCTCTCCGTCGAGACGGTAAGCCTGAGTGTGGTAACCCAGCGGAATCATAATGGTAAGCCTGAGTGTGGTAACCATTATTGCCTGTAAAACGATAAGCCTGTAGTGGTAATCGTATGGCATCATTGTAAACTGCATATCGATAAGCCTGTGGTGTGGTAATCGAGCAGTAGATTGTAAACCCATT
Organism: Centrapalus pauciflorus; assembly: GCA_020465985.1. Classification (NCBI taxonomy): domain Eukaryota; kingdom Viridiplantae; phylum Streptophyta; class Magnoliopsida; order Asterales; family Asteraceae; genus Centrapalus; species Centrapalus pauciflorus. The sequence continues at coordinate 324,817 of JAANYP010001790.1, forward strand.
GTACGGTAAGCTTGTGTATGGTAACCGCAATGTGGTAGCTTATAGCCATTAGTTGGCCTCCAAAATTGTTAGTCGAATTCATGGCATTGCATGGCATCATTCATATATCGCATTGTACTTTAATCTAGAATCTCACTAAACAACTTTGTTGTTTACCCGTTAGTTGTTATTTCCTTTCAGGATCTGTTAAGGGCAAAGGCCCGGCTGGCCCAAGTTGTTAGGCATCGGTTGGAGCTCGGATAGGAGCTCGATATTTTGTGGATGATTGGGGTGGGAGTAGCAGACTTCCATTTTTGGACTTACGCGAATTAGTTACTGTTTATTAATTCGTTTGTAACTAAATTGATAACTTAATCTTGTAACCCCAGTTACATTGCTCTGTGATTTCCGACACTCTGTTGTGTCTTATGCAAAGTGTTTGAAATCACGATGATGATTATTAATTGCAAAAGTTTTAATTTGGTCGTATTTCCGCAAGTACTCTGTATAAATTAACGTATAATGGTATCGAAATACTCGTATTAGTTGTATGGGTGTTGCATATACATACATACATATACATATACGTGTGTATGTGTGTGTATTTTAATTTTTAATAATGAGAAAACTAATGAGTTAATTTAACTTTAAATTGTTAACAAGTAATATATAATTATATTTAGTTAGTTGTTTTTATAAATGTTGAGTCTATTATATATAAGTTGAGTTTCATGCAATAAATATGAGTATTATTTATTCGATTTAATTTTAATAAGAAAATTTATTAAATAACAATAGTAAGCATTTTGTTACTTTTCGTTAAATATATAAAAATAATTAGTCCATCTAATTTTAATTAAATATCTACAACATTTATCATATCTATACTATATATATTTATATGTTTACTTTTAAATTTCATTTTTAACTTATCTTCTTTTATTTTTAAAAATTATGTCTCATTAAAAAAAAATTTTTTTGTTTAATGTCATTACCGTTTCATAACCCTTGGTTATCTATAATTAATTGTTATTTTATTATTTATCCATAAGTTACAAAGAAAATGAATGATCATCAAAAGTTTCAAATAGTATGGGTTGCAAATAATCCATTTGTCAACCTAAAACATTTTTCTCCTATAATTTCACCGGTTAGTTTTCTTCTTGATTTATTTTTCAAATATCAAGTTTGTTTTTAATCTCTAACGCATGTATGTTTATTCTATTTTGTGAAATTGATTATTACTGTTTTTAATTTGTGATATTTTATATTTGACAGTGATATTGATGGACATTATTGAAGTGACCATCCATGCAAAGAAGTTCTTGACAAATAGATTTTCTAGAAAAAATTTGGTTTGTTTTTCAAACCATGCATTGATAATTCTTTTTAAATTTAATGATATATTTATTTAAATTATTTCGAATTATGTGTTTGTATTAATAAATTGTTTATGTTGATGTAGATGTTTGATGTGTTCAATATTGATATTTATTAAGTATGAGTATTATTTATTCGATTTAATTTTAATAAGAAAATTTATTAAATAACAATAGTAAGCATTTTGTTACTTTTCGTTAAATATATAAAAATAATTAGTTCATCTAATTTTAATTATATATCTACAACATTTATCATATCTATACTATATATATTTATATGTTTACCTTTAAATTTCATTTTTAACTTATCTTCTTTTATTTTTAAAAATTATGTCTCATTAAAATTTTTTCTTTTTTTTTTTGTTTAATGTCATTACCGTTTCATAACCCTTGGTTATTTCATTTTATTTTTAATGATTTATTTTTTATTTCAATTCATCTTTGAAGAATTTTCAATAAATATTGATCTAGAAACCTTATTGAATAACATACGGTTTAATAAATTTGTAATGTATTTTAATATAACCATCGTTACACAATTTGATATTGTGAATACTAATATTAAATTTAATTTAATGAGAATATTTGTATCTATGTTTATACATTTTCTAGGTCTTTTATATTCCCTTAATATTAACAATGCACTATATATTTTACTTTAAGTTTTTATGTTTATTGAATTAGTAATTTAATATTTTTTAATTGGTATATTTCATTTAGTGTAGTATTTCGTTTCTTATTTGGTTGTGATTTCATTATGGGATACAACACATTAATGCAATATTTTTAAATTTTAAAAAGTTCAAATAACGAAGTTCATAATAATAATTTTTTAATTTAAATATCATTAATCATTTCATAAAATAATTTGCTAATTATAAGGTTATAAAAAATTTATTCATTCTATTATATAAAATAAAATGCTTAATCGTTAATAACGAACCATTAATCATATATATCATATGTGATTTTGATTAATGTATAGTGAATTAGTAACAACCACGTCTAACAAAACCATCTAAAAGACATAGAAATAAATATGATATTTTTACGATTATCATTAGCATTATTTTAAAAAATTATCAAAATACAAACAAATGCATATATGAAAGTGCATAATTTCTTTGAGTTCTTTTATAAATAAATAAATAATATAATATAGTTCTTTCTATAAAAATGTTGAGTCCATATGTATCAACTAATTGTAATTAATTTTTTGTATACTTGACTTCTTTGAATTTTAAATATAATGTAATAAACTATTATATTGAGTTTTTATAAATAACTATATAATATAATATAGTTCTCTCAGTTTTTTTTAAAACAAATATTTAAAGCGTATTATTTTTGTCTTTTATAAATAAAGAATATAATATAATAGAGTTCTTGAAGATATTTTATAAATAAATATTTAGAGTATATTATTTATGTATATGAAAATCATTTTGTTGAAATCTAACAAAAACCATGTCACTTATAAATAGTGACTATTAGCATATATAATTAAATACATATTTTTATTAAGAAAAAATTATATACTTGATTTATTTGAGTTCTAGATATAAATAAATAGTATAATATAATAGAGTTCTTTTATAAATAAATAATATTTACAGATGTATATGAAAATCATTTTGAGTTCTTTTATAAATAAATAATATAATATAATAGAGTTCTTCGAGTTCTTTTATAAATAAATATTTACAGTTTATTATTTATTTATATGAAAATCATTTTGGTTAAGTATAACAAAAGTCATGTGAATTTTAAATAGTTACCATTAACACACATACATATTTTTCTAATTTAATTGGAATAATTATATTTAGATAATCTTTTCTACAATACATGAAATATTAAATATCATTAATGTTTTTTAATTTAAATATTAATTTGTGCATTATAAATAAAAATATATTCATAAATATCTATATCATGTCGTTTTGTAATAGTGATTATAAATATAAATATATAAATTTTTGTTCAAACAAAAAATTTATTATTCTAAATCATTTTTTTATATAATTATGTATTACATGAAATAGTTATATCATGAATATCTTTTTTATGTACATATTTATCCATAATTAATTAGTAATTTACAATTAAGTACTAATTATGTTTTTGGTTCATTACTTCATTTGTGATGAAAATATGTTTGCATAAAATACAAGATATTATTGCACAAACCTTCTTAATTTGTTTTATGGAAGCCAACCCAATTCACCACTACTTAAAAATATTATTGAAGTTATTAGTGCACAACAATTTGATACGTTTCTAAGCATTTGATGAATACCGTATTCTAACTTGATTATTTAATGACTAGATTTAACCTATTAATATCAATAATTTCTTATATTTTCTCTTATTTATATATACTAAAGATGTAATTTAAATACTTCTATCTTATTTGAAATAAATGTCATAAAGAATTACTTCATAAACCATTCAATTGTCATTAAAATGCTCTCTTTAATTATATACTCAATATTTAAAAATTCTTATAATAACAAAACCATCCTACCTTTTCATTTTCTTATTAATTAATTATTGCACGACCCATAATATGTGTACACGTTTAAAAGTGTTATGTTTGTTGTTTATTAATCAATCTTTGTGTTCTTATAATGGCTCCTACCCGATGTAATTCATTTTTAGCAATCTAACAACTAATCAAGTATGCTCACAGGTATGAAGTTAATGACTCGCTCGCATGCATAGGTTTCCATTGATTTTTTTTCTACAATCACTAAGAAATCTCTCACAACTCATTAATTTTTTATTTGGATTTGTAGGTGGAGCTGCTAGCGATTTCTTGGTATTCTAGACTATAATGATCATCTTGAGTTTCAACCCGAGGTATTTAATTTTCAAATAAATTTACATACCAATTACTAGAATCGAATTATTTAGTAAGCTAATGTTTAATTTAGGACATCAACATTGTAGTGTAGCATTTTCAAATGATTGTATTTTTTTAGTTATTGATTAACAATATACAAAGATCATTTCCCATAGTATTAATTGTGAAGATACAAGTTGAATTATTGTAGTGTAGCATTTTCAAATGATTGTATTCAAATGATTGTATTTTTTTAGTTATATAATCATAATACCGAGATAGCAAGTTGTAAGTTAAATTTTTTTTGAACAACAGATGTTTAAGTTAAATGACCTAGCCTAAAAGACTTTTTTATTTTTTTATTTTTTTACAAGTATTTTTTTCAGACATCTTTCATATGCGTTAATCTAAGTTTTTTAATGTCATTTAACAATGTCTTTCATTACTACTAGTCATGACGGCCCGTGCGATGCACCGGGCTAATTGATTTTTATTTAAAATATTATGTAATTATAAAAAATGTATGTTTGTTAGGGCCACTATATAAACTTTAGATTGACAAATATTATATCAAATTGTATCGCCAAACAAATTTGTGTGCATAATCAACTATATTAAGACCATACAAAAGGTGTCATAATAGTAATGAAAAGAAAATTGTTAAATGACATTAAAAAAACTTAGATTAATGCATGTGAAAGATGTCTGAAGATAATACGTGTAAAAAAATTAAAAAATAAAAAGTCTTTTAGGCTAGGTAATTTAACTTACAACTTGCTATCTCGATATTATGATAATATAAAACCAATATACTAAATTAATAGTCATACACATAATAAGTTAAAATATTAAATTATAAGTTCAATGAAAATTCTTCATAGATTATTGGTATGGGAGTACTGAGTACATTGACTATAAACATAGGTATTAAAAGTCATTTTATAGACTGTATTCTGTATGTAGCGTTTGACTGTTATTGTCTTCAAACATGTCAATTTTAAGTCATTAGGCATTTGTTACTCTAGATAGTGTCACATAAAACAGCGGTTGGCATATAAACTCTTACCGCAACTACACGATTCACCTTGGGTTTTACTATAGTATATTATTAACATATCTATTTGAATTCATATTAGTGTGAAATTTTGTTTGCAATATTAAAAACAAATGCAAATGGACAGATATTAAAAGTTTATATGATATGAAAAAATGAAGGTTAGAATGAATTACACATATAAAAAAATATGTCATGTAATTTAATCATTTAGTTTTATAAAACTTTGGACTTTAATCATCCCAAATGTTGAAGAGCTTCACTAAAAATAAAAATATATATTGGGTTTTTTAAATTCATTTTTACTTTGAAATATGTAATAGCTACTACGTATCTCTTTAATAACCTATGTTATTAAGATCGATATGATTACTACAAATTATAATTTTTACAAATCATAATTACTATTATATATATCAAGGTTTAATTATGGTTTAAATATTTAACTAAAATTAAGTAAATCATTATAACTTTAAATTTATATTAACAATACTATTATTTATTACTTTAGGAGTTGGAAGTTTTTTATACGATTTTATCCATGCTAATATTACATATAAATTAAAGCACATTAAATTAAAAGTTCGGATTAATTTAAAGGTCTTAATAATGTATTCCGTATAATAAGTAATTTAATTAGTGTATTAGTTTTATTACGTGACGTAAAACCAATACATTGTATAGATCTCTCTTAATAAATATATTGAATGCGAATCCAAACCATACATTAGAAGACTATGAAATTTTAGATAAATAACAAATATTCGTACAAATAATCCAAATATACATGCATGAAAAGAATGAGAATTATAACGCAACACAAATGAAAATATATGGACATCTATGTAAAAATTTCAAATCAAAATAATTATTTCTAAAAAAGATGGGTACTTGTGAAAGAAACTCAAATAAAAATAAATATAATAGGATAAGTATATCGATTAAGGTTAATTAAATAAGGTAATATACGTCCTTAGAAAATAAGATGGACGATCATTAAAAGAAATATATTATGTGATTAGCAAAACATGAGTATGATACACTTGAGCGAAACCATTCATAGTCGCTCGTACATGTGATGAAAACTTGAATTTGAAAATTAATAATATTATGTATCTTCACAATTAATACTATGGGCAAATGATCTTCGTATATTGTTAATCAATAACTAAAAAAATACAATCATTTGAAAATGTTACACTACAATGTTGATGTCCTAAATTAAGCATTAGCTTACTAAATAATTTGATTCTAGTAATTAGTATGTAAATTTATTTGAAAATTAAATACCTCGGGTTGAAACTCATGATGGTCACTATAGTCTAGACTACCAAGAAATCGCTAGCAGTTCCACCTACAAATTCAAATTTAAAATTAATGACTTGTGACGGGTTTCTTAGTGATTGTAGGAAAAAAAATCATTGAAAACCTATGCATGTGAGTGAGTCATTAACTTCATACTTGTGAGCATACTTGATTAGTTGTTAGATTGCTAAAATGAATTACATCGGGTAGGAGCCATTATAAGAACACAAAAATTGATTAATAAACAACAAACATAACACTTTTAAATGTGTACACATTGATATCGTGTAGGAATTAATTAATAAGAAAATTAAAAGGTTAGATGGTTTTGTTATTATAAGAATTTTTAAATATTGAGTATATAATTAAATAGAGCAATTTAATGTCAATTGAATGGTTTATGTAGTAATTCTTTATGACATTTATTTCAAATAAAATAGAGTATTTTTATAAATCTTTAGTATATATATAGATAAGTGAAAATGTAAGAAATTATTGACATTAATGAGTTAAATAATAGTCATTAAATAATCAAGTTAGAATACGGTATTCATCAAGGGCTTAGAAATGTATCAAATTGTTGTGCATTAATAACTTCAATAATAGTAATTAAGTAGTGGTGAATTGCATTGGCTTCAATAAAATGAATTCAGAAGTTTTTGTGCAATAATACCTTGTATTTTATGAAAACATATTTTCATCACAAATTAAGTAACGAACAGAAAACATAATTAGTAATTAATTGTAAATTACTAATTGATAATGGATAAATATGTACATAAAAAAGATATTCATGATATAACTATTTCATGAATACATAATTATATAAAAAAAATGATTTAAAATATTAAAATTTTTGTTTGAACAAAATTTTTATATATTTATATTTATAATCACTATTATAAAATGACATGATATAGATATTTATGAATATATTTTTATTTATAATGCACAAATTAATATTTAAATTAAAAAACATTAATGATATTTAATATTTACTGTATTGTAAAAAACATTATCTAGAATATAATTATTCCAATTAAATTTAAAAAAAATATTATGTATGTTAATGGTCACTATTGAAAATTCACATAATTTTTGTTATATTTTAGCAAAATGATTTCTTGTACATATATAATAAACTGTAAATATTTATTTATAAAACAACTCGATTATATTATATTATTTATTTATAAAAGAACTCAAAAATGATTTTCATATACATAAACAATAAACTGTAAATATTATTTATTTATAAAAGAACTCTATTATATTATATTTTTTATTTATATCTAGAACTCAAAGAAATCAAGTATATAACTTTTTCTTAATAAAAATATGTATTTAATGATTTATGCTAATAGTCACTATTTATAAGTGACATGGTTTTTGTTAGATTCCAACAAAATGATTTTCATATACATAAATAATACACTCTAAATATTTATTTATAAAATAACTTTAAGAACTCTATTATATTATATTCTTTATTTATAAAAGACAAAAATACACTTTAAATATTTGTTTTAAAAAAAAAACTGAAAGAACTATATGCATATGGACTCAACATTTATATAGAAAGAACTATATTATATTATATTATTTATTTATAATAGAACTCAAAGAAATTATGCACTTTCAAAGATGCATTTGTTTGTATTTTGATAATTTTTAAAATAATGTTAATGATAATCGTAAAAATCTCATATTTATTTCTATGTCTCTTAGATGGTTTTGTTAGACATGGTTGTTATTAATTCACTATACATTAATCAAAATCACATATGATATATAGGATTAATGGCTCGTTATTAACGATTAAGCATTTTATTTATATAATAGAATGAATAAATTTTTTATAACCTTATAATTAGCAAATTATTTTATGAAATGATTAATGATATTTAAATAAAATGACTAACAAAATAATAATTATTATGAGCTTTGTTATTTGAACTTTTTTAAATTCAAAAATATTGCATTAATGTGTTGTATCCCATAATGAAATCACAACCAAATAACAAACGAAATACCACACTAAAAGAAATATGCCAATTAAAAAAATATTAAATTCCTAATTCAATAAACATAAAAACTTCAAGTAATATATATAGTGCACCGTTAATATTAAGAGAATATAAAAGACCTAGAAAATGTATAAACATAGTTACAAATATTCTCATTAAATTAAATTTAATATTAGTATTCACAATATCAAATTGTGTAACGATGGTTATATTAAAATACATTACAATTTTTATTAAAACGTATGGTACTCAATAACGTTTCTAGATCAATATTTATTGAAAATTTTTCAAAGATGAATTGAAATAAAAAATAAATCATTAAAAATAAATATTGTAAAACTTTTATTGTTGAAAAAATCATCAAGAAGATATTCATTGAAGAATTCAAGTATAGAGAAACAAAAATTTAGTTGTTGATACATTTTTAAAAAAAATTATTACAGTTTAAAACTATATAGTTGAAAGAAATGGATGACAATGAACTATTTATGTTGGTGAATATAACGTTGACATATATATATTTTTAGCAACGAACTTCTAGGATATATGACACATCAATATTGAGCAGATCAAGCACCTACATCAACATAAACAATTTATTAATAAAAACATATAATTCAAAATAATTTAAATAAATATATCTTAAATGTAAAAAGAATTATCAATATATGGATTGAAGAACACACCAAAGTTTTTCTAAAAAATTTATTTGTCAAGAACTTCTTTGCATGGATGGTCACTTCAATAATGTCCATCAATATCACGGTCAAATATAAAATATCACAAAATAAAAACAGTAATAATCAATTCCCCAAAATATAATAAACATACATGTGTTAGAGATGAAAAACAAACTTGATATTTGAAAAATAAATCAAGAAGAAATCAAGAAGAAAACTAACCGGTGAAATTGTAGGAGAAAAACGTTTTAGGTTGACAAATAGATTATATGCAACCCATACTATTTAAAACTTTTGATGATCATTCATCTTCTTTGTAACCTATGGATAAATAATAAAATAACAATTAATTATAGATAACCAATGGTTATGAAACGGCAATGACATTAAACAAAAAAAACAAAAATTTAAATGAGACATAATTTTTGAATATAAAAGAAGATAAGTTAAAAATGAAATTTAAAAGTAAATATAAATACATATAGTATAGAATTATAGATATGATAAATGTTGTAGATATTTTATTAAAAGAAGATGTACTAACTATTTTTAGATATTTAACGAAAATTAACGAAATGCTTATTATTGTTATTTAATAATTTTTTTACTAAAATTAAATCAAATAAATAATACTCATATTTATTGCATGAAACTCAACTTATATATAATAGACTCAACATTTATAAAAACAACTAACTAAATATAATTATATATTACTTGTTAACAATTTAGAGTTAAATTAACTCATTAGTTTTCTCATGTATTAAAAATTAAAATTAGATATGATAATGTTGTAGATATTTAATTAAAATTAGATGGACTAACTATTTTTTGATTTTTAACGAAAATTAACAAAATGCTTACTATTGTTATTTAATAAATTTTTTTATTAAAATTAAATCAAATAAATAATACTCATATTTATTGCATGAAACTCAACTTATATATAATAGACCCAACATTTATAAAAACAACTAACTAAATATAATTATATATAACTTGTTTACAATTTAAAGTTAAATTAACTCATTAGTTTTCTCATTTATTAAAAATTAAAATTAAAAATTAACCCATTAATTTTCTTATTCATTACATGAGATTTGTCATCACATTTATTACATGGAGGACTCAACTTTTATATATACTAGTCAAAATGACCCGTGCGATGCACCAGATTGTTATTTTATTTTTGGTTTCAAATATAATGTAATTATTAAAAATTTATATTGTTTGGGTCACTATATAAACTTTAGATTGTACAAAACGTATAATACTTAGGCATAACATTTTAGAAATAACAATTAATTTTATGATTTTGAAAATATACACTTTTATAACTACGGTACAAAATTTAATCACTTGTTACTAAAAATGATGTTTAAAAAATATTTTTGTCTCCTGAAAATTGGAATAAAAACAACCATAACTCAATTATTATTTATTTAAAACAATTACAAAAGCACAGTAAATTAATTATTGTACGATTTTTGAATAGATGCAAAGTTAAAGCTTAATACTAAATACAATGTGTTTTCTTAAAAATGAGAAGAATGAAAAATATGCACATTTTTCGATATGCTCTTAAAACTTCAAAAAAATTATGTTTTTTTTTGTTATAGTACAAAAAATTTAAAATTTAAAATGAAATCAAGTTATATGTCATTTGGTTGCTTAACATGCAAACACTCAAGTTAAAAATAGAATATAAAATTATTTTATTTATTAAAATTTTAAATGTAAAAATATAAAGAGCATTACTATCATTTATTAGATTGACTCGTTACATTTAGGTATTAGACAAAAACTAACGAATTAATTTTTTCTATTATTTATTTAAAAAAATGAAATTAGATCACGTAAGAACTAAATGATAACTACTATTAGTTATTAACATATTAAAATAAAATCAAATAATTAATACTCTTTGAAATTGAACTAAGTGTAAATTATATATTTGTTATATTTAATAGAAGTAAACAACTTATTATAACAATCATTTATAAAAGAAAACTTGAAATTGCATTTAAAAGAAAATCAAAATCAATTTTATTTTCATAACCCTAATTTGTTTTGTTAATTATGATGCTTTATTAGATAATTAATTAATAGTTGCATAAATCATTATATTACTATTTTTAAAAAAGTAATATAACTTAGATTAATCATTATAACTACTATTTATAAAAATATTTATAATTTAATATAAGTGATCATTGTTGTTATTTATTAGATGAACTCTCTATTTTAGATATTTAACAAAAATTAACTAAATTATTATTACTATTATTTAATAAAAAAAACTAAAAACAAATCAAGTACAACAACGTACTATACTTTAAATTTGAACATTCAAATTATCAAAATGAATAATTCCAAAACATTTAACCAATCTAAAATAAATAAAATTGCCTAAATATTAGTTTCTAAATTAATAATATTAATAATAAATTAAAAAAATTTAAAAAAATTTATTCAAGTGCTCAAATCAATTAATTAATAAATGTACATGTTTATTTTTAATAATAATAAGAAAACTAAGGACAATAATAATAATAATAATAATAATAATAATAATAATAATAATAATAATAATAATAATATTATTATTATTATTATTATTATTATAATTATTATAATTATTATTATTATTATTATTATTGAGAAGTGATTTAAGTTATATAAAAATAAATCAATTAATCTCAAAGTTATATTATCTATAAGTGAACAAAATATTCTTACCATCAATTCTCATGATCTTAATTTGAATTAATTTTGTATTTAGTAATAATTAGTCATGTTAAATAAATGAGGGATGAACCAATTAAAGACAAATGAGAAATTTTAAAAAAAATATAAGAACAAATTAGTAATTTAATATAAAATTTTTATTGTTAGGTTCTTAAAAATAGAATGTATTTAAAGAATTAAAATTTTCATATTTTGAAAAATGATTTTAATTAGATGTTTTTTTTGTCGAATTACAATTTAAAAAACAACGCTAGGTACTTCATATTGTTTCTTTTTACTATAATGAAACCACAACCAAATAACAAAACGTAATATTACACTAAATGAAATATACCAATTAAAAGAAATATTAAATTACTAACTTAATAAACATAAAAACTTTAAGTAAAATATATAGTATACGGTTAATATTAAGTGAATATAAAAGTCTTATAAAATGTATAAACATATATAGTTACAAATATTCTCATTAAATTAAATATTAATATTAGTATTCACAATATCAAAATGTGTAACGATAGTTAAATTAAAATACATTATAATTTTTATTAAACCGTATGGTGTTTAATGACATTTCTAGATTAATATTTATTGAAAATTCTTTAAATATGTAATTGCAATAAAAAAATAAATCATTATAATAAATTTGTAAAATTTTTATTGTTGAAAAATTTATCAAGAAAATATTTATAAAAGAATTCAAGTATAGAGAAACAAATATTTAGTTGTTAATAAATTTTTTTTAATTATTATAGTTTAAAACTATATAGTTGAAGAATGGATGACAATGACCTATAAGATAGTAAATATAATGTTGACATTTATGATTTTTAACGACGAATCTGATACTTGACATGTCAATATAGTGAACATCAATAACCTACATCAACATAAATAATTTATTAATAAAAATATATGAGTCAAATTAATTTTAATAAATATATCATCAAATATAAAAAAAATTATCAATGTATGGATTGAATAACACATAAATTTTTTTCTAAAAAGTCACTTTGTCAAAAACTTCTTACGTGGATAGTAACTTCAATAATATTCATCCATTATCATCATCAAATATAAAATATCACAAAACAAAAAATTGTATTAATCGATTTCACAATATAGAATAAACATATGTGTGTTAGAGATGAAGAACGAACTTGATATTTGAAAACAAAAGAAGAACAAATCAAAAAGAAAACTAACCAGTGAAAATCTAGTAGAAGAAATGAGAATGTATTAAGTTGACAAATGAATTAGTTGCAACCCATACTATTAATAACCTTTGATAATCATTTATTTTCTTTTTAACCTATGGATTAAATAACAATTAGTTATAGATAACCAAGTGTCATGAAACGGTAATGAAATTAAACAATAAAAAACAAAAATTTAAATGAGACAATTTTTAAATATAAAAGAAGAAAAAGTTAAAACAAAATTTAAAAAATTAAAACAACTATTTATACATGGGACTCAAATCAAATTTTAAATGTAAAAAAGAAATTATGTAATATTTCTAAAAATACACATATTTTTTTTGGTAAAAAGAATTGCTTATTTTCATGAAATAAACGTTATATATATATATATATATATATATATATATATATATATATATATATATATATTAAATTAACACTATTTAATTATTTAGATTATATGTAATTAATTTATTTAGTATTTATTAACTATTTTATTAACATATACATATGTTTTTTTTATTTTCGTATCGTATATTGAATCAAGATAGTTGGTATTAAATTCGATATCACCAAAATTAAGAATATTGGATAAATTCATAAACTAAAACATAGGAAAAAAAATTATGATTACGATTATTTATAAAATAACTTAATCGTATAAAAATTTATCACATGGATTCAACTTATAAACGAATAGTCATTTTATGTAAAAATAATCTAAAAATTTTAATTACGAAACTAAAATAAAATAAATATAATATTAAAGTTAGGACTCAACTTTTTTATAAAAGGATTTTAACGACGAATCTAATATTTGACATGTCAATATAGTGAACATCAATCACCTACATCAACATAAATAATTTATTAATAAAAATATATAAGTCAAATCAATTTAAATAAATATATCATCAATATAAAAAGAATTATCAATGTATGGATTGAAGAACACACAAATTTTTTCCTAGAAAGTCAATTTGTCAAGAACTTCTTTACATGAATGATATTTCAATAATATCCCCCATTATCACTATCTAATATAAAATATCACAAAATAAAAAATTGTAGTAATCGATTTCACAATATAGAATAAACATATATGTGTAAGAGATGAAGAACGAACTTGATATTTGAAACAAAAGAAGAACAAACCAAAAAGAAAACTAACCGGTGAAAATCTAGGAGAAGAAATTAGAATGTTTTAAGTTGATAAATGGATTATTTGCAACCACACTATTTATAACCTTTGATAATCATCTATTTTCTTTGTAACCTATGAATTAAATAACAATTAGTTATAGATAACCAAGAGTCATGAAACGGTAATGAAATTAAACAATAAAAAACAAAAATTTAAATGAGACAATTTTTAAATATAAAAGAATAAAAGTTAAAATGAAATTTAAAAAATTAACACAACTATTTATACATGATATTTGAAAACAAAAGAAGAACAAATCAAAAAGAAAACTAACCGGTGAAAATCTAGGAGAAGAAATTAGAATGTTTTAAGTTGACAAATGGATTATTTGCAACCCATACTGTTTATAACCTTGGATAATCATTTATTTTCTTTGTAACCTATGGATTAAATAACAATTAGTTATTAATAACCAAGGGTCATGAAACGGTAATGAAATTAAACAATAAAAAATAAAAATTTAAATGAGACAATTTTTAAATATAAAAAAAGAAAAGTTAAAATGAAATTTAAAAAATTAACACAACTATTTATACATGGGACTCAAATCAAATTTTAAATTTAAAAAAGAAATTATATAATATTTCTTAAAATATACATATTTTTTTTGTTAAAAGAATGGCTTATTTTCATGAAATAAACGTTATATATATCTACTAAAAACTTATGATTATGATTATTTATAAAATAACTTAATCGTATAAAAATTTATCACATGGATTATATTTAACTTATAAACGAATAATCATTTTATGTAAAAATCATCTGAAAATTTAATAACCAAATTTGAATAAAATAAATATAAGATTCTTTTTTATAAAATGAGTTAGTTTTAACAATAAATCTAGAGGTTTTAAAATAATTAACTTATACAAAAAAATTGATTGCCAACATTTGTTAAAGTTAGGACTCAACTTTTTTATAAAAGAAAATATTGTTATTATTTATTAAAGGAAAAATAAACTTAGATAAATTAATTAGTAATCCATTAAAGATTAACTAATAGAGTGTTTGCAAACACACTTTAAATAATATTATGTATTAAAAAACTTTAAATAAAAAGAAGTAATTAATACTCTTATTTATTACATGAGACTCAACTTTTAGATGTATATAGATTATGACACTTTTTGTATAGTCTTAATGTAATTGATTATGCACACAAATTTGTTTGACGATACAATTTGATATGATATTTTTCAATCTAAAGTTTATATAGTGGCCCTAACAAACAAACATTTTTTATAATTACATAATATCTTAAATAAAAATCAATTAGCCCGGTGTATCGCACGGGCCGTCATGACTAGTATTAAAAGATGGTTAACAATTACCATCATTTATGAGTATTAATGTTAATGTTCAAACCCGAAAATACAAAAAATCTCGTATCAAACCGCAAAGAAAATGAAAAAACCCAACTGCAAAAAACCGCACAAACTTGGTTTTTGTTTTTAAAAACCGCACTTTCAGCTTTCGGTTTCGGTTTTATACAAAAACCGCACCATGTACAGCCCTACAATTATTGTGTTAGTGTAAATTTTCAAACATATTAACACATATTCTATTTTATGATCGTAATCATCTGATTTCTAATAACTGTGATTTTATAAATAATCATTAGCATATTTTGTTTTACTATAATTCTTATTTTACTTTTTTATAGAAAGATAAATAACTATTATATCGTCTGATTTATATAATAAAAAGTTTTCTTGGTATAAGCAAGCCGACGTTGTCCTTCATTTCCGTTTCGAAAAATGGCTCCATCAACACTTTTATTTCGAACGAATCTTCTGTCCAAAAGTCAGGGGGCGTTTGGTTCGCAAAGTTCCTGATATTCATTGGGATTTGCATTTAGTCATTTAGAATCATTTGGTTCGCAGATTTTAGTAAGTATTTAAAATATCAGGATTTCTAAATCTCTTCCTTCTTTGTTATTTAAAAACTCAGTCTTCCCCCTAAGATTTCCAATCCCAGTTACCTTACATTTTTCAGATTAGCAAATTTTTTGTTAAAAATAATGCAGATTCTTTGACAAAATACTGACAAATGCAAATGTTGTATAATACAAATCTTTTGACAAAATGCAAATCCTAGAGAATAAATCTGCGAACCAAACGCCCCGTAGAGTGTGAGGGGCGAATATTTTTGATAAATAAGTATTTTGATATTTATGTGTTTGTTATACAGTTTATTTTGAAAAAAAAGCAACATGTTTTCATGTTTTTTGCGTTTTTGTCCCTCTATGTTATTTTTTTTTCATAAAAGTCCTCAAGTTATTTTTTTTTTGGTTTAGTGAAATTTGGACATTAGAACCCGGTTTTTAAAACTCGGTTCACAAATTATAATTGGGGTCTAATGTCCAAAATTTCACTAAACCAAAAGTAAAAGAATAACTTAAGGTTTTTTTATGGAAAAAATAACATGAAGAGACGAAAACGCAAAAAATATGAAAACATGTTTGTTTTTTTTCATAATAAACCCTTTGTTATATTTTATTTATATTTATCTAAGATCTATTATTCAAAAGCGGAGTGTATTGATTGCTATAAACATAAAAATAGATGGAACGGATATTTATTGAGCGCATTAAGTTTTGTAGTTTCAATATTGATACACTAGATTAGTGGCCCATGTACTACATGGGAAGAATTATAGATATTCATATATATTTTAATATAATAACTTAAATATTATTATAAAAATAATAAAGTAATAATATTTTGATATTAACTGACATAGATTATTAACTAAAATTATTTTTATTCTTATTATAATAAATATATATTGAAGATATGAAATATTTGAAATACTAATTGCATTACAATAAAAACTAAATCAATTTTGTAATGTTTTTACCTATAAATTTGAAAACAATATTTACAATATTATTAGAAAGTTATACTTTTATGAAATTATTATAGTGTTATTCTTTTCATATTTAGATGTATTTTTAATGATAAATAACTTAAAATCATACTTTAATATATAATAAATTTTTTGATTCAATTGATTATGAACAAAAATTTAACAATTACGATTGTTAACATAATTATAAAATAAATATTAATGTACAAATTTATAAGAATGAGAATAGATTTTAAATTGATACATTTAATATACAATTAAACATTTAACCTTTAGTTTAAATTTAAAAAAAAAAGAAAAGTTATAAATCACTTAGATCATTTTAGATAAAACATTTTAGGTAAAATTAGAGGTTAAATTAGGAAGTATTTAAAATTCTTTAATTATATAAGATTTCATTTAATATTTAAAATTTTCTAAAATAAATTAGATGAATTAATTGAGAGAGTTATATTAGGAAAAAAAGGCGAGAAATGAAAATTCTGTGCATTGTGGAAGCACCACGTGACACTAAGTGTTTTGCTTTATTATAATATATAGATTACTAGCTTAATTAATAAACTTTACATGGCTGGTTCATAAATTTTTTAAAACATTTTGATATATTTTACATGCATAATTAATAATAAATGGTTAATTACGTCAAAAGATAATCTGTTGTCACTATTTTTTTTAATTTGGGTAATATACTAATTTTTTTATTTAAGGTAGCATACTTTTCAAATCAAGTCAATCAAAGTAACCGTATCTGATTGAAAGGTAAAAATTACTGACATGACAATTTAATTATCCAGTCATAAGTCTTTTTAATTTTAATATTGCTTAATTATTTTCAAACTTGTTCAAAATATCAATGTATTATCAAAAAGTACTTTTAAGTTATACAAAATAGTACACATCATATAATAATTAAACTGTCATTTCAAAAAGAAATGCTGACTGGACAAAAAAATTGTCACGTCAATAATTTTTATCTTTCAATCCGATATGGTTATATTGGTTGATTTGGTTTAGAAAGTATGTTACTTTAAAATAGAAAAAAATATTAGTATGTTTCTCAAATTAAAAAAAATTGTGACCGTAGGTTATTTTTTGACGCAATTAACCCTAATATAAACAAATATAAGCATTTTGTATTAATATAAATAATCATAAAGCTTTTAAATAATGCAACCCGAACAACACACGAGTTAAAGTACTAATTTTACAAATATATAGATACGCTCATACGCCCTTGATATTTTAATTTTCTTTTTTTTTTAATAATCATTCGAAAAACAATATATCGACAATTTTGAACGTAACCGAAGCTTTCAGAGCATGCACTTTACTGACATCCAACATGTGTTTCTAGAACAAATGTAACTTGTGAAATATGTGATTATATATCCATAAGTGTCCATGTGTGTTATGCATAATTATTGACATGTGTGTCATGCATAATTATTGACTAAATTATAATGGTGACAATTTTGACCCAACATGACCAACAGACGGAATAATCATAATGACATGTACTAAAAAAGTAAGCTAGAACATAATTTTTTATTAAAAAAATGAAATTTTAGAAAATGATGTATTAAACAATTTTTTTTTTGAACTTTTTTTAAAGTTATGTTGAATTTTTATCTTTTAGTCGTCAATCTATTTGATTCATTTGCTTGAATGTGTCAGAATTGACACCCCTAGACTAAAATAATTAAATAAACTACATCAAAATACATTATTTATCCATGATTAGGGTTGTTCATGGACCGGTTCGGTTCGATTAGTAGCAAAAGTGTGAACCGTATTTTCGGTTTCGGTTACCCGCTTTACGGTTTCGGTCTCGGTTATATGCGGTTCGGTTTGCAGATAGTTTCGGATAGTTGTTATCTATTTATAAATAATAAAAGTATAGAAATATAAATTTTTAAACTTTGATTGTTCCTTAAAATTAAGTTTATTCGTAATAAATATAGCAGTTACATTAAAATTTTCATTAAACTACTTAAACAAACAAATATTTAATTAAAATGAAACTATAAATATAATATTTTAGATTGTAATTTATCTAATTATATGTAAATATTTGTGATATGTTTATGTTCGGTTCTGTTACCCGCGGTTTATCAAAAATGAAAACCGTAACCGGTCCGTCATATGTCGGTTTTTTCGGATTTCGGTTTTTTCGGTTTCGGATTGACCGGTCCGGTTTGGTTTTTCGGTTTTCCGGTTTCTTTTGAACACCCTATCCATGATGTACAAATTAATACCATTATACCAATAGAAACAACCTTTTTAATGTTTAGTTTTGCACTCTAATGTTGCTCGATCTTGCACTTGGGGATGTATGTCATGCGCACCCATTGTGATAAAAGTTTGAAAACTTAATGAGTAACTTGAGTTTTTAACATAAATGATACTAATAATATGTATTAGATAGAATAAATCTGTTAGAGTATAGTATGTTTTACTTTTATATCGATTGTATAGATGAGTTTGGATCCATTAAAATTTCTATTGCATTCATTTGTATTTTTTTTGATGATTTGTATTACCAATATTATTTAAGTGTAACAGGATTATATGTGACCGATGTAATATTGATATCAGATAAGTAAAGGGTTGTGCGGAGTACATGCTTATTTAAATTAATCATAATTTATTATAAACTGGTATTTAGGGGCGAACACCCTGAACATCGGGTATCCAGGTGCAACGCCCCCGAAAGTGGGGTCCAAGGAGCAAAGCCCCTGGCTGGGTGGTTATTTTAGAAAGTTTGCATAGAATTTCGATTCGAAAACCCGGGTTTTAACCGGTTTTGACCCGGTAGTTATTTTTCCGCCGAACTTAACAGTTGTGTCGGTGGTTGGTTGATTCCCGCCAGTTTTTAGGAGGGTGGTTTTTCCTCAATTTTGGTCGTGAAAACCATAACTTCAAAAAATTATATGTTCTAGCTTAACAGAGTTTTATCCTATTAAATTTTTGATTGTATCGTTGAAATTTCAATCTGAAAGTGGTCAATCATGACTTTCTGTTTTTCCAAGCAATCGAAATTCCCCAAATATTCTAACATATTTTATAAAATATTATTAAATGTAATATACATTATATCGATATGGTTTTTATTATTTTATATGCCACTGGATCACAACTGGTCGACGTCATATTGTTTCTTACCCTTTCTATTCCCTTCGATGACGTTCTTTCTTTCTCTTATTTCCCTCTATTCCTATCCCGGTTACTTATTTTAAACAATTCAACATTAGTTTGCATCTTTTTCTTCAAACCCCAACTCCTCCTATTGTTGTCAATGTCGCGCTTGTGGTTGTCGATTTGTATGTGTCTATGGTAGTGACTAATATGTATGTACATGCGATGACAGTGACAATGAACTGGTTGAATGTGACAATATCATTGGTTTGCAATAGTGATGACGACAAGAAAGCAAGAGTATTTGCTTCGTAGCATATGATCGAAATAACTGTAAATCTAAATCCGGGGTTTTTAAGTCTTACCATTTTAATGATGTTTTATTTATTTGTATTGTTTTGTAAATAAAGAATTTTAAAACCAAAACAAGATGATGGAAAATAATAAAGATTTAAAAGTTTTAAATAAAATTTATGTTAAACTTGCATTGTATAAATAAAAGTTAGATTTCTAAATGTACAACATTTAGAAGTAAAATATACAAGCTAGAAAATAAATAACAGTATAAAACAAAAACCTTAATTCAAATATTCAATGAAATTCTTTTGTGAACCACCAAGTGTGTAAATATAAATGGGTTTAAAATTAAAAAAAATCAACATGTTTTTCACGTTTTTGTAGTTTAGTCTATTCGTGTGGCTTTTTACCAATAAAATCTTTAAGTAATGTCGGAAAATTTGATGGTCAATACAGGTAACTTTTGTAATTTTCTTCGAAAATTGTTAAGAGGACAAAAACAGACAAAATAACTATTATGGATCTAAATGTATTTTTTTATAGTTCATTATCCAAATTTATCAACGTGCTATTGACTACGATCAAATATAGTATATACTTTTTTAAGGGTTAAAGACAAATATAATAAAAAAGGAAGATGCATTATCTCATTTTAGTCAAAAAAAATAATATTAATAAATATCCAATTGTTATGCAAATTTAAAAGTCATTTTTAAATTAATTTATGGTTTCATGTAATCATTAATCAAGTTTTTTAAACATATTTGACCGACCCATTCAACGAAACTTTGTTCAAATTCGTGGGTTAACTTAACTAACCCATTTATTTATAATTTATTTGACCAATTCAAACGGAAGTTACAAGCTCACATCCACAGCTATTCAGCAAGAAAAAAAATGAAAGAGAAAATTACTCCGTTGGTCCTTTGTGTTTACACAGTATGACTGATTTAGTCCTTTAACATTTAAAATTACTCCAACGGTACTTTAAATAGAACTTTTGCACACCCTTAGTCCTTTAATCAAACGGACGTTTGTGAGAAACGTTAAATGTATTCCACAGGAGGGCAAAAATGTATTTTTATGTGTCCTTTTAGTCATCTTCTTCCTTTTTAGTCGTCTTCTTCCTCCATTCATCAACATTACCTCCATTTCTCTCTTAAAACCCTAACCGAAGAGCAAACCCAAAAGAAATGGTGTTTTGTTTCAAACAAGCAGTAATAACAAGAGGGTTGAAAGAACTCAAAGTCAAAGCATGACAACTAATTTTAGCAATCTTTCGAATCCCTCTTCTGTTGAAGATGAAAACAACAACGTGAATGATGAAAAAACAGATAAATGTAAAGAACTGCTGTAATCATCCCTCCAGATGATGAGGATATTGGAGTTGAAAATCAGAAGGAGTTTGATCCATTTGTTTGCAAGGCAGAAGGTGATTTGTCTTTTCCTAGCAAAGCAGAAAGCTTAAGAAATGGAAAGCTAGCAAGAAGTTTGAGAGTAGAACCATCAAAAAACAATCTTGATGATTGGTCTAAAAAGGAACAAGGTGATAGCTCTTCGAAAAAGAGAAGCAGCAAAGACGATGAAGATGGGGATTTTGGATATTACGTGAAGGTGATCAGATGGTTGGAGTTTAAAAAACATATAGATACAAGTTTTCGACAGAAATTTCTCACTTGGTACAACTTCAGAGAAACACCACAAGAGGTTAGAATCATGAAAGTGTTTGTGGACACATTGATGGAGGATCCGGAGTCGCTTGCTAAGCAGCTAGTTGATACATTCTCTGAAGCAATCACGAGCAAGAAATGTTCAAAAGGGTTATGCCTGAAACTTTTTTACTGAAAGTTGCCAAAACTGAATGAAAAAACCAAAAACAAGGCTAGGATTATTCTTTACAGTTTACGTTATTTAGCATTAAAATCATTCATATTTGATCTCAAACCAAAAAGACTATTTATGTATGCTAGAAGTGTTCAGTTAGGGTTTTGCTCTTCGGTTAGGGTTTTAAGAGAGAAATGGAGGTAATGTTGATGAATGGAGGAAGAAGATGACTAAAAAAGAAGAAGATGATTAAAAGGACACATAAAAAGACATTTTTGCCCTACTGTGGAATACATTTAACGTTTCTCACAAACGTCCGTTTGATTAAAGGACTAAGGGTGTGCAAAAGTTCCATTTAAAGTACTGTTGGAGTAATTTTAATTGTTAAAGGACTAAACCAGTTATACTGTGTAAATATAAAGTACCAACGGAGTAATTTTCTCAAAATGAAAATGTTTCTCTATAAATAACTTGATTTCAACAAATTTTAGACATTTCTTTCAATTGATACTTTCTTCTCTATAAATAACTTTAGTTCAACAATTTTTCTTTCTTGATTTTAATCTGTGTGTTACTCTTATATTTATATCATATAATTTCTTTTTGTGAGATATCAAACTCTCATAATATTGACCGTGTGAAACATCTACCATGCTACACTACTTTATTGATGACGAATCTAAAGGCCCTGCTGACTGAACAATATTACGTGGAGAACGGATCCAATGGTAGAAGACCAGATAAGAATATTCCGTCATAATGACACGTCATACAACCAACTTAAAATGGGCCATGGGATGCTTTTTGTGCAATAGTTGGTTGCGACAAATTGGACATGTGTTTTTGTCTGAATGGAGGATAAGGATTCACCATCGTGATTGGGAAAGCCAAGGTATAAAAGGGAGAAATCATTATCTTCTTGAGGTATATGCAGAAAACTATTCTCCTCCATACTTTTTCCTCCGATATTCATTTTTGATATGAGCTCCGTCTGACTTAAGCATCGGAGTGGCTATGCAGGATATTCTGATGCGCCACTAACCCAAGCTTTTCCGTGTTTTGCAGATAACATCGTAATCGTCCAGCAAAATCACACCGTACACGAAGGATTAGACGCTAACATTTATGAATCCATGTTTTACATGAGAAGTTTTTAGAAAATTATTATTATTAAAAATATTTACACTAATATAAAATTTGTACAAAAAACTATTGGGGGGGGGGGGGGGGTTTGGTTCGCAGATTTCCTGAGATTCATTGGGATTTGCATTTAAAATATTGTTTTGGTTCGCAGATTTCAGTAAGGATTTAAAATCCCAAGATTTTTTAAATCGCTTCCTTCTTTGTTATTTAAAAACTCAGTCTCCCCCTAAGATTTTAAATCCCAGCTACCCTGCATTTTTCAGATTAATAATTTTTTATTAAAAGATAATACAGATTCTTTGACAAAATCCTGAGAAATGCAAATGCTGCATAATGCATATCCTTTGACAAAATGCAAACCCAAAAAAATAAGATCTGCGAACCAAACGCCCCCTAAATTTATAATATTGAATTAAATATGTTTATTTTAACTACAAGAAAACATATTCAAGACAAACATATGGATTAATCTTTAAATAAAAAATACTATGTTTTAAAAATCTTAACTAATTAAATTAATAAAATGATTTGTATTATCAAAATAATGGTTAAAATAATTTAAAATGTTAATAAATTACGCATGTTAAAGGGAGACGATGCCAATTAAAATTCTAATTAATAGATAAAAGATAGATATTCAATTAATTTGTTCCACACATAAATATATAAAATCAACATTACATCAGGTTAATAACTTCACAAATTATTTCAAACCTGATTATTTTAATTTATTTTTTTTTCAGATTGTGTTTCTCTTGATTCAAAATCAAAACGATTTTCAAAAAAAAAAAAAAAAAAAAAAAGGAAACAGTTCTAACTAATAGTCATCATACACAACGAGATCTGCATATTGTGAGTACATACGCAACATAAATAAACGTATAAAAAAATAAGATACCACAAAAAAAGGGTCATATAACACGACAACAACGTACGACTTGTGTTCGCAAGAGAACACAACAACATGGGAATGACAACAGGACGGGTTTGAGGCGGATATTGGTTACCCCGTCCAGGGCCGTCCCGTGAATTTTGGTGGCCCTGTACGATAATTACATAGTAGACTATTAAAGTGTGAAATATTATACTTTTATATAAAAATTATTAGTTATTAGTAGTCTAGCAATTGGTATATACAGAAAAAACATTTAAAACAATGATATTAAAACATGTTCGTATGATTTGAACAAAATAATTAATTTCAAAACTATATTTATCCAAAAGGGCATTGTTATACGCTTATTTTTACTAATCATACATCCTCACAGTGACATATTTTTTTGTTAATGACGTGAGACACAGTAATTAAACTTAAGCAGACTTTAGCTTTTCACCATTTTTTCCGATCACCGGTCAATTTTCCGATGACGCCCTATCAAACTTGGGGCCCTGAGCGGTCGCACTTACTGCACACCCTTAGGGCCGGCCCTGACCCCGTCTCCATCTCCACCCCGTCTCCATCTCCATGACTCCATCCTCGAAACCTAAAACCATCCAGGTTATTATGTCGTTCCCTGTCGGGTTTCTTATCAGTCATCCCCATCGCATTCCCTATCCCCATTATATACCCGATAAGACCCTGTTATCAGTTAGTGTCTTCCGTTTATAGAACCCAAAACCGAAGAATTGCTTAAAATAACAAGGAACTTTTATCTTTTTTTCTTATTATAGCAATCTCGTAGATTTTGTACTAAATAAAGGAACAAACTCTTTGTTCATTCCTGATTATAGTATTTAACCGGTAAACAATTAAAGGTAACCGGTAAAAAAGGTTAAACATGGGTTTATTGTTTGAAATAACAACCGACTTTTTATTTTTTTCTTATTATGACAATGAGTTTTTATTTTTTACCATTTAATATATTGTTTGAATAACAACCTACTTATTGTTTACCGGTTAAATGCTATAATCGGAACTAAACCAAAAGTTGGTTCCATTATTTGGGACAAAATTTACGAGATTGCTATAATAAGAAAAAAGAGAAAAGTTGTTTGCTATTTTGAGCAATTCTCCCAACCCAAAACCCATACCAAAAAATTAGAAGTAATGATTCATCAAACGATACCAAGCATGCGTTTTAATGATTCATCAAACGATACCAAACATGCGTTTTAACCGAGAGAGGGGAAGGAGCTGTTGCGGCCTCCTTTCTCGCGCGGCCGACCACACGGAAGTGGTGTGGCCAGCGGCTTCTTTTGATGTGGCACAAGCCGCTACCAAGCAGCCAATGTATACCGTTCACACTTATATATATATATATATATATATATATATATATATATATATATATATATATATATAAATGATGCAAATTTGCAAAGCCAACAAGAAGTTAAGAAAAAGAAAACATAAGGCACCAATATAGAAAAAAATAAGTGTGATCAAAATCTTGTTCAAAACAATAACCGCTCATTCATCGATGATCATACAAGTGTGGTCTTGGCAACAAGGTCTATACCAACACAACACTTTCAAAAAAGGATCAAGTTTCGATAGATGAAAACATTAATGTATTCGGCATGTAATACCATAACAGTGGTATTTCCAGCAAAAGGTAGTTTACCAAAAAAACTTGCAATCAGGTCCATGTCTCAGTTGACTGCCACTTGGGTGGATAACATGTTAGGGTGCAGACCCTCCTGGCTTGATACATTGGCCTGATTAGATAGCTTCAGCACCTGCACAGCTTCTTCTATTTTGGCAGCTAAGGATGCTGGTGATTCCAGCAGCAAGAGCAGCTCCAAGTTGTCCATCTCTAACAGCATTCCGGTGATCTTTGCAGCAATATCGGGCTGAATCATAAAATCTATCGTTTACCAAAGCTGAACGACAATTGTCATTGCCAAGTAGTTAATTAAGCTACATATCACTATTCATATTTCATAATCCATGTTGGAACCAGCTACTTTGATTCTGTTTTGGTTTGACTGGTCAATTTATTGTGTCATTTGCTTGCTAAATTTGAATAGAAAGAAATGATTCAATTTACTTATAGTAAATTAAAGAATAATTCCAGCCAGTATCATTATAGGTGGAGTTTGGTTCGTGGAATGGAATTCGAAGGAATTGAATTGAATTTTCAGTTATTAGTATGTTTGGTGGTGAGAGATATAAAATAGTTTTTAATATTGGTTAAGGATATATGTTGGAATTTGAATTATATTTGGGTTGGATGTATGAGTTGGTAGGAATGTTAAATTCCTATAAACAAATAATTTGATGGAAAATAGATAAAAGTTTAATTCTTCGTCTTTGTTATCAAAAGTTCAAAACAAACTAAATTCCAATTCCAATTCCTTCGAATTCCATCTACCAACTAAACGCCCTGGAAGTATCTTGTTTAAAATGTTTAATCTTGTATGGTGATTCAGTTCACTTTCTGACCAAATGAGACTGACACTCCTACTTAAAACAGAATATTATGAAAGAAAACATCCTGGTTAAAGCAAGAATTAGAAAACAGCAATGTCAAATCTAATTGTTTAGTGTTTGTTGTTTATGTCTAGTCCGATTTGTAATTGTCCCATTCTCAGATGTCTCTCAATGAACCAGTTATGAACATTTAGTAGCGAAAAGATGATAACAAATTAAGTCCACCTCATGTTGGTTGACAAGTGGGTAGAGACGTTCTCCTAGCATCTGCTTCTGAATCTCCGGTGACGCAGAAGCAAGCATGCTACTCAGCATCTGAGATCCGTCTCCTGCAGAACCTGAAGCAGTAGTAGCTACAGATCCAATTCCTTTGTTACCTTGAACATGCTCATTTGGCATATACCTAACTTTTCCTCCTCGCTGTGTAACATGTACAACTAGAGTATTAGAACAAAAACAAAATGAAACTTTGTAACATATTAATCCAGTAGAAACGGCTTTAAACATGTTGGTTGTTGAAGAATTTCAGGAAGATTCAGGAGATTTATGCTAAGAAATGGATACAGCACCACCTAGAACTAAAATATACATCCAAGACTTACTGGACTTCTGTGACATAAAATTTTAATCAGAAAAGGTTTGTATTTGCTCAGAAAAGAAAACAGTTGTATTCAGAGAAAATAAAGGTTTATGAATCTTCGTTTACATATGACATTACAGGACACATAGTTTGGTGCACATCTACACTCTATAGAGCATGCATATATATACTTACTAGCATACCACATTTCAATAGAATGATACAGAAGTCAATGTTTAAAATAGCAAGTAAGGCAGTTATGCCACAATAAGAGCAGTCAAGAGAAACTGATGGAGTCAGTTTTACCATTTTTAAGGTAAGGGTAAATGAAATATAGAAAAGCATTAAAGACACATCTTCTGTTAGCAGTGGATCTTGAACTCATGACAACTAGTTCAAGAAACCCAGTTAGTAACAATTTAATATATTTGTGACAAACCCTTCTGATGAAATAATAAGGGTGTCTATAAGTGCAAAAGGAACAACTCTATGGTGAGGGTTTAAGGTAAAAATAACTAGAACTATTGGCTCGTAAAGCAGACCTGGTGGTTGCTAGAATCAGTTGTTATCTGAACAGGCTGTTGCAAGTGGGGGGCATATGGAACATTACAAGGACCATTCTGTGGCTGTGTATGTCCGTTGATCCTTCCCCTATTTTGTCTGGGCATTCTTGGAGTGTCAAAAATCTGAAAACATACACATGAAAGATCAACAAAATTTTTCTGCCATTCACACTACTTAAGTATGGATGCAGTATATTGGTTTTTTTTTTTCCCAATTTCCAGTAAGGAACATACAGAAGAAAAAGATGTTTCAGCCATCCTTGTTGGAGAGGCAAAGCTAGTAGGCCTCCATCCTGGCCTTAAGCCAAGAGGTTGATACAACCACCCTGGTCCAGAAGGTACTTGTGGAATAGGGGTTGTATAGTAGAGTGGATGATATCCTCCTGGGATGATTGCTGATGGACCTGCAATTCCGGTCATACGTTGTGCATACTGAATCTGTAATTGTGCTTGTCTCTCTTCTTTTCTTTGAGCAATGGCTACATATATAGGCTTTCCATGAAACATGTATCCTGAAAATTAGACACCAGTGAAGTAAATATACACAATAACAATTGAATTAAGGCAATGATTATGATTTACGAACAAAAATATCCTTGAAACATCAGGAAGCCTCTAGCATAGCATCCTCGATCCTACATTTGATGGTTAGCTCATCAAAAGCCAAAATCATGAGTATTTATTTTTGTTTTCGGAGAAAGTTTTCAAGGATTACTAACTACCAAATGTCTAGCTAACTCACCATGAAAGGTGTTCACAGCCTTGCTTGCTTCTGCTGGTGTTGAGAAGCAGACAAATCCAAACCCCTTACACATCCCTTTGTCATTAACCATCAATTTTGCAGAGGTGATTGTGCCACACTGACTAAAGCATTCTCGCAGTTCATCCTCGGTGACATTGTCATCAATATTTTTAACATAAACATTAGAACCCTGAAAAAATATGTAGTTCCAATGTTCAATGTACATAGTTATCAATTACTGACACTACTGAAAAGAAACGAGAAGAAGATATACTTGGCATTTTGATATCTGTTCTTTCCTCCACTCCTCAAATTGACGACGCAAAAATTGTTCTCGCTCTGATTTCTTCTGTGCCCTACCAACATACAGAACCTTTGCACCTGCATAAAGAATTTCAAAAAGTAACTCAGACAAAATGGTCGTAAGAAGTTGATTAAACAAATTACAGTAATTACTAACATGACGTACCAAGGTTCAATCCATTCATAGCTTCTGTTGCCTTCTTAGCATCATCCGGGTTTTCAAAATTCACAAAGCCAAACCCTCTGGAAACACCATTGCTGTCTCTCACTATAACCAAGCTAAGAATGTTCCCAAAAGCAGAGAACTGCTCCATAAGAAGGTCTTCTGTCATATCTAAGTCTAGATTCTTAATGTATAGATTTGTGTACTTAGCTTCAGGATAGGATAATAGCCGATCACTCTTCTTCATAAACTTTCCAACATATCTGCAACAAATTAATGTGGAAAAACTAAATGAATATAAAGGACTCATAGACCGATTAGTCAAATTGTACTGTCAGAGTATAAACATGGAGTATCTGTAACAAATTAATGTGGAAAAACTAAATGAATAACAAGGACATATAGACTGATTAGTCAAAAACAAAATCACTGTCAGGGTATAAACATGGAGTATTAAAAATTGCAGAATCCAAATTTAGGGGAAATTTTGCCTTACATCTGCTTGCCTCCAACACCAGTGCCATTAAGATTCTCAATAGCAGCATTAGAAGATTCCTCTGATTCAAACTGAACAAAACCATACCCTTTGCTCTTGCCATCCTCAAATGTGGAAACTTTACAAGACAATATATTCCCAAAGTTCTGAAACAGATCTTGAAGTTGAAGATTATCAATCGACTCGTTCAAATTCTGCAACCAAACACCAAGGAGAATTTCAATCAAACAAAATAAGCTCATCAATGCTAACATAGTTGATGACAAACAAACTCACTTTGACAAACAGATTCCCAATTCCACTTCTTCTTACATCAGGATCACGATTTGCCCTTGTCACCCTTATCATTTTCCCATACAACATGGTGTGATTTTTAGCTTCAATAGCATGTGTGGCTGCTCAGATTTAATGCTGAGTGAGTAAGATGCTTAGGAAAAACTACCAAGAAAACTTGTAAGTTATTGAATCCCAAAGGAGAAAGAAAAAATCAATGAAATCAGGACCAACATAACAATTATAAGACCTGTGGTAAAAACATTCAACAGCATGAGGATCATTCCAACAAGCTCATCCATGATAGAAAAGATATCACCATGATGGTACAAGAAAGTTATAAGACATTCACAAATTATTGTCAAAAAAATGTTGTTTTACATTTTTTTCAAAATGAACAAACGCCGTTGTCAATTCTAATGTTTGTATGTCACATATAACTCTATGAGAAAGTTTGTATAGATGAACTAGATTTTCCATATGCATACACTCCCAATAGTCCTTTAAGACGAGACACAATACGTATATATATCAAGCATCAAGTAAGTACATAAAAACATAATGATAAACAACTTGAGAAATCCTAATAATCAAACAGCCAATAATGGCAGTAAGTTTGGACATTTCTGATCAAATTATCAAACTTGCAACAAAGAAACACTTTCCATTAATTAAGATTGACAACAGGCAACACATTTTTAAAGAACGTCTAATAGTAGTCAATCATATAAACAAGACCCTGATGAGCCCTACCATGCGATTATGCCCTTGTGGTATTAAAAAAAAAAAAAACAATGCATGTTGCATTATGAAACATGAACTGGCTTCTTGTTTTCCCTTTTCTTCATAAAATATTAAGCAAAAGTTGAAAAAACACCCCAAACTGATCCAAATCAAAGGTACATATACAATTAAGCATTATACATTCTTATATCTTACTTGGAAGTGAAATCAGACAGCAGATTAATTATAATTCACAAAGTAAAACAAATAACAACCATAAACATAACGCGTATCTGAATTTTACTCAGATATGGGATCAAAGCGGCATTGGCGAAGAACCTAACGATACAAAAATCCAATTGATTATTGATATTGAATTTTAATATGGATGTATACATACCGTCTTGTGGAGAGAGGAAGTTGACGTAGCCATAACAGAGAGATCGGCCGGTGGAAGAGTCACGACAAACCCGTACGGAGGAGAGGCTTTTGTACTCTGAGAATGCGTTGCTCAATTGTATATCGTTGATCTCCGGATGCAAATCCCCTACATACAACGACGCTGGGACAATCAACGACGGTGGTGGTGGTGATGCCGCCATATTTTCAGTACGTTTACAAACTTTTCCGGTCAAAAAATAGAGAGAATCGTAGAGATGGATGAGAATTGAGAAACAAAATGCGTTTCGTTAATCCGACTGATTTTTAGGAGAAGAAATTTCCTTCAAAATCATGCGTTTTTCAGGGGAAATTTTTAATTAAAATTTGGAAATTAATTGATACGAATTTGATCTTGCTTGCATGGTATTAAACATCATCTTTTATTTATTTATTTATTTATATTTATTTATCTACTTTTACAGAAGGGAAAAGGATCTCAGAGCTCGAATTGAATAATAAAGTATTAAATTTTATATATTTAAAATAATTCATATTATTATTTCAATATTCGATAACTTCGTAATAATCTACCTTGATATAACTCGAGCTTGAGTTGTTTGATGAAATCACAACTCATTTGTAAAAACGTAAGCTTGATAATAACTCGAGCCAAACCTTAGATACGTAAAGTTTAGACAACGAGCTTTTTAATGATGTCGGATTTGACAATAATTTAACAATGAGTGTGAAACCCTCAGAAAAACATCATTAGCATATTTTAATTATGCATATCATTGCTCTACCAAAATTTGACTATTTTAATTATGCATATCATTTGACAAAAAATTAACAATAAGTCTTGAAACTCATACTTTGGCTATTAAAAGTCAAATTTTGAAACAAAATGATAATTTTGATAATTGTGTTTGATGGCTGTTGATAGTTTTACACATATTATATAAAATTTAAATAAGAATTCATGTATTCCATTGAAAATGCTATTTGAGTTCAATTGTAAAAAAAAATTAGAGTAAAGGACATTTTTGGTCCTTGTGGTTTGATGGTTTACCCGGATTCAGTCCCTTAACCATAATAAGGTCAAATTTCATCCCTATTTTGCTAATTTTGTGCCCTTTTAGTCCCTCGTCCGTTAAACTTAACGACACAACCGTTAAGTTTGTAAGAATGACATTTTTACCCTTTTCATTGAGACGCTTTTAGTCCCTATGGTTTTATTATTTACCCATTTATAGTCCAACATTTATTTTATTTTATTGAGTAAAGGACATTTTTGGTCCCTGTGGTTTATAGGTTTACCCAGATGCAGTCCTTAAACCCTAATAAAGACAAATTGCATCCCTATTTTGCTAATTTTTTGCCTTTTTAGTCCCTCTGACCAACTCCGTTAACCTTTGCTCCGTTAAGTCTAATAAAGTAAGGGTATAGTTGTCATTTCTTCTCTATGGCTCTTTCTTCTCTCTTCTTCTTCCTGTATACATACAGACGACGCCATTGAAGAAATCCAGTGCACTTCTTCTCTGTGGCTCTTTCTTCTCTCTCTTCTAAAAGTCGCCAACCGAAATTGACCTGTAAAGTGTGAAAAACTCGACCAAATTCTATATAAACTAATTGACTCGTAAAAGTCAAAGAAATTTTGAAAGTCAGATTACAATTTACACCGACGCCATCTCACTTTCTCCGGCTTCAGTTTGGTGTTTTGCTCGATCTCTGTTTTCACTTCAATCACCAACAGCAACTGATTGTTGATCAGAATTTCATTTGACACAATTTGTGGGATTTTCGCCTACGATGTCTGCAGAGAGAGACGCTACATCCTCGAAGTGCTCTTCAATGGACTTCGTCGTTTGGAATACAGAGGTTACGACTCCGTCGGGATCTCTATCGATTCTTCCGCTGTCTCCGGTGCTTTTCATGCACCCACTGCTTCTCCTCTTGTGTTTCGTCAAGAAGGCAACATTGAATCCCTAGTCAAATCTGTCTATGAAGGTATGGACGTTTTTGAACTTTATTTTCCCAAATATCGTCATGTTATTAGAAGAGAGAGAAGAAAGAGCCACAGAGAAGAAGTGCACGGGATTTCTTCAATGGCGTCGTCTGTATGTATACAGGAAGAAGAAGAGAGAAGAAAGAGCCACATAGAAGAAATGACAACTCTACCCTTGCTTTATTAGACTTAACGGAGCAAAGGTTAACGGAGTTGGTCAGAGGGACTAAAAAGGCAAAAAATTAGCAAAATAGGGATGCAATTTGTCTTTATTAGGGTTTAAGGACTGCATCTGGGTAAACCTATAAACCACAGGGACCAAAAATGTCCTTTACTCTATTTTATTTTATCTGTAATAATTATATTATTTATAGATATACTTAATTTATTATAAACACACTTATTTTATTTATAAATATACTTATATTTTAATATTTTATTTACATTTACTATTGTTCGTATTTTATTTAAAATTAAATTAAATTTTAATTAAAATTATATATTCTCTTTACTAATTTATTTAAAGATCATCTTCTTTATTAATTTTAATTTTTATAATATTATTGTTGACATTTATATATGTGATTTTGTTAATTGTGTTTAAGTAGATATAATATCGTCGATATTTTTCCTCTCCAAAGTCATTATTTCTTCAAATATCTTCCAACCTAATCAATTATCGACACATAAATTATACATATATGTGAATATACTTGAAGAAATAATGACATTGGAAGATACTTGAAAATGTTTTATACACACACACGCACACACACGCACACAGATATATATATATATATATATATATATATATATATATATATATATATATATATATATATATATATATATATATATATATATATATAGAATATGGTTCGAGGGAGTACCACTACTTACACAGCGCACCAGAATCTACCATCTTTAAAAAAAATTTTAAAATTTTTTATTTCATAAACATGTTTTAATTAACATTATGAATATTATATGTAAATTTCACATACATTCACATCTTCTAGCTCCTAAAAAATGATGTGAACGCACACTTACATAATTTTGCATATATGTGGTGCGTGATTTCATGCACTTAGAGTGTTCGAATTTGCGTGAAATTCACATATTATTTGTGTAATGTTAATTAAAACATGTTTGTGAAAAAAATTTCAAAAAAATAATTTTACGAGTGATACCTTCGGGTGCGCTTTGTAATAGGTAGTACTCACTTGAACACACACACACACACACACACACATATATATATATATATATATATATATATATATATATATATATATATATATATATATATATATATATATATATATATATATATATATATATATATATATATATTTAACCAAGACATAAATTATATAATATACACATAAACATTATGTGTATTAAATTATATACACATAAATTATATACATACATATATATATATACATACATACATACATATATATATATATATATATATATATATATATATATATATATATATACACACACACACACATGTATATCCAACACATATAATATAATTTAGGGTAAATTACAATTTTCGTCCCTGTGGTTATACACAAATTATGGTTATCGTCCTTTTAATGATTAAATTACGATTACAGTACCTATAGTTGGCAATTTATTATGTCTTTGGTCCCTTTGTCCAATATTTTTTTTAAAATGACGATTTTGCCCTTTCATTATTATTTCAGTTTTGGTCCTTGATCAAATTACTTCTTTTTATTTAATTTTCTAATAGCTTTTTTATTTTTTACTATTTATTTAATATATTTACTATTTGTTAAACAAAAAATATAGTTTAAAATCAACAAGATATGTAAACTTTACATATTTATATGTATAATTTAATTTAATTTTTTAACTTTATGAAATAATTACATATTTCATTAAGTTATAATTACAACAACTATGGGTTTCCTTAAGTTATATATATAAGGTTTATCTGACCATTAACTTTGTGGTATAACTAAATTTGAATAGAAAACACGTTAAATTATATATTTGGTTAAGATAAAAACAAAATAATTAAATTAATTTGAATAAAAAATTATTAAATATATAAGTATTTATATCAATGTAACATATAATAAAGACAATAGATAAATAAATTAAATGCATAAATAGTTTCAATTTTTATAAATGAAAAGTAATACATTTAGAAAAATAAATATATAAATAGTTCAACGTATATCTAAAATCAATATGTATGAACGATAATAATAGTATTTATAACAATAATTAACAAAAATACAACATATTAAATTAAGTCATATACAAGTTATTTTCATTGATTACTACTTAGTCATGTAAATACTTAAATCATAACAAAATAATAATATTAATACTACAAATAATAATATCAAATAAATAAATAAATAAAACATATTGAATAACCTTTTATTTCAATTGAATTTTAATAGTAATAACTAGACAATATAATAAAAAATAAAAAAAATATATTAAATAAATAGTAAAATAATAAAACTCTATTAATAAAATGAAATAAAAGAAATAATATGATCAAGGACCAAAACTGAAATAAAAATAAAAGGGCAAAATCGTCATTTAAAAAAATATTGGACAAAGGGACCAAAGGCATAATAAATTGCCAACTATAAGTACTGTAATCGTAATTTAATCATTAAAAGGACGATAACCATAATTTGTGTATAACCACAGGGACGAAAATTGTAATTTACCCTATAATTTATGTGTTGATAATTGACTAGGTTGGAAGATACTTGAAGAAATAGTGACTTTGGAGAGGAAAAAATATCGACGATATTATATTTACTTAAACACAACTAACAAAATTACATATATAAATGTCAACAATAATATTATAAAAATTAAAATTAATAAAGAAGATGAACTTTAAATAAATTAGT
Source organism: Centrapalus pauciflorus (assembly GCA_020465985.1). Lineage (NCBI taxonomy): Eukaryota > Viridiplantae > Streptophyta > Magnoliopsida > Asterales > Asteraceae > Centrapalus > Centrapalus pauciflorus. Next base: position 361,030 of record JAANYP010001790.1, read on the forward strand.
AAAGAAATATATATTTAAATTAAAATAAAAGTTCAATTTTAAATAAAATACGAACAATAGTAAATGTAAATAAAATATTAATACATAACTATATTTATAAATAAAATAAGTGTGTTTATAATAAATTAAGTATATCTATAAATAATATAATTATAAAGATAAAATAAAATAAAATAAATGTTGGACTATAAATGGGTAAATAATAAAATCATAGGGACTAAAAGCGTCTCAATGAAAAGGGTAAAAATGTCAATCTTACAAACTTAACGGTTGTGTCGTTAAGTTTAACGGACGAGGGACTAAAAGGGCACAAAATTAGAAAAATAGGGATGAAATTTGACCTTATTATGGTTAAGGGACTGAATCCGGGTAAACCATCAAACCACAAGGACCAAAAATGTCCTTTACTCAAAAATTTAATTAGCACATGTATACTTTAATTTAGCAGTGGCAATTTTCACCTACGGGTCGAACAGTTAAACAGACTCATTGTAAGAAACTAAGATAGAATATAACTTTTTTTAAATGAAAATTTATAAAAGAGTGTATTATAAAAAATTGTTCTTTGAAAATTTTTTTAAAAGTTATGTAAAATTTATGACTTTTGGTCGTCAACCCGTTTGACCCATTTATTTGAATGGACTAAAATTGTCACCCCTAATTTAATTAAACATATATTCTTTACTCTCATTTGTTTGTAACAAACATGAATAGTCCATGAAATCTTTGATATTATTGAAAAAAGGATGAAGAATAAAAGGACATAGGTTGCATGAGATAAATTACATTTGTAATTTTGTTTTTTTTTTTTTTATAAAATTAGAACTCAAATAGTATTTTCCATCATATGCATTGATTCATATTTTAAATTTATTTAATGTGCATAGAACCGTCACGAGCCACCATCAACCACATAAGAGACACAAATCTATTAAAACTTTTACTATGTATTCTTTTTAGTGAATTTAATTATTTACTAAATATATTTAATTATTGCAATGATGGATTAAAAATAATTATATTGTTGTATATATAAGTAAAAAGTGTAAACTCCATTGCGTTATAATAGGTAATTTGCATTAATCATTCAAAATAAATAGTCTATTGCATTGATTGCACAAAAATTATATGTTTTCATATATATTAGGAAAGTTTATAAAGGTTATTACATATATATGCATTAAGTCCATATAAATCAGTAGATGATACAAAAATGCAAAGGAATTGTATCAAATGGGAACAAAATGATAAAAGTTCATGTAATAATTAATACATGATAATAAAAAGTAATTTTCTAGAATATATAGAAAGTTATCAAAATAAAATTTATTCAGATATTTTTTATAAAAATAACAATTTTTATAAAAAATAAGTAATATATAGTTTTTTTTTAATGTATAGATGATTACATGTCAACCATGACATGGCAGGTTATATGGATTGGCAGAATTGCCACATAGGCAAAGACCAAACTGATTGGGATTTGTTTTTAAGAAAACAAAATTGATTAGCATTAAATTTGCAATCCTTATAATGAAAAATAATAATGTTGAAAATTTTAACATTTTATATTGTGTTTTTATGAAAATTTCTAATTATTACAATTTAAAACAACCTTAAATTTTGAATTTTAAAATTCCAAATTTAATGTTTAAAAGTTGTGAAAATTAATTTAAACTTAAATTTATATACACGTTTATTATTACTAAATAAATATAATATATGTTATTATTATAAGTATAATTATAATTTTAATAAACATGTATTTTTAAAATTAACTCATTTATTACATGAGTTATTAAACTAGTGACAATTTAATCAAGTTCAAGCTCAAACATAATTTTGAAAAACGCATTCGAGTTCAATCTGATTACAAGTTTCTTTTGAACTGCAGAACTCACACACCCATCTAATCCTACTCCTAAATCTACACCTTTTTGTCCATAATGGGACTCGAACTCACAACCTTGGACTTAATGCATATGTATGTAATAATCTTTATAAACTTTCCTAATATATATGCAACCATTTAATTTTTGTGCAATCAATGCAATAGATTATTACATATAATTTATTACATGAGTTATTAAACTAGTGACAATTTAATCAGTAGATGATACAAAAATGCATGAATGATGGATCATAATTTATAAAAAATTACATGTTTAAGAAAGTTTTATAAACATGATATGCGGTTTTTGTAAGAGTGTGATTATATTCTTTTTCAACATGCTAGTATATTAACATGTAACTAAAATATATTATTGATATTACGTCGCATTCTAAAGCTCTTTTCACTTTTCGAGTACATGTCTAAATACATGAGTTGATTTTAAATAAATAAATATATAGATATTAAATAATTATACGAAATTATTGTTTTTTAAAATTTAACTAATTAATTATTAAAGTATGTAGATTAAATATGAAATTGGATTTGAATTAAATATAAATTTAGTAAATAATATTTTAAAAAAGATGAGTTGTGACACATGTCAAATTGAAAAAGAAGCTGATGTGTGATAAAATAATAACTCAAACTAGTTTATTAACTCGCATAGATCACGTGGATATTTATGATATTTAATTATTTTTATAAAACATATGTAAACATGAAATTAAAATTCATAAAGGTAAATTATACATAACAGTTAAATTATTACAAATATATCTTTCTAATACCTCAATACTTAAAACACTAAAAAAAAAAAGTTCAATGACTTATTTAAAAATCCTTTAATCAATATTTGAAAATAATTTTAGAGAGATTTTATATTGCTTAATTAGATAAGATTGTATATTGATTAATTATAAATTAAATTTTACTATAATAAGAATTTTTATATTTGATTTGATTTAGCTGATATTTAATATTTTAATTAAAAAGTCATAGTGATGGTAGAATAAACACATCAAACAATTACCTTGAACCCTGCCACCAGGGGCGGCCCGCCATCGGGGGCACTGCCCCCGAATCCCCGGTAATTAATCTCAACCAATATTGAACAAGTGTGCATTCCGCATCATCCTAACTTGTTTAATATGTAATAAGATTATTTTGGTCAAACAAGTTTATCTTATTACACTTAAATCATATTGGTGATAAATCACCAACATTATTTTCAAAGATAGAGGATTTGAAAATGGGCAACGTACGATGATTCGATGAATAGTGATGTGTTTGGTTTCTTTATAAAAGGATCAAGGTAAGCAATTTATAAGTTTAGTTTTCATGGTGCGGATCTTGGTGAAGAACGAAACAGTGGAGATAAAAGGAATCAATTCGATATAAGTTTATTTGAATGAAACACATACACGTCTCTCATTTTAGTCGACGGTGACTTTCAAAGGTGAGTGATTATCGCTTGATTTTTTGGTTTCTGATATCTTATGCATTGCTTATTTGAAACTCAAATGATTTTGGGTTTAGCGTGTTGCTTGTTTGAAACAACCGATTTTGTGTTTTTTATACCCGAAACGAACTACAATTTTGTGAACAATTGAACATGTTTAGGTGTTGGTCCAATTAGCTTTTTTGTGTTCGGTTCAATTTTTGGTAAAATTTATCCATCTTGATGCTATATGATGTTATTGTTGTTTCTGGATATGCCTTAAACAATTTTTGTGAAGTAGTTGGTGTTTTCAGTCATGCACGATGTATGTTTGATAAAGTGTCACACTCAACTTAATTCCTAAAAGAATTAAGATGCTAAACAGTTTGCAATGTTGTTGTGCACATGCTCAATCACTCTGGAGAGTGGAGACATATGCAAAGTATTCTTTAACCGCTCAAATATGTTTTCGTGGATTTTTATATTATTTGACACGGATCCAGGAATTTCTGTTATCGGTGTCAATTTTTTAGAGTAAGTTTAATAGTTGGATTTTTGAAATATTTTCTAAGATGGATCGGGTAATCGAAACGGGTTGTCAACACAAAATTAACAAATAACAAGATTTTTATAATTAAAAAAGTACATAGTACAATGTTATCTCTCAACTGTCGAAGCTGTGATCTATTTCAACATATTCAAGCATCTTCATAACCGATGAGAAACAATGATGTCGATTAGGGGTTTTTCAACCAACTGGACCGGTGTGTTCAACAAGGTTTAGGCTATTTTTATAATCTTTTGGGCGGGTTTTTGAATATTGTCTCTTATCTTTTTTTATTTCTATTGGGTTTCTGTTTTTTCTTTTAAGTTTTAATGATTAAAACTCAGCTGTATACTTGTATTTAATAAGTTCGGGTGATGAAATCAACAAATATAAATTAGATATGCATATAATACTTTTTATAAAATTTTCGTAGGTGTCACTAAAAAAAATTCTAGATGTCACTCGAATTTTTGATACATACGTAACTCGGTAATTTAAAATTTTATCGGTGTCGAGTGACACCCATGTTATCTCAATAAATCCGCCCATGTTTGACAATGGTTTCAGTGTTGAATTTTGGCTTTTATGGTAGATATATACGTGATGTTTGATTATGACTTCAAACGTCGTCCATAAAAAAAAATTGTTTGTCTAATGCTTGCAATGTGTTCGATGAAATGCTAAAAAAAGCTATTAGTTTTGATTAGGGTGAAAGATATACGTATACCACCAATCTATCATCTCACTCACCACATCAACGTCACATCAACTTTTATTTAAAAAAAAACCTTCCAAAATAAATAACTTTCAATGTAATCGTCTTCATAAGTGTTTTCCTCTTTGAGAATGTGAATCTCATGGACACCATATAATTAGATTGGCCGAAAAACCAATCCAACGTATGTTGAAAAGAAGTTGCGAATCCACACATGTTTTTTTCCGTTGGTCATAATATTAGGGTCGATTAGTGATGCATATAAAGGTGGATGAGTCTAAATGGACCCCTTATTTTCTTTTTTAAACATAATCATTACACAATGATTTTATGTTTTTTTAATGATGCATTACTTTTTAATGATGCATACTATCTTTAAATATAATTATTACATAATTATTATGTAAAATGTGTCCAAAAAGTAGGACCCATACCTGTCTGAGGCCAATCTTAGGCCCCAGAAAAGAGGTATAATTGGACATAGTCTTTTAAAGCATGGTCTGATTAAGCCTAGACCTTTTAGTTAGTTTCTTTATTTGATTAACTGGAATTGGTCCGGCCAATTCCCGTGCCCAATCTTCCAAGGCCTGAAAAATCCCAAGAAAAAAAATATATCATTGGTCCTTTCAATGGTCAATTCTAATATATATACAATAGTTTCGTCTTTATAGTACTGAAATCTATAAATTATGATATTAATTGACGATGCCACATTTTTTATCTTGTCTCTTTTTTCACACACATTACGTGAAATTTCATGCAATATACAGGAATCGTAAAACCGCACATCTGATGCATGATTACTTTTGTGAGAAGCCTTTATATGATCCTGTTTATTTCCGATAAAGGTTCCGGATGAATATATGACTATTCATGTGAATAGGAACTATTGAAGATATGGCATCAAATTCGAATAATTCTCATTTCACGACGATGCTAGAGGTGGATAGTCTTTTACTGCATTACAAAAGTGCACATCTGTGATTCGTCAGTAGCATATGAGATTGTTCCTGACGCACAAAAGTTGCATGCGTTACACGAATCCAAACATAGATTTCTAGGTATGTTAGGTATCATTGATTGTAGACACTGGAAGTGGAAGATTCACCCAACAATATGGCGATGAAATAGCACCAGTGATTCTATTTCGAGCTAATGGATTTACATACAGACTTGGGTATTACATTAGGGATAAAATATATCCTGCTTGAGCTACAATTGTAAAATTATATAGCTTTTTATCTGACGAAAAATAAATAAGTTTTAAGACCATACAAGAAGTTGTAAGGAAGGATGTTGAACAAGCGTTTTGTGTACTTAAAAGCCGATGGAAGATAACCAACCATGATGATATAAGAAATTCAAAATAACATAAGCAGATAATAGGTTAACAATTTTTTATACAATTTAATAGGTTATTGAATGATTTTTGACCAATTCACAATACCTATTATAATTGACGACGACTTTTTTTTATTTAAAATGTTTAATCAATATTTTCTTAAATCCTCAAACCAATCAAACTCAACCACCTCCAAAGAGATTTTTTATTTGCATTCTACGATTTAAGTCTTAATATTATAGACGACTCTTCTGAAATAAAATTGCATTTTGTCTGAAAATTTTTTTCCATAAATTTATAGAAAATCTATAAATATTACTCTCTCCGTCTCAATTAAAATGTCCATAAATCTATTTTAAATTGTCCAAAAATAAATGTTCATTTCCAAAGGATTATAATAATGTATTAAATTCCAATAATACTCTTATGTTTCTAATGTAGTTATCTTTTTTAAAAATTGATTAAATAAATAAATAAGGGTAATGTTGTCATTTAAGTATAACGTAGAACTATAATTATCCACTTTTCTTAAACTGTGTGTTTTTATCCAGTGGACATTTGAAATGAGACAGAGAGAGTAAACAAGTAATTTAATCCATATAATGTTACATATCATCATTAGTATTTGATGTGTGTTTATTTATCATTTTTACTTAATCAATATCTGATATAATCTAATTTGAAATAAATCATTTTAAAATTGAAATCTTATCTAATTAATTAATGATGATATAAAATAATTTTTTAATATATACTTGATCAGTATCTAATTCAATAGTTCGAATATAAATCATAATTAAAGGATATAAATCTTATCTTAAATAAAAATTATAAGTTTACATTCTTTAAAATTGAAATGTATATTTAAATATTTACACTTATTATTATTGTGAGTACAATATAAACTTAGACAAAATTTGGATACTCATAATCTCATATGGCCATATACCATACCCATGGGTGACTATCAACACACCTACCTGCCCATTCAACAAAGTAGTTGAATAATAACTTGAAATTTTATGGCAAATCTAATCTTCTTAATGGTGTAATTAGTTTTGATTAGTAGTATAAATAGACTAAATAGGATCATTAATTCGAAACTGATTCACTAATCCCGCATTTGTGGTGACATTGAGTTTGGCAACATCGAGAATCAAGATTCTTATTCGTTTTGTTTCGGTTTTCCTTATACATTTGGAATTCGACACAACTGATCGTGCACCAACAGACATCAGTTGCTATCTACTCTCCAGAACCAATACATTTTTTTCATACCCACATGATTAATTGCTCTCTACTTTCCAGAATCAATTACCACTTCAGGTCAAAACTCATTGATCGAATCCAACAATCTATGGATACATCTTCTAGTTGATGACACGAAATAAAAAATCATTGAAACACATGATAGCTAGACAAGGTGCCACACCATCAAGTATAACAAATTTGACTGTTTCATTGTATCTTAATACATAATCGTGGTGTATAAACACAAAGAGGCATATAAATCAAGATTAACCATTTGATCTGGAAACCCAATCAGAAAAAAAAAAAAATAATAATAATAATAATAATAACTCAAAATAGCAAGAAAACGTAAATTTTGCTCTCCACAAACCATTGTTTCATAAATTGACAAGAGGCAGCTGCACAAGGCTAGTTTAGACACAAATATTACCACAAAAAAAAAAAAAAAAAAAAAAAAGTGCTTTCGAGCAGCCTCCTTTTCGTGTTAACCTTCCAGACTCAGATGAACCCGATGTCGTTCAAGAAGGAAAGATTCCAAGACGTAATTATTTATCTAAAACAAAGAGACTTAGCCACACAACTTACAAGTTTCCGTAGCCTCTTCCCAGCCTCTTTGCAACCTTATTTTAGGGTTCTAGTACAAGTGCATGCTTAAATACAGCAAACATTGGTGCAAGATCATGAGAAGACTGTCAAGCCTGTAGTTTTATTGATAGCATTAACCATGTCCAAGTCAGACACAAAAAGTATACTTTTATATATGGTTAAATTAAGTTAAAAAAAAAAGGTCATTTACTAAAAATAGTAACAACTTTTTGATTTTTTTATCATTTATAGCAACATTATTTATTTTTTGTCACTAATAGTATCATTTTTTGTATTTTTTCATATGAATAATATCAACTTTTGTATATTGTAGCTTTAATAACAATAACTTTTGTATTCTTTTTATCATGTATAGCAACAACTTTTTAAAATTTTTCTATAAATGATAAAAAATAAATAATGTTGTTATAAATGCTAAAAATGCTCAAAGTTGTTTCTATTTTTAGAAATTAGCACAGTAAAAAATAAAGCAGCTATTGAAAGAAGATCAAAAAACTTGTGCTCAGGGCCTCAGGCAGAGTAAGAACATGTGATCGTCAAAAAGCATGACCATAAAACTGAGTACAAAGTTTTGTGCTTGTTCACCTTCTCATTTCAAACCTAAACTCCTTTTAGAAGCAAATTCATATATGCCAATATGACATTGCATTTGATAGTTCATGTAGCATGCAGAACTCAATTCTATATAGACAAACTAAATGATATCATCAATTACCCAAATTCATGGGCATTGGCTAGGGCTGCGCAGGCAAGTTGAACTAAGCTTGAACTGATCTCAACTCACTAGGTCTTCTTGACAAAGACTCAAACTAGATGTGAGCTCAAATCAGGAGCTTGAAATATACTTATCAAAACTATGTTTAATTGAGCAAGCTCGAATAGTTAAAAAATGTTTGTTCGATAAAAACAACAATTGTTAGCATTTAACCAAAAATCAACTATATATTAGGGAAATTCAAACGGAAAGCTTTGAACTTGAGGCAAAGATGAACTTCCTGATACCAAATATTCACTCACTGCTGTTTCATTTAACCTAATGTTTCGCATTTTGAGGTTTAGAAAGGTGGGCAAAATGAACATAAGAACATCAACTGTGGGCCTGTCACGTACCCACGAGAATCATGAAAAATCTGAGACAAAGACTTAGCAAAAGAAATAAAATTAAGGCCAAGACTTGGTGCAGAAAAGAAGCATACCTCTCCTTGTAACTGAACAACAGCAGATCAGCAACGAGCAGCAGTAGCATTTTTAAATTTTACTGGGATGTGATAAGAGTCATAGAGGGTATTTATACCCTATTCGCCATTATACTGATTCCACCTTGAATCGAGGCAAGAAACAACTATTTGGAAAAGAATCCATTTCCCCAGTTTTTCTGTAAAAAATAGTGAGAATCGAAGAGGAGAAAATCTAGCTTTTTCAGTCTTTCTGATTCAGTCAAGATAGCAGAATCTCTAAACCGAGATAGGTAGCTCCTCATGAAGGTGCAATTCAAAATGTTAGTTCTTCATGTAAAACTGGTTCAACCATGATAAACCTGAAATGTGATAGAGAGGGGCATGCTAAGATCATAATTCATAAACCACACATGTAGTAACGATTGCAGGAAACCATAAATCAAAGAAAATTTATGTGTGGCTTTACATTGTTTAACAGTCTATTAGTAGGGTTCTTAAAATATTTAGAAGTTCATGAGTGCATAATACACTTGGACCATTCATTTATGGTAGGAATTGAAAAAACATTGAAGGCATGGAAACTCTCTGTCTAACCGTCTTAAAATACAAAATCTTAATAGACAATTGTGGAAGTATTTTTAGAATCATCATACCAAATATTTATTGGTGTTCTTGAGTGAACGAAAGATATCAAAGGAGTTGGTTGTAGATAGGAGTGCATGTAAAAAAGTTATTTTGATTGGTTTAACTGCTCTTTGTAATTCCTATTGGGTTTATTTATAGCTTGCTCCACTTATTTGCAAACAAAATTTGGTCGACGTAGAATGTCTGTTAAGTTGTGGAACCTGATGATGTTGGAGTAATTATTCACCACTAGAAACCGGGAGTTAAGGGCAATATGCCTTGGCAGGTTTGCTTTTCTGTTTGTGTTTTCATAATGTTTCCCTGTGCATGTTTCTCAACAGATGGCATGATATTTTCAGTTTTCTTGCTCTAGAAATTACAGTGACCCACAAAACCTAAAACATATAGAAGTAGCCGGCTGCCGGCAAATTGTGTGTCAGAGTGTCACGTGTCAACTTCTCGGCAAGTCCAATTGACATCTCTTTTGTTTCTAGTTTCAGATTACCATCATGCTCCATTTAATGGTCCCACCACTCTTTATCCTTATTTCAACCAGATGAGACCAGCAATTATGTCTATATCTATTGTCACATCACCCAAATAGGATCCACAAAATGAAAATGTTGAAGGTCAAATGAATGGAGCGTTAAGTATATTAGCAATAACATTATAAAGAACCAAACACTATATGTGGATTCAACAATCTCCATTATTGGAACTTTTGATGTCCCTAAATGCAAGAGATAGTAAATAAATCCTTAATGAAGAATAACAAAAAGAAATAACGAATGCAACTCAATCATACATACTCATGACTACTTTGAAGGATATCTACAACATACTCATGACTACTTTGAAGGATATCTACAAATAAGACATGTATGAATGAAGCAAGTCCATGAATCAACTCAACATAGATAGTCATGCAAGTGCTACTACGAAGATCATTTTGACATCTAAACTAAACACACTGAAAGCAGGCTAAATGACTAACTACATCTCAGTGTCTCAAGAAATTGTTTCGGTTCAAAATAGACCTGCAAACGAGTCGAGCTTTTATCGAGCAGCTCGAGCTCGAGCTAGGCTTGAAAGAGCTCGATCTCGAGCCCGAACCCAAAACTCGAGCTCGAAAAATTAACGAGTCGAGTTCGAGCTTTAAATGAACCAGCTCGAGTTTTTATCAAGCTTTTCGAGCCTTCTATATATGTATTTATCATGGCAAGCTTTTCAAGTAATTTGAGTATCGAGCCTTGTATATATACATATCGAGTCGAGCTTTTATTAAGCAATTCAAGTTTTTCAAGTATCGAGCTGGAATTTTATGGAGCTCGAGCTCGAGCTCAAGCTATGCCAAAAAACGAACTCAAAATTATTTATAGAAATTCGAGCTTTTCGAGCCGAGCTCGAGCCTGCCCTAAACAAATCGAACCGAGCTCAAGCTTGACCCGACTTGTTTGCAGCCCTAGTTCAAAATGACAAGAAAGAAAATTTGGGCCGTACCATGACATAGAGCAAAAGTGCTTGATGTTTTCAACAAGTATATCTAGTACAGAAAATACCGCAGAATATGAAGCCACAACAAAATTAGTTGCCCAAATCATCCAGCCAAAATTTCAGACACATCCATCCATCCAAAGACTCGGAGTTGTGGCTTCAGAACAACATTACGGTCCACTTACCAAACTAGTTAAATATTTTATTTCGACTCTTGCTCATGCAGCAAACTCTTGTTGTCACATTATCACACAAATGGGATCAACTACGTTCATTCTTCCCTCTATGGTTTACCAGGTAGCATTTCCTATTCTTCCCCGATAAAGCATATACACCTCCTATCAACTAAAAATACAGTACAGAAATCACATTGCCTATTTTATCATGCATCACATACATCAATCCAGATTATCATCAGCACTTAATCAGAATGTTTTGCACTCCAAGAGTCAAAATAATTAGTGTCTGTCACTCTGTCTGAATATAATTTGTTCTTTGTTGCCAAAGGAACAATATCATCCAATACCAAGCCCTTTCATCAGCCTATTATAAGTAGCAATATCAGGGATGAATTCCTTATCCAACATCTCGTCCACTATAAGCTTCCCCTCCTTCCTTTTTCCCTCCCTCGAATATCCAGATACCAATAAGTTATAGGTCACTTCGTCAAGACATAAGCCTTTCTTAGAAGCCAAAATTCTCAGCTTATTTGCTTCCACTGTTCTTCCTGAATTACACAGATCACCTACAAGACAGTTAAAAGTCACACTATCCGGAACAATACTTTCTTTAAGCATCTTATCCATCAATTTAAATGCCGCTTCGGTGTTCCTAGCCCTCCTCAAACCTTCAACCAAAATTGTACAAGTGATGGAGCTTGGAGCATTTCCTTTCTCCCATACCTCACCTACTACCAATCCTGCTTTAACCACATCCCCTTTATCACAAAACCTCATAATTATGCCAAAGTAATCAAACTCTGTTGGTAGAACTCCTTTTCTTGAAAAATCAAGCATAAGATCACAAGCCTCCGAAACCATCCCTTCGTTGGTAAGCCCGTCAATCAAAATCTCGCAAGTTACACTTGATAAACCGCACCCCAATTCAATCATCTCATATGCCATTCCTATTCCTTCTTTGAACTTCCTTTCTCTAAAAAATCCCTTGATCAAAGTATTAAAAGTCACTACATTAGGGACACAACCCTTGACCCTCATTTCTTTAAACACCTTTAATGCTAACCCAAACTTTGAATTGCGAAAATACCCATTAATCAATATGTTAAAAGTGACAACATCAGGCTTAACTTGATCCTTAACCATTCTCCTATAAAACTCCAACCCCTTACTGAATTTCTCATACTTGACAAAACTATGAATCATAATATTGTATATGGCAACATTAGGTTTCCCATCAACTAGTTTACGCATTTTATCGAACGCATGTAGTGCATCGTCAAACCTACCGACGTTACAAAAGGAATTAATAGCGAAACGAAAGATGGGTTCAGTACGTGAGCAAGAAAAGATACCGTCGGAGCAAGGGCAAGGATTAGAGACGATGAAATCGAGAACTGATGATAGGGAGTCGAGGCGGTGAGTGATGGCAAGGGTGCGAACCATCCATTCGTAGGTGGAGTGGTCATGGCGAAAGGAGTCGAGGGTGGCGGCGTAGCGGAAGACGTGGAGGTCGAGGTGAGCGAACTTGGGATGGTGGTGAAGGTGGTTCTTGAGGAAGGAGAGTAGATCGTTAGGGGTGATGTTGTTTTTTAAGTGGGTGTTGATGAAATTGTTGAGTTGGGATTGAGTGGTTGAGACTGGGGAGGGGAGGGACAGGGTTGGGGGAGCAGTGAGTGATGTGTCTGGTGGTGGTATGAGAAGTTTCGTGGAGGTTGACGGTGGTGGAGGACGGCAGAGTGGTGGTGGCTTTGGGAGCTTCTTGAACGCCATTTCCTCAGAGAGAGAGAGAGAGAGAGAGAGAGAGAGAAGAGGAGGGTTGGTGGTTTTTTATTTCTTCATCGAGAGAAGAAAACTGTCTCCTTCCCTGGGGTTCGAGCATTGCCAGACGTTAGGTGAAGGTGTAAGGTTTGATCCCCACTCTGAAAGGTGTGTCTAATGATACTAACAACTAACCATTAACATTTGATATTAAAAAATACATAACCCACAAGAGATAAAAACAAACAATAGGAAATTAAGAGCAAGTCGAAACATGGTGAAAATTAAGTGTAATAGCACATTCATACCACAAGATTGAGGAGGATGGCAGGGTGAAAATTGAACAAAATTAAAGTTATATACATAAAATCGAAGATGAGGGCATTAAGATGGCATGCAACAGCAATGGTGATAAGCTTAAAGCTTCAACAATGACGATAGCAAAGGAAAAGCTATGTTTTCATTAATTTGGTAAAAGATAAGTCCTACTATAATATTTTGAAATACATCCTACGAGCACATGCTCTTCTAACAAATTGTAAAGCTGGTGTTAACGAACCATGGAGGCAGAAGCGACGATGGCGGAGGTTGTGGTGGGAAAGCAACAAGCTAGGGAGGAGGTTTGTGGTGAAAACGTTCGACATCGACCAAATTTTAATTCCAAACAGCTGGAGCAAGTTATAAATAAACCCAATATGATTTACAATGAGTAGTGAAACCAATCAAAATAATTTCTTTCCATGCACTCCTATTTACAACCAACTCCTTTTGATATCTTCCATGCACTCAAGAACACTAAGGTTGTTTGGTATGATGATTTTAAAATGCATCCACAATTGTTTATTAAGATTTTGTGTTTTAGTATGGTTAGACAGACAGTTTCCATGCCTTTAATGTTTTTTTTTCAATTCCTGCTATAAATGAACAATCAAAGTGATTTATGTACTCAAGAATTCTTAATTATTTTTAAGAATCCTACTAATAGATTGTTAAACAATGTAAAGCCACATATAACATTTATATGTGTGGTTTTCTGAATTATGATCCTAGCATGTCTCTCTCTATCATATTTCAGGTTGATTATTATTGAACCAGTTCTACATGAAGAAATAACATTTTGAATTACACCTTCATGAGGAGTACCGATTATTAGAGATTCTGCTTTTTAACTGAATTAGAAAATTGAAAAAGTTTGATTTCCTCCTTGATGCTCGCTAACTTTACAAAGAAACCGGGGAAATGGATTTTGTTTCAAATAGTAGTTTCTTGCCTCGATTCTAGGTGGAATTAGTATAATGGAAAATTGGGTATAAACACCCTCTATCACATCCCAGCAAAACTTAAAAAATGGTATTGTTGCTCGTTGTTGATTTGCTACTGTTCGATCACAAATGAGAGGTATGCTTCTTTTTCTTCTTCAAGTCTTGGCCTTAATTGTATTTCTTTTTTGCCAAGTCTTTGTCTCAAATTTGTCATGATTCCCGTGAACTACATGAATTTTCAGGTTAATTTATTGCATATTATATAAATATCCAATATTAGCTAATTGTAGAGCTTCTAATGATTAGGGTCCAGATTCAAGGTTGCAAGCCTGCCAATGTCGATCTTATATTGAGCAACTCAAACTTAAGCTAGTCTAGCTTTTATCTAGTCTGATCTCCAAAATCAAACTTAGAAAATTTTAAGAGTCGAGCGTCAGTTGTTGTCAAGCTTTTCGAGCATTCTATATATGTACATATCGAGTTGGACTTTTATCGAGTAATTTGACCCCTAAATGTATCAAACTAAGCTATTATGGAGATCGAGCTTGAGCTATATACAAAAAAAGTAACTTAGGAAATGTTTATAGATATATTTGAGCTTTCTGAACCGAGCTTGAGCTATATTCGAATCCTTTATAAATGTAACCATAAAAGCTTTGCTTCTGGTTAAAGATTTTTGAACCGAGATCCTGCACACAACATAGATTTTACTTCCATCTCATGTAATACCAAAGGAAGTACTAGAAACGTTTTTCTTCTCGCTAAAGATTCTCAAAAGAATTACCTTTAGTCTTTTTTAAAATGTGACCACGTGGAATCTGTTCTACAAGTTCATGATCAAACTAGACATGCTTATGAACTACCTCGCTCTCTTTGTGTGTGTGTGTGTGCGCGCGCGTACACACATATCATTTTTTAATCTACTCAAATTTTCATTCCATCAAGGGCAAATGTTCAACACTTAGAGTTTGTCATCACGTTGTTGCTATACGACCTTGAGTAAGTATTATGATTGGATCTCTGTTGTTTCAATTTAGATATTACATAGTTAAAATCTTATGATTCGATTTGTTTCATGAGGCAAATGGTTCAAACCTCATTACCCAACTTGAATCATATCTGATTAGGCCAATCATATTGTTTTAATCTACATTCTTATATAAAATTTATTACCGACATAACCATTTTCATTAAGCAGATAGGTATGCAGCTAACTTATTTTATTATTTTATATATAATATATGATTGTTTTATTCTTCAATTATAACCTTTAACATATTATATTTTATAAATAACCAAAAATTGATCAAGTTTGCTAGTTGACCACAATCAACGATCTATATCAATATCTATAACTTTTAATAAAAGAATAACTAGACGTCACATGTCCTTTTATTATATTGTCATTTGACACAGCTTAATGTTGACATGTAGAAATTACTAACAATTTTAAAAATTCAACTTTTAATGTAAAAAAATATTAATGGATTTTTATTTCCATGTTATTAGGCTTCATATATGAAACATATATCTTTCGAAAAGATATTAATAAATCATTCATTGTATGTTGTTGGATTTTAAACATGAAACATATTCTAAATAAAATATAATTTTAGTATTTATAATTTAGAATTATAATAATTTTAATATATAACTTTTTAAATCAACCCATATAATGCATGGTTAAATAAAATAATATGTAATGAAGAGTTAAATGCTAAAAATATGCATACAACAGACAACAGTGTATTGTGGGGGTTTAAAAACTAGTATTATATTATAAATAAATACACCTCTTTTGTGATTTATAGTATTAATTGCATTATTAGACAACGATTACAAAAACCGACCTTAGCTCAGTTGGTAGAGCGGAGGACTGTAGTGTGATCATGGCTATCCTTAGGTCGCTGGTTCGAATCCGGCAGGTCGGATTAATATTTTTATTTATTTTTGACGCATCTTTGATTCAAAACCCTAATTAGCTTCCGTTGCTTCCATCGATTTAGATACCAAATAATCGTAACTTAAGTAGTTTGATTTTTTGCTTTTAAATTAATCACTTGATTACTTTTGATCTGATTGTGTAAAATGACTAGAATCATCAAAAGTTTTAATGTTTAACTTTTTGACCCGTAAAGAAGACTTTGATAACGTGTGAATTAAATTAACGTTGTTAACTTTATGTTCCATTGTTATGACTAGAATAAAAAAAAGTGTGGTCGTAAAGAGTTAGTAAGAAGTTTGATTTGTTTCTGGATGGTTTGGTGTGAGCATGTATGGTAATTTTCTGTAAATATTTCAGATATGAATATATCTCTATCGTAGTTATAAAGTATAAACATTAATCCGAAGACGGTAAAAAAGATTAGCACTTGTAAGTAAGTCATCATTATACCACATTGTTTTCGTTTTCGTTTTTTTTATTTATTTTATAATCGTTACTTTTCTCAACTACCCCATCAAACCGAGAAAAGAACAAGGCCATATGTTGGTGCATCATGTTCCTTTAAGCTTTGAGGCTGCAGCCTTTTTGACTTTACGAGTTATATAAGTACGGCCCATTTTACAATCACTAAAAGCATTATTTTCTTCGAGTCTCACCATCTACTCGACTACATTTCATTTAGCTTGAAGAATGTGGTAAGTTCATCCGCGATACAATTAGGAAGATATTGCACAGGCGAGATGGTCCAAATCCTATTGCTCTAAGTCGATATGCGAAAATTACAATCGAGTCAATTAGGAACTAGAGTAGGTCGGTGTGTGCAGTAGAATAGAATAGAGTGTGATATGGTTTGTTAAGATGGGATGGGTGGGGGTTGGGTAGTGGTGCAATTCGGTTCGGTGCAGTGAGGTGGGGAGGGGAGAGGAGAGGATGGGATAGCATAGGATGTGGTGGGGTTGGGTAGGTATGGCCGAATGGATGGGTGGGTCAATGGGGTAGGAATGTAGGACAGGGTGCAAACATCGTTTTTAAGGACGACGAGGTATTGTTTATTCCTCGCCAATTCTATATGTATAAGAAGAGAATGAAAAATAAGGCAACATTGGCATGAAAATAGAACATATTTTGAGCGAGGATTCATGTTGTGGATTATACTTTAAAATGTTTATTAATTTGTGGATTCAAAAACTGAAAAATCGGATGAATGTGAATTGAAATCCGTAAACAGTGTTGCATGAATGAAAACACACAAGCTTATTTATGTTTACACGTTATTTGGTTACTGATTTCATGGCATACTCGGTTAGTTTCCAAGTGTTTGTATCCCCAAAACATATTTTTAAAGGGGTTTCTATGCAAAATAATAATAATAACATTAAGTTAGATCATTTTTGTGATTAAAATCCCTCAATCATTTTTGTTGTCATAAAAAAACCCTCAATTGAGTAAAACCCCATGAAACCGGGATGGCGGGATGTTACGGTTACTTTCATCTCTGACAAGTCATTCGACGAACGTTGAAGTCTCCATGAGTCCTCCGACGACCATTCCGATGAGCAATTTGGTTTCTCGTTTAAGGTTAGATGCACTCAAACCTCCAACGCTAACATCTCTGATGAAGCCTCCGTCGACCCTTGTAGCACTCCTGGGATTCTTAATTTAGGCTTTGCGTTCGATCTATAAGGATTTAGGTTATTGATTTGTAACAATAAAAATGATTAAGGTTTTTGTAACAATAAAAATGAATGTTATAGGCTATAATTCATGTGATTTACCCAAACATTAGCATTGATAACATGAAATCACAATAATAAAAGTTAAATTACATCCGAAAAACAATGAATTCAATTACCCATTTAAGCAACATATTCTTGTGTCCTTTGTAAATACGTTACATTTCAGACTTATACTAAAACAGCATACAACATCCAACCCTGCTGCGCGTTACAACACGAATCAAGTTCAAAATCAAAACCCAAAAGTTAACAACCCTATTCCACACATCAACGATCGCCCACCAATAACTTGTCGCACTTTCGGCACCTTGATTCAACCTAAAAGAGCGTTAGCTTTAAACTTATACGAGTGAGGCCACAATTTTAATCCTTTCCGTTAGCAGCATACTGCTGATCACTTGCTCACCAGCAGCCGGGACAACCAATAACAATGGTTTTTGAGAGTTATCGACTATTTGAACCATTGAACTAGACTTTTTGAACAAATCATCATTCTTAAGAAACTACAAAAAGTATACTAAATTCTTGCATGAATGAACGCTTTTGAACAAAATGGTGTCAAAAGCCATGTATTTTTTTGATTTTGTTTTTGCATTTACATCTTCTTGATTTGTCTAAAAAATCAATCTTGCAATCCGCTAGGTTCTTTTGTGTTTCTGCAAGAACAATGGTTAAATTGTTACGAAAAACAAGTACAATGGTAAAAAAAAAAAAAAAAAAAAAAAAAAAGTCGAAAACTTAATTTGGTCTGTTACCAAATTAAAGATCCAAGAAGCCCTGCCATTATATAGAACAAAAGAGCTTGAAAAACATTTGTGGTTCTTGATGAACAGCTTTCATTCAACTCTCCCGCATTTAGAAATTCATCCTTACTGGAAGTTATCGAAACATTTACATCATTCGAACCTAAAGAACAGATATGAAGGAGACAGTGAGAGATGATTTGGTAAGCTTTGCAACAAAAACTAATAAACGGGAGAGATCATGCTTACAATCATAATCAGTCCATCCAATCCGTTTCCTAGATAAATCATAAACAAATATCTTATCTTTAAGAACAAGATCTGCAAAAGGAAAACATATCGAATGAATACTGGATCCCAAACACGACAATAGGTTATGCCTCACAAGAATTGCAATAGTTGTATCTTCTGGGAGGCCCCTGAAGGAAGCAGTAACTAATTATGATGTAACCAGAAATGATAACGGTAAAGATCAAAGGGGGAAAAAATTCAGATAATCTCAAGGGTAAATAGTCAATTTCTACATTTTGAAGGTAACATTTGAATATAAAACTCCTCAATCTCTATGCATACACATTATTGTGTCAAAATGCCATAAAATTCCCAAATGCTCCCTAATGTTTGGCCTTTTGTCAAAAGAGGGGCAATGATCATTCAGATAAGTCTCTAGGGTAAAATAGTCAAATTCTTACATTTTAAAAGGTTATCACTTTATCATAAAATTCCTAAATCTCTCTGTGCATACACATATTATTAAGTTAATGGCATAAAATTCCCAAATGCTCCCTAATTTTCAGCCTTTTGTCAATATTACCGCAAGTTCTGATCAGAGGACCATAAAAGGCATAAGAGAAAATGGGTGGGAGTCCAAAGAGCCAGGACAAGTGCATGGTTGGTTTCAAGGGCATAACAGTCTTTTACATGTATGGAGGTGTATGATTGATTGTATGTATAACATAAAAGATCTAAATCTCTGTATACATACAAATATTATTGCAATATCAAATCCAGACTATCTGTAACTTACCTCCAAGAATTGATACCCCATTTTGAACTCTCTGAAAGCCGATGCACCATGGTGTACCTTCAGCCTAAAAAGCATTTGGTTCAATCATGATTAGCATTGTGCCTTACGAGACACATTCATTTTTAGGACTCAAACTTTTGCTGCCCAACCATCGAAGGGCTAGCATGTGCAACACTCCAATTTTTGTAATTATTAGAGGCGTGTGAAATTTTTAGTATAAAATCACAAGTCAAATAATTTTGCACTTGAAAAAGGTAGCAGTTGGGCACCTTATGATAGCCTGATCAAGTATGTCAACAAATTCTTTATGAAAAACAAGGCTAAATAAAGAGAGAACGTTAAGAAAACTCACCATGGGGTCCCCAGGTACAAGGTAGTTCTCCGGCTTAAGAATCATAGACGCACCGCCAGCAAAGTTTAAAGAAACCTCTGGGAATATATCAGTTATGCTGTTTACAAGGTAAATAACAATCACTCAGATGTTTAAAAGGTTTCGGAAATAAAATGGAAATGAATAGGACAGACGTCCGGGGGTACCTTGATGTAACCAAATAACATTGAGTGCTCTTGGAGATGACAGGCCTTGTCAATGACGAAACAATATTAGTTATCTGCAATCAAGACGTACCCATTCACAAGGGCAAACTTATAATTGTATATTGACTTTTCTTGCCATCAAACATTATATTTTAAAGCCAAAAAAAGAATTCATTGTTTATTGCGAGAGTGGCCAAAAAAGAGAAAAAAAACAGTGAACTCAGCAAGAATGAGTATTTTGCAGAAAGACCACCAAGTTTAATGGTTATGTTGCAATTATGTTTGGACAGTTCCTTCAAAATTTATCAATCTTACAAATTAATATTAAAACAACAATGATTGTTTGCAAAGAAAAGCTTTTATAAAGGAAAAAATTGTAAATATGATGTGATGATAAAAGTTTATGTGGTTATTTTAAATAATTTGAGCACACACACACATATCGGAAACTAACAAAGTTATGTCTATATTCAGAGCGCGTGCTTTTATAATCTTGGTTCTGACACTGGCTCCACAGCAAATTACCTAATGCCGCAAAAAAACTGATTGCTCTTTAATTTCAACAGAAAATCAAAACGACGGAAGACACGCTAAAACTTACAGCATCGACAAAAGGATCAAACGCTTCTGCAACGAGGTATGTCAAAGTTGTTCCTGTATCAACAATGGTTCCTTGGTTATCTGTTGTTGCGAAAACTGCTGGGTCAATCGGCAACATCTGCCCATTGACAGAAATACTCTGGAGATCCAGATTGTAATGAGGCCTGAAATTTTGAGATCCAAAACCATTACACTTTTCTCCAGTTTTCTAATTGCATATTCAAAAAATTATGATAACAAGGGAATTGCAACCTTTCCTCTATTTTTTTTTTGTCAAATTTTCAACCAAAATGGTATGTAATGCACATTGCTTTGGTACACAATCCTTAAAACAAATGCTTACTGGAGGGTATTTTGGACATATGACTAAAAGCAAACAACCGGTGAATCCATATTTAGTCAAATGTTGCAGTTCTCATAGGATTAAGGGAGTACAAAATTAGCCGAAAACCAAATATGGTACCCCTCCATCATAACTTTAGCATCTGATTAGGCACACACATAGTTAACAATTAAAGTAAGAGTGCTAGTTTAATTTTCTAAAACACCCCTCAATATGATGAAGGTAGAGGAAAGTCGTGAACCACAATCAATGTTATCAATATCTTTTAACGGTTACTAATGGGCAAAAAGGTCATTTTGGATTGAAACATTGCCAAAGCAGAGGATGCTGCACTTCTTTTGGGACAAATGAGCATTTTCTATATAATGATAAATGATAATGTCAACTGGAGAAAACCGAAAGCCCATGATGGAAAGAAAAAGTTGAAAAGGTTTCATTCTTGAGGTAATACGTACTGTGATGGGACAAGGGGACTATAAACCATGGTCGGAGCCAAAATCTCACCAAGGACAAGCTTGCCACCACCAGTTCCATCTCCTTTTAAGCAATGTGAAAACACATTTGGAGTAATCCCTCGTGACGATAATTGTGACACGATGGACAAACCATGTTGCCCGAAACCGAATATCCCATCAATCGCCTTATCAGGTTTAGTCAAGCTACCCGTTTGATAGGTGCTACATCTATCATCATCAAAACCAAAAGGCACATATAGATTCATTAGAAAACAAAATAACTTTTCACATGTGCTTTGTACAGTTAAACAAGTTTCATAAACTTCATCAAGCATGGTTATGCACTACATATAGCAAGAGTGAAACAAGAGGTTTGATAAACAAAACTCGAATATTATGTGGTGTGTTAGTGACAGTATCCATCAAATCCTAAATAGTTAAATTTGCTAATCATATTTTAACAAGAAAATGGGAAGAAGTTGTTGCAAGAAAACTGATTATTGAGGATAAATGTAAATAGACCCTTAAATCTTAATCAGCTGATAATCTAATTCCGACTCTAAAGTCTCAATATCATTTTGAAAATGCACACCTAAACACCCCTTAATCTTGGTTGTCCGTAAGTAATTTCATTTCCTACATGTTTACTTCGTTTACTTTTGCTTTTTGATGGGTGGCAGTTTCGGCCCATTCAAGCAAACGGGCTGAACGGGTCAATGATCAAAAGACAAAAATTAACCTAAATTTGGATTTTTTTTCGAAAAACAATTTGTTTAAAACATCATTTTCTAGAATTTCAGGTTCAAAAAAATGATGTTCTATCTTAGTTTTTTCTACGGGTCATTTTGACCATCCCGCCCGTTTGGTCGAAATTGCCACCCCTGGGTTTTTGTCGGGTTCTACAGTTGAGATTTATTTCTCCCATCCAAGTTTTCTTGGGCATGTTGACTTTGTTGTGCTAAGGCTTCTAGTGATCATTTGTGGTGGTATGCCCCTTTCCTTTTGTATAGTTCCCTATTTATGTCATGAGTAAGCGCTTCTGTAGAAATAAAACAAAATCTTACCCAAAAGTAATGGAAGCAGAAGAGTTAGCAACCATGGAAGGGCCCACAATTGTATCAAAATACAACAAATCCGTAACATAATGACCGGATGTTCCACTACCATCTCCATACTGAAAACTATAAACACACTGATCCTGAGAACATGATGCATCTGCGGTTTGATCTATCGAAGAGCAAATGGAGTCTGAACAGGATACCAAAGATGCAGTTGATGAGCTTCCCGCATCAAAGAAATTGAGATCAATCTACAAACGAAAAACAAACCATTTTTAGCAGGCACTTCAAGATGGTTTACTTTTGAAAAGCAAGAAAGAGGAAGCATACACCAAATCCACTTGATTGAGGACAATCACTGCAAGAACTGCAAGTAACCCACAAGATATCACTTCCGGTATCGATCTGAACATTGAACTCCCTTGGTGGAGAACCCAAGTTCACTTTAGTATAGTACAACCTGTAAAAATATATATATAAGTATAACTTTGACTTTACAAGTCAAACTATTTCTTCTCAAGCTTCAAAATTGTTCTAAATTAGATAATTTCTGTATAACTTTGACTTTGCAAGTCAAACTATTTCTTCTCAAACTTCAAAATTGTTCTAAATTAGATAATTTCTGTATAAATTTCAATAACCCCATTAAAGTTTACAACAACCAACACAAATTAAAAACATGTAGTTGACAAATCAGTAGCAAAATCAACATCAATTTTTAGATCAAAAGGTCAAAATGTACCCAACTGTCACTAATCAGCCTTTCAAAATCTAATATTTTAAAGATTCTTCAATAGTATAAGATTAGGATACACATATTTACAAGACACCCTACAGAATCTATAGACATTCATTGTCCTACCAGACAAATTAAATTAAGATAACCCTCTAATATAAATTCCAGACAAACAAAACCACCATATTCATTAGAACATGGTCACCGACAATAATGAATATTTAACAAGAACAATCAAATTTCCCCCAAAATATACAAAAACTAAGAATGAATTTCAAACATGGTGGGTCTCGAAATTATAGTATTAAAGTCGTTTAATAATAAAAGATTAAACTCCGCAAAAAAAAAAATGGGGAAGTTTTGGGTTTTGATGAAATTAGTCAAATTACCCGCCGTAGTAAGGATCGGATGTGCCGACGACCTTGAAGTCAACAATGCCGCCAGAGAACCGTTGCAAGATTCGGGCGTGTCTCACACGGTCTCGGTTTCTGAGGACTTCAAGTTCAACCGTTTCGTTCGCCGGAAAAACCCTTTCCAAAGTCAGAACCTTGGTCGGAGACAAACCAAGACCGCCGGTCACCACTGCGGTCGCCACCAACAAAACGACGATCAGGAACTTCATGCCACCAACAAAACGACCGTCTTTCTTTACCGGCGCTTTTAAATAAATTAAAACCCAGAAAATTTACTTTTTCAGAAATAATTTTATCAAAATTACAAGAATACGGATAGATTCATGTGGGCATAATAAGCCAGAATCGAATTAAACAAAAATGTTAGCTTTACAAACTACACAACCTATAACATTTGTGTAGAGATATTTGGGAAAGAAAAAGCGGATGGGAGGATGTGGATTGTAACGTTTATGTATATATATACACAATAAATATAATAATATATATACTTACAGGAAGTTGTATCTATTTATTCAGAGAGAGTGTGTGTGTGTGAGAGAGAGAGTGTGTGAGATCATCATTGAGTGTTCACTTTAATTAAAGTTGCACTCTCGATTCCAAGAAATTACGAGTGTTTTCTTTGCTAGTTTCCAATTCTTTTCTAAACAATTTACACCTCCTCTCTCCAAACCAAATTTATAAAAAATACAAATACTTTTTAACGAAATAAAGTTTAAAAAATATAATTTATATATATTTGTGATTTAGGTTTATAATATCAAGGTACTTTTCAAAACACACGATTCTCTCATGTGATGTACAAGCATTTTGTGTGATGTATAATTCTCTCGTGTAACACACAATCTTCAAATGTGATGCAATGATGCATAATCCTTCGTGTAATACAAAATTCTCTTGTATGATGCACTACATATTTTTTTACGATTCATTGTGGTTATCCAAATTCTCTCTTGAGGTCATATACCCCAAATAAGATTTAAAATTATTTATAATTCGTGCATCTAACTTTTATACTTGAAGTGTCTACAACCACCTTTATTTATTCATCTTCAAATATGAACGGAATTAAAGATCTTTTAAAAATATTTATCTCTCAAATTATCTTCATCTCCAAATATATACTTTATTTAAATAAATAAACAGTGTTCCTTCGTATTTGAAGGAAACTTTTCATTCTTTCAAAAGTTATCTTCATATTTGAAGAAATGGAGTATGTCACTCGAACAAGTGTTTCAGCATTCAAACTTCATGAAGCAACGACTAGAAAAGACCTTAGCTTTATGCTAGTTAGGAGTGTAAACAAGTCAAGCGGAGCCGGAACCCATTAATGCTCGAGCATGGCTCGTTTAATTAATTTATTATATAATTTAACTATATATTATATACTTTACATGCTTTTATATATTAATTAATAAAATTACATTTATAAAAGGCTCGTATCGGCTTGCGAGCTCGATATGTAAAACTCGGGCTTGAGCTCGTTTAAATCGAGCTTTTAATAAGTCGAACTCGAGTAGTTCGACTCACTTATGCCCCTAATGTTAACCAACACTTTAGTGCCTCACAGAATACTAGTCTAATCCTAAAGATGAGTAGGGGTGAGCGATATCAGCAGCGAACCGATATCGTACCGGAAATCCCGAAACCAATATCAAATAAAACCAAAATCAAACCTCGTATCAAATCAAATACATAAATCGGTATTGTTTCAGTACTGGTATTGGTACGACTCGGAAAAATGATACATTTTCTCGCCTCTAGTACCTGTACCATACTTAACCAAAAATCCCAAAAACCGAAATCATAGAATACCAAAACCGAATCCCGTACTGAATACATAAATCGGTATTGATTCAGTACTGGTATCGTACCGGTATGGCTCGAATAAAATGGTAAATTTGTTCATCCCTAGCCAACACCACGTGGACTCTCCCCTCTCGGGAACATCCCGCTAGAGAATGGCCTTTAAAATCAACTCCCACTTTGTACATTGTATCGATGCTTCATCCCACCATTCTAACCTCACAATGGTAATAGATATTTGAATCCCAAACCCCAACGGTCAAAAAATATGTATGTATCCATTAATTCATACACACACATATATATTTTTCACACACATTTAATATATAATTTTCATATGTTGTCATACTTCTTCTACTACCACTAGATATTTCTTCTATATAAAAATGGATTCAATCCCAACTGGTAAACCTCGTCTTCTACTCAGAATAAATCTCATCCAAATTTAGCACAATTTAGTCAAACTCTCTCAACGCCATCACAAAACACAACCTGTCATGATCCCCTTCTTTCGACTGACAACTTTCTAATATGTTTCTTTAACAATCCAAATAATTCCTCAATTCAAACCACCTATAACGTGTTTACATCTCAACCTGAGCCCCAACCACAAGAAGATACATACGTAGAAACACAAGTGGACGATACTTGATATTAGGAGAACGAGTTTGAAGATGATCTGAGCCAAGCAAAGGCGTAGAAACCAGTGTGCAAACAATGGATGTCGGAGGAAGAGGCTGCTCTAGCCAAGGAATGGATTGATATTTCGAAAGATGCAACAGGAATACGCAACGATGAGACGTGTTTTGTGAATACGTTGTCTAATATATTCACCATTCAACGGGAAGTATCCAATATAATGTCCATCAAGTCAAGTCCAAGTAGATAAACATTTTTATGGCATTTGTAACAATTAGACAAACATTTTATTGGAATTTGTAACAATTTGGTCGGACGTCAACAAATTGGCAAAAATGATGTGGATATATTGAAGTAGATACATCATCAATATCAAATGCTTATGAAAAACTGGGAATTTATATAATCTTTATTTTATTATTTTAATTTTATTGATTTAACAAATAATAAATTAAAAGGCTAAAACTTAATTTTTTATATTATTTGATGTTGAGGTGGCAAGTGGGATGAGATCATGAGAGGAATATGCCCCATGCTCTCTTGTATAATTTGATGTTAAATCTAAATTCTTTTTCACCCCACTTAATAACCCAATAAGATGTCAAAAATGGGCCAAACAAATTCCACATGGAAATGTTTGGGCTGGATTATGGCAAACCAGTGGTTGCATATTGAAGGGTTTAGACTTTTAAATTATTAAAAAAATACTAATAATAACAATAAAAGAAAAAAAAAAAAGAATTAAAATTTTATAATTGTCCTTGACAATGGATCTTTATAGTTTCATTTTAGTGAATATCTTACTTTAATTATATTTGAGTTTGTAATAATGCAAGTAAACGTTTTTCGAATTTTAAGTGGAACCAAAATTCGATGTTAAAAATTTAAATCAAAATTTTAAATTGCAACCGAATAATAAAATAAACATTTAAATTTGAAAATAAAACTAAAGGATGAACTTGTTTTGAGTTGACTTTTGGGTCAATATAAACCTTATACATAAAGATTACATGAGTCCAATATAAACCTAAAAATATGACATGTAACTAAACAGGTTTATACTAATTATTTAATTAGGTAGAATTTATTAAAGAATTAGTTGGGGATTATAACTTGAAGCATGGAATTCTGTAAAGACATGTCAATCAAATGAGGAAACTACTCCTAAATCCTTATGTTTGTCACATTGATTATTATTATTATTATTATTATTAAGATTTAATATGAAAAAAAACCAACATGTTTTCATGTTTTTTTGCGATTTAGTCCGTCCGTGTTATTTTTTCTTATGAAAGTCCTCAAGTTATTGTTTTCAATCCGATTTTCAGAAAAGTTTTGTTTTTTTCGTAAATACTCTGACTTTTTCCACAAAAACAACATATTTTCATTATTTTTATCCGAAAAGTTCACAAACTTGAAGACTTTTGTGAAAAAATAAAGAAGAATTTCAAAAATCACAAAAAAATATATAACTTAAGAATTTTATTGGTAAAAAATAACACGGAGAGACTAAACCGTAAAAACGTGAAAAACATGTTGGTTTTGTTCGTGTTAAAACCTTATTATTATTATTATTATTATTATTATTATATTATTATTTATTTATTTTTAAATTTGAGTGGTATTGACTATTGAGATGACAATTTTGTCATTTAAATTTTATATAAAGACAATATAAATATAGCTAGTTCATTGTTCATACGCTTAGCATTTGACTAAAATCGATTTAAAGAGTCATCTACAAGTCTTCATGCATGTGACATAAATTGTCAAATATTTTTAGTATTCATCAATTCTAGTTTGGTGGTGCATTTGTATTTCTTTTTCTTTTCTTGATAAAAACCATTATTGATCTTCAATATTAATAAATATAATAATTTAACTTTAAAATTAGCTTTAAAATTTAAATTCATTAAATTATACACTAAGTGTACAAATCATATCAAATGCATAAATTCGTATATTAAGTAGATAAACTTATCATGAGATGTGTAAATGTTTACATGAAATATATAAATTTTAGTATCAAATGCATAATTTATACGTAAATTACACAAATTTTAAGATGGTTCTCACGTTCTCATGGAATTGAGGGGTTCTTGATTTTAGAATAATTTTATATATAGAATTCACGCCAGGATAAATTTTTTCAATAAAAATATATCACGTAATTTTTTATAAAAAAATATATCATGACCAGTCCAATCGATCTATATAAATACAAATTAAATATTCATATCAAATCTCAAATTTTGAATTGCAATAATAATCATATTTTTTTTAATATTTAATGTTAAATATATATGCAATATTAAATGTGTGATATATATGAAGTACAATAGTAAATTAGTAATCGTACCTAATATGCAATATTAAATATATGATATATAGTGTTACTCTGACCTTGAATATTCTCAATATTATATATTGAATAGTCATCTGGGTATTTTCTTTATGAAAAATAAACACATAAAATTTTTTAGATTAAATTATACAATGATCGGTCTCGTTTTAACGAGTAAAAAATTTTGTTTTTGTGGTATAAATTTTTTGATCTAAAATTTAATCATAGTAATGTATTTTTAAATTTATATTTTTTTGTTAATATCAATTTTTTTGTTATTGTCAATCTTTTCCATTTTTATCTTCAATGAATTAAAATGTCATTAATTCTACTCTTTCTTTCACGAATTTCACACTTGATCTTTCTAACCAATACTGTAACATCCCAATTTTGGGATAGATACATGGAATTATTTGTTTGGTTGATTATAATATTTTATTCGAGTTGGGCGAATTATTAAGTTATACGTGGAGCCGTCACGTGATGAGATTTTGGGTTAACCGGGTTAAGGATTTAAGTTTTAGTGAAAAGATTATTTTATTGGATTAATTAATTAATTTGGGACCCAGTGATATAAATTTGTGTTTTATGATATTGGGATCGGATATTGGGTGTCGGACCGAGTTTAATCCAAAACGTATATAATAGTGAGCTATGTGCTTGGTTGCTTCACTTTCTTTCATCAAACACCAGAGACTTAAAGGTGTTGTGTGCGTGTGTGTGTTTTGTCCCAGCAGCCAACATCATCAACAATTGAAGATTTGATTGAGATTAAAGCTTCAAGGTTGGTTGTCATCTTCTTCATCACCTTGTTCTTCAAAGTTTGGGTAAGTTTGAGCTCCAAATTAAGAGTTAATGTGTTAAATTGATAGGTGATTGTTACATATGAATTGTGAAGTGTTTCCCATCCAAAATCAGTATTTAAAGATGTTAAAAATGGATTTTTGTGGTGAAAAATCGGGTTTTGAGGTATGAATACGATGCTGTCAAAAAATAGAGCATTCATGGCTGACAGTCAGTTTACGCGGCCGCGTAGGGTTTGCTACGCGACAGCGTAGGTGAGACGTCCTCATGAATTAATGATATAATTGTAGCAATCACCAGGATCGACAAACAACCCAATGAGTATCATAATAATTGAAATTGAGTACTTAAATCAGAATTAAGCAAATCCACACTAAAGCAATGAAAGTAAATGTCTACAGTGTTTAAGTCTAGCTATTACATCATCATAATTGTTTAAAAGTAACAAATTCCCAGCCCCAAAGCTACATCGTCCATGTACCAATTAGCTTCTAAGGTCACCGAGATAAGAATTTGATTGCTTAAGATGAAGGTCCAACTACACTTTTGCCTTTGCCTGAAACAATGTGAGTCAACAGTAAGCTAAATGCTTAGTGAGATAACAGATTATGCATACAGCAAATATTTCTTTACAAACAATGCTTAACCATGGGCAG
Organism: Centrapalus pauciflorus; assembly: GCA_020465985.1. Lineage (NCBI taxonomy): Eukaryota > Viridiplantae > Streptophyta > Magnoliopsida > Asterales > Asteraceae > Centrapalus > Centrapalus pauciflorus. The sequence continues at coordinate 391,160 of JAANYP010001790.1, forward strand.
TGTAAGCCCCATGTATGTGTGTACAGGCAGGGTAAGCCTCAATGTGTGTGAAAACCATGCAGTGCAAGCATGGGTTGGCAGTTCAATATGCTGATCGGGGATGTGCCGAACCTGATGGGATACGAGTGGGATGATCAGCCCCCGACAGTGGCCTGCTGTCAGCCCCAGTCCAGGTCGCATCAGATTTTGAAGTAATGATCATGCAGTGCAAGCATGATGTAAATAGATGCACTTTCAAATGAACGCAAGCTACATGTGTGTTACATGTCAAGTACGAGTGTGCATCATAGCAACAAATCATTTCATGAGTGCCAAATGAAGTATATGAACAATGTGAACATGCCATTGAATGTATAAACATGAATGCAAAAACAATAAATGTTCGAATGACAATCTGTTACTCACAGTGATTGGTATTGTGTGACTTGATCCTGAATCAATGTGTGTTTTGATAACACCACAATGATCTGTAAAGTAAGTGTAATAGTGATTTTGTGTCAGTAATTGCTTAAAAATTGTATTCTGAAAATTAAGTGTAATTGGGTCTGAATTCGGACCACATCCGAATTCGGATGATCCGAATTGTAGATGGTCCGAAATTGGGTCTTTGGTCCGAAATAGGCTTGGTCCGAATTTGGGGTGATCCGAAATGGGGGTCCGAAATGGGTATTTGTCCGAATTAGGTTGGGGATCCGAATTGGGGAAGTATCCGAAATGGTCATGGATCCGAATTCATTGTTGGTCCGAACTCGGATAGATCCGAATTGGGATGGACCCGAATTCGGATGGTCCGAACCGAGTTCATCAGTCCGAGTTCATACTTAGTAAATTTTCCAGATTTTCCAGATTTTGCATTTTTGCCCATTTTGCATGTTTTGAGTCTAATATTGCAGCTATAAGCTTATATTCTATCTTTTAACTTAAAACATCACACTTATGTACCGAAATAACTCATTTATGTCCAATTTTCAGCATGTCTCGATGAACACACACACTAAAACACACACTAATTTCAGAAATCATACTTAGACTTCGAATCTGATTCTGAATTTTTGTATACAACAACATACATGCTTGACTTAAAGATTGCAACCATAAATTCCAACATGCATTAACAATTGCTACTTTAATCTTAGAAATCGGTTCACTTTAAAACCGAACCAAAAACATCATAAATTCGAAAGATTGAATGATATTTACCTCGAATCGTATGTTGCAACTGTTATAGTTCCTAACTTGCAACTTGTTTTCCAGATTTTTCACTTGAAATTTGTTGAATTCTTGTGTTTTCTTGGATGGAGCCGAGAGGAAGAGAGAGTAGAGAGAGAAACCAGTTTAGAGAGAGAGAGAGAGAGAGTAGTGAGAGAAAGTGTAAATGTGGAAATGATGGGTTTCCTCCCTTTTATTTGCATTTTATCCTATTTGCACATTATACCCCTCAAATTTGGGATGTTACAGCATGGGCTCCACCACGCCTATACTTCGTCCGCGAAGTCATGCTGCGCTAAACAGACTTGGGTACTTAGTCTTTATGTCCTCTTCCGATTCCCAAGTATGATTAGCTCCCCAATGATGCTTCCACTTGACCAGCACCATCCTGATCTCTTTGTTCCGTAGCTTTTTGACTTTTGTCTCCAAAATGCACTCCGGTTCATCAACGAACCTTAGCCGTTCGTCAATCTTAATGTCCGAATGATCAGTCCATGGTTCCCTTTCGGGCACCAGACTCTTCCTTAAGTACTCAACGTGAAATACCGGGTGAACACCTGATAATTCTTCCGGCAAGTCCAAATGATAGGACTGATTCCCAACTCTTTCTAGTATTTTGAAGGGTCCTATGAATCGAGGCGATAGCTTTCCTCGCTTTACGAATCTTGTAACTCCTTTCATTGGAGAAACCTTCAAGTAGACCCAATCATCCTTCTGAAATTCTATCGCTTTATGACGGCGATCGTGATAATTCTTTTGTCGATCTTGTGCCGTTTTCATGTATTGCCGAATGAGTTGGATCTTTTCATTGGTCTCTTGCAATAAGGCAGGACCAGCTATTGGAGTTTCTCCTGTTTCCCTCCAACAAGTTGGAGTCCTACACTTTCTACCATACAGGAACTCGAACGGTGCCATCTTGATAGTGGAATGGTAACTATTGTTGTAGGAGAATTCAACCAATGGGAGGTGATCGTCCCAGTTACCACCCAAATCCATGACACACGCTCTGAGCATGTCTTCGAGAGTTAAGATTGTTCTTTCACTTTGACCATCAGATTGGGGTCTATAGGCAGTACTCATTGCGATACGAGTACCAAGACCGTTTTGTAGAGCAGTCCAGAAATTAGAAGTGAATCTACTATCTCGGTCGGAGACAATAGACTTAGGCACACCATGCCTAATGACGATTTCGTTAACGTAGATCTGGGCAAGACGGTCCAGTGAATAGGTTTCTCGGATTGGAATGAAGTGTGCAGATTTTGTTAATCGGTCAACGATGACCCAAATGGCATCATGTTGACGACGAGTCTTGGGCAGTTTTGTTATGAAATCCATAGTAATATGATCCCACTTCCATTCCGGGATAGGAAGAGGTTGCATACTACCATAGGGTTGTTGGTGCTCTGCTTTGACTAGTCGACAAGTTCTGCACCTTTCTACAAATTGCCCAACGTCTCTTTTCAGTCCTGGCCACCAGAAATCGGCTTTTAGGTCGTTGTACATCTTTGTGCTACCAGGATGAATTGAGAATTTAGATTGATGAGCCTCCTCGAGAATTACATCTCTCATGTTCCCGAACTTGGGAACCCACACTCTGCCATACACACCCTTTAGTCCAGTTCCATCATCTTGCGTTAATGGCAACTGAATTCTGATATCTTCGTCTTTAACATTCCCTTCTTTTAGGGCCTGTAACTGAGCAGCCCTAACATCATCTATAATAGTTGAGGTCAAAATTGTAGAAGTCAAGGCATAGCAATATGCCTTGCAGTATGCTTTTCGACTTAGAGCATCGGCCACTACGTTGGCCTTCCCTGGATGATAGAGAATCTCACAGTCGTAATCTTTTATCAGCTCCATTGACCTTCTTTGCCTCATATTCAAGTCCTTCTGACTGAATATGTATTTCAAACTCTTGTGGTCAGTGAAGAGCTGACACTTGGTTCCATACAAGTAGTGTCTCCATAACTTGAGAGCGAAAGTCACAGCAGTCAGTTCTAGATCATGGGTAGAGTAATCTTTCTCATGTGGTTTGAGTTGTCTAGAAGCATAAGCTATGACGTTTCCTCTTTGCATTAGAACAGCACCCAAACCCATGCCTGATGCATCTGTATAGACAACAAAGTCTTCGTTCCCTTCAGGCAGGGCTAACACCGGTGCTTCACTTAGCAATTTCTTCAATTCGTCAAAGGCTACTTGCTGTTCTTCTTTCCAAAAGAAAGTAGCATTCTTGCGAGTAAGCTTTGTTAGCGGAACGACGATCTTTGAGAAGTCTTTGATGAATCGGCGGTAGTAACCAGCCAATCCCAGAAAACTCCGAATCTCTGAGGCGTTGCGGGGTGATTCCCAGTTCTTGATAGCTTCGATCTTTGCAGTCAACAGCAATCCCAGCACCAGATATCACGTGCCCCAAGAATTGGATCTGAATTAAATTTTGAGTAAGTACAAGCTAACAACGAGTTTATGATTAAGTATAAGGATCATGAAATTGTTTGGAATGTTGAGACGTACCTGCCTCAACCAGAATTCACACTTAGAGAATTTGGCATAAAGTCGCTCTTTGCGTAGCAACTCTAGTAATTCTCGCAGATGTGCTGCATGATCCTCTTCGGTCTTTGAATAGATGAGAATGTCATCGATGAACACGATGACCGATTTGTCGAGCATTGGCCAGCAGACTCGATTCATGAGATCCATGAAAGCAGTCGGCGCATTTGTGAGACCAAACGGCATTACCAGAAACTCGTAGTGTCCGTAACGAGTTCTGAAAGCCGTCTTTGGAATGTCATCTGGGTGTACTTTGAGTTGGTGATAACCCGAACGAAGATCAATCTTCGAGAAGTAGCTTGCGCCTTGTAACTGGTCGAAGAGATCATCAATCCGGGGCAATGGGTATTTGTTTTTAATTTTGACTTTGTTGAGTTCCCGGTAGTCGATGCACATACGTAATGTGCCGTCCTTCTTCTTGACGAACAGAACAGGAGCGCCCCAAGGAGATGAACTTGGGCGGATAAAGCCTTTGTCAAGTAGCTCCTGTAACTGCTTCATCATTTCCTGCATTTCTGCAGGAGCTAAACGGTACAAAGCCTTTCCTATTGGAGCAGCTCCAGGAATGAGGTCAATGCGGAATTCCACTTGGCGATCAGGTGGCAAGCCCGAGATATCTTCTGGAAAGACATCTGGAAATTCAGAAACAACGGGAACGGTAGAAGGAGATTGAACTTCAGCCTTTGCATCGACAGCGTAGGCTAAGTAAGCTGAACAACCCTTGGCAACGTGCTTTCGGGCTTTTGTAATTGAAATAAGGCATAAGTCGCCTTTGTGTCTATCACCATAAATGCATATGTCTCGGCCCTCAGGAGTGGTGATCTTAATCATCCTTTTTTTGCAAACGATTTGGGCCTCGTTATGAACTAACCAGTCCATGCCTACTATGATATCGAATTCCCCGAACTCCATAGGGATCAGATCTATATTGAATACTACGTCTTCTACCAATAATGTACAATTCCTATACACTTTGTCTGCTTTTACTAACATATTGCTAGCAGTTTCTATGTCAAGTACAAATTGCAGTTTGGAAGTTGGCATGTTAAATTGACGAGCAAATGTAGTGGAGACAAACGAACGATTTGCTCCGGAATCAAACAAGATACGTGCAGGAATTGAGTTAACATAGAACGTACCAGTGACCACCTCCGGGTCATCCTTTGCTTCTTCAGCTGTGATTTGGAATGCCCTTGTTGGAGCCCTTTGAGATTGATCCCTGCGAGCCGTGGAAGCTACAGAAGATCTTGCTGTTGTTTGTTGAGCATTCTGATCTCGTGGGGGTTTCGGGCAGTCCCTTGAGAAATGGCCAAGTCTGTGGCAGTTGTAGCATGCATCATCTTTTCGTGGACAATGCTCCCAGTGATGGCCTTTCTGCCCACAGCAGAAACAGTACATGTCTTGAGTCTTGCACTCCCCAGAGTGCGCTTTTCTGCATCGCCTGCAGTCTCTCATTTCTGAACTGGCCGAAAAGGCTCTTCCCTTCTTGGGTGATGATGACTGTTGATGGGATTGAGGAGAGAATCGGGAAGATCAAGACTCCCGCTGCCTTTTTGGTGGCGACGGTTGAGTCGGTGTTGCGGCGGCAGACCCGATTACATAACCTGATAGTAATACGATCTGCTCCACATTCCGAGCAGCCTCAAGTAAACCGGAAAAAGTTGTATACCGAACCCCACTCATGGTTCGGCGTATTTCATAGTCTAGTCCGGCCTCAAACCGGGCTATCTTCCTCTCTTCTGTGTCTACTTGATGGGGTGCGAACAGACTCAATCGAGTGAACTCAACGGCATATTGTGTAACCGTTTTCGTTCCTTGAGTCAGATTCAGGAACTTTGCCTCGAGACGTCGCTTCTCGTCGGCTGGACAGTACTGTTGAGAAAACACTTCCTTAAACTCGCTCCATGACATGTGTGATACTACCTCCATCGTCAACACATGTGTCATTGCGTCCCACCACATAACAGCATCCCTTACAAACATAGCGGTTGCAAAGCGGACCATGTCTTTATCAGCGCAGTCGCTGATCCTGAAAGTTCGTTCCGTGGTGGTGATCCATTCCAATGCTGTAACAGCATCTCCGGTTCCATCAAAAGTAACAGCTCCGTTACTTTTGAAGTCCTAAAACCTACAGCCCCTTGATCTATTAGAAGACCCAGTGTCTTGTCTTTCCTCTTGGTCGTCCTGTTGTTGTTCCTTGTTCTTTCGTTTATCAGCTTTACGTTTTGCCTCGGCCTCATCTCTGGCCCTTAACTGATCAGCAAATGACTGAGCCTGCTCAGCCATTCGTTTGGATTGTAGCTCATTGTTTTGTTCCATAAGAGCTTGCATCATCTGGAACATGTGCTGAGGAGTCATATCGTCTCCTGACATGTTCTGAAATATAACAACTTATATTTAGAACATTTATTTGTAAGTCCTAAGTATTTACAGTTGCCCTTTGTGTTTCCCCGTGTGCATGTCAATCCTATCTTAGTTCAGATCATTACTTAGAAGTTCATTCTAATATCATAACCTAAGTTTGAGTCCAAGTCCTCGCGGACACTTGAAACCTCAAACTAATGCTCTGATACCAAACTGAGACGTCCTCATGAATTAATGATATAATTGTAGCAATCACCAGGATCGACAAACAACCCAATGAGTATCATAATAATTGAAATTGAGTACTTAAATCAGAATTAAGCAAATCCACACTAAAGCAATGAAAGTAAATGTCTACAGTGTTTAAGTCTAGCTATTACATCATCATAATTGTTTAAAAGTAACAAATTCCCAGCCCCAAAGCTACATCGTCCATGTACCAATTAGCTTCTAAGGTCACCGAGATAAGAATTTGATTGCTTAAGATGAAGGTCCAGCTACACTTTTGCCTTTGCCTGAAACAATGTGAGTCAACAGTAAGCTAAATGCTTAGTGAGATAACAGATTATGCATACAACAAATATTTCTTTACAAACAATGCTTAACCATGGGCAGTGTAAGCCCCATGTATGTGTGTACAGGCAGTGTAAGCCTCAATGTGTGTGAAAACCATGCAGTGCAAGCATGGGTTGGCAGTTCAATATGCTGATCGGGGATGTGCCGAACCTGATGGGATACGAGTGGGATGATCAGTCCCCGACAGTGGCTAGCTGTCAGCCCCAGTCCAGGTCGCATCAGATTTTGAAGTAATGATCATGCAGTGCAAGCATGATGTAAATAGATGCACTTTCAAATGAACGCAAGCTACATGTGTGTTACATGTCAAGTACGAGTGTGCATCATAACAACAAATCATTTCATGAGTGCCAAATGAAGTATATGAACAATGTGAACATGCCATTGAATGTATAAACATGAATGCAAAAACAATAAATGTTCGAATGACAATCTGTTACTCACAGTGATTGGTATTGTGTGACTTGATCCTGAATCAATGTGTGTTTTGATAACACCACAATGATCTGTAAAGTAAATGTAATAGTGATTTTGTGTCAGTAATTGCTTAAAAATTGTATTCTGAAAATTAAGTGTAATTGGGTCTGAATTCGGACCACATCCGAATTCGGATGATCCGAATTGTAGATGGTCCGAAATTGGGTCTTTGGTCCGAAATAGGCTTGGTCCGAATTTGGGGTGATCCGAAATGGGGGTCCGAAATGGGTATTTGTCCGAATTAGGTTGGGGATCCGAAATTGGGGAAGTATCCGAAATGGTCATGGATCCGAATTCATTGTTGGTCCGAACTCGGATAGATCCGAAATGGGATGGACCCGAATTCGGATGGTCCGAACCGAGTTCATCAGTCCGAGTTCATACTTAGTAAATTTTCCAGATTTTCCAGATTTTGCATTTTTGCCCATTTTGCATGTTTTGAGTCTAATATTGCAGCTATAAGCTTATATTCTATCTTTTAACTTAAAACATCACACTTATGTACCGAAATAACCCATTTATGTCCAATTTTCAGCATGTCTCGATGAACACACACACTAAAACACACACTAATTTCAGAAATCATACTTAGACTTCGAATCTGATTCTGAATTTTTGTATACAACAACATACATGCTTGACTTAAAGATTGCAACCATAAATTCCAACATGCATTAACAATTGCTACTTTAATCTTAGAAATCGGTTCACTTTAAAACCGAACCAAAAACATCATAAATTCGAAAGATTGAATGATATTTACCTCGAATCGTATGTTGCAACTGTTATAGTTCCTAACTTGCAACTTGTTTTCCAGATTTTGCACTTGAAATTTGTTGAATTCTTGTGTTTTCTTGGATGGAGCCGAGAGGAAGAGAGAGTAGAGAAAGAAACCGGTTTAGAGAGAGAGAGTAGTGAGAGAAAGTGTAAATGTGGAAATGATGGGTTTCCTCCCTTTTATTTGCATTTTATCCTATTTGCACATTATACCCCTCAACTTCGTATTTTTCTTACTTACTAATAATATGATCATAATAACTTAAATTGACATAATAATTCATTAACATAATAATTAAGTCCTTAAAATTGTAAATTACAATTAATAAAAATTTGGGATGTTACAGTAGGTATTTGTTTACAAGCCCGTGTGAAAGCTACAGGGTGGTGTAAAGATGGAGCTAAGCGCCCGCGTGGGTTTTGTTACGCGGCCGCGTGGGTTGCAGTCACACCATCTTGTAAAAATCCTACACCACCGCCTAAGGAGACTGCTACGCCGCCGCGTAAGAAATCTTACACGGCCGCGTGAGAATTCAGAAAAATAAATATATTTTAAGCGTTTATTTAGGGATGAGTTAGTGATATTGGGTTATTCCCTTGTGTTTGGGTATTCGGGTTGTGTGGGTCTAGTAGTTGGGTATCTGGGTTCGTGCGAGTCGCCTGGGTATTGTGTATAGAGTTGTTGGGTTGTGATTGTGATATTGAGAATTGTGTTGTGATTCCAGGGTCTCGAGTTGATAGGGTTGGGGACGGGCAGGGAACCGAGACTGAGTAGTGAGACTTCAGGGCAGGTGAGTTTGCATGCTTTTCTGAGATAATTGTACGATTATTTATTTATACTTACATGACCTTTTGTAGAGCTTTCTTTATGAGATTATTATGAGTTTCTTACGAGTTTTATTACTGAGATACTGTCATGCATGTATATTGTGTTTATTGTGAACTGAGTTTTACTATATGAGATTTGAGACACACGAACTATCGAGTTACTAAACCGTACGGCTGGGCAGGGGTTGGGTCGCTCCCAATTCCCTTTTGAGTTCCTGACGACTGCTTTGTGCGGTCTAGGGATTTGGGTACGTGGATTTATCCACACGAGTTGAGTACCTATCGAGCTATCTTGTGGGATCTCATATATACTTGTTCAGTAGAGAACGCTGAACGTTTTATTATCGAGATATTTATTTATTGAGTTTTATAATCGTACACTAACCCTTGCATTCTCACCAGCGTTAGCTGACCCAATGTGTGTGTTGTTGTGTGTGTGTCTCAGGTGATCAAGATCTAGTAGGCCTGCTGTACCCAAATAGGGTTACTGTGACATCGTTCGAGGAATTAGTTACCTGTATTAGAGGTAATAATATTCTTGGGGAATGTTTATGTGTAATTCGGATATTGTGTAGTTCGATCAGAGACTTCCGTGACCTAATTATGTAATTAAAGTTTTAAAATTATCGGGTTGCTGCATGTGTGTATTGGGAATAGCGTAGAGATTATTATATTATATCGTTGCTGATGTGGTATTTATGTGGCATTGTGGATTAGTTCGAGGGTGTTACAAATACCATTAGATTAATCTAATCTATGGACGATATTGATTCTACAATTTTACACTAAATTAGGTTCTATAATGATTATATATATATATATATATATATATATATATATATATATATATATATATATATATATATATATATATATATATAGGGGTGGGTTCAATGGAAAACCACTATGCACCTGAAAACTATGGAAACCGACACAAACCGTCCGATTTGGTGCATTTCATGAAAAACGCGGTGGCATGATCGTAAATAAGGTGATGCATCACGCGGGAAATTTGATGCACCACGCGGGATTTTGATGCATCACACGGGGAATTTGATGCATTTGTGGTGGTGCAGTGCGGTTTTCACAAGTTTTCAGGTGCATAGTGGTTTTCCATTGAACCTCCCTCTCTCTATATATATATATGGTTCCACTGCGTACCAACCTAAATCCCACATATCCAAATTAACCCCCCCCCTCCACACACACACACATACACATACAGACATACATACACACATATATATATATATATATATATATATATGTGTGTGTGTGTGTGTGTGTGTGTGTGTGTGTGTGTGTGTGTGTGTGTGTGTGATATGTATTCTATGAGAAATCATATATAGGTGAAAAATGTTGAATAAAAAATCATATATGTTGAATCAACGAGATCATTTAGTCTTTGATTCAATATTTTTTATTGAATCACGAAATTACTTGTTAATTAACATTTCACATAAATAATTGATTTTCATTTGATCCTGATTTTATGTGTGTGTCAATCTCAAGCTTGAAACATGTAAAAATCCTTGGAGATTTAAAAACATGAAAGACAGGATTATACTTAATATTCCAGTTACATCTTCATAATACATATGTATGTATATAGGGCTTCAAACGAGTCAAGTTTTTGTCAAGTAACTCGAGCTCGGTCCCGATCCCAAGTCCAAGCCCAAAAATCTAGCTAAATAAAATTAAGGAGCCAAACTAGAGCTTTAAATGGCTCGGCTCGAATTTTATCGAACTTTTCAAGCCTTTTAGACACACACACACACATATCAAGTCGGGCTTTTAAGCAATTCGAGATTTTCGAGTATTAAGTTAAGATTTTATAAAGTTCGAGTTTGAACTATATACCAAAAAAACCACCTTAAAAAATGGTTTATAGACATTCGAGCTTTTCGTGATAAGCTCGAGCGTAATTTGAGTACATCTTGAGCCAGCTCAAGCTTACATTTTAAAAGCGAGCTATCAAGCCGAGCTCAAACCTATCGTAAAAGAATTGAGTCGAGCTCGAATTTGACTCAACTCGGTTGCAACTTAAGTATATATGACATAGTTTAAGCAAAGCCTCAATTTGATTTACCTATATGCTCAAATTTTAATCGCCATAGAATAGTTTAATGGCATAATACATTTGAGTGATGGTTAATTCACCAAACACATGTACTCTACAAAATATATAGGTGGTTGATGATGAATTTTATATATATATTCTAATAAATTAAAAAGTATAAAATTGTTTCTGCAATAACAAAATAGAGGAAATAAAAGGAACTGTGTTCTTTATTTTTTTGAAAGAAAAATTTTCAATTTAATTGAAGAAAAACTGAAAGAGAAAAAACAAAGAATACACGTTTCTTTATCCTTTCAACTCGAGATGACGATTAACTAAACAATTAATAATAAATAAAGTTATATAACAACTAGTATTATATTAAAAGATCAAAAGGGGAATTTCATGTAATTTAAATTTTAAAATATCATATATAAACCCCATTAAATAATACATAATTTGCAACATATTGTGAGTATTTATATGATATGTTTACAAATCTTTTTAACAAGCATATAATTATAATTAATTAATTTAATACAACCAAAATGGTTTGCACGTTAGGAGTAGTTCCCCTCCACTTCAATATCCGGTCAATATATGCCATATATGCTTCCTATATATACACACAAATCCAACTTTTATATATACCTCAACTTCATATATTACTTTCATAATTCATTTGTTTTCCCATCGAAAAACAGCAGTTGGAACGAAAAGATGAAGATGGTGTGGTGGATGGTGTTTATCGTTGCAACGACAGTAGTGATGAACGTAGCCGAATGTTGGGAGGATGTGTCTGCCAACGATGGTGGAGTTATGCGTGTTGGTGGCAAAGTGCTTTGCCAAGATTGTACCGAAGGGTGGAACGAATGGGTTAACGGTCATAAACCCATCGAAGGCACGTACATTTCAATATTTAAATAAATGGTTAAGTGTTATTTTGACCATCTAACTTTTAGGTTTTTTTTATTTAGTCATTAAGTTATTTTTTGTCTCGATTTAGCCACTAAACTATTTTTTGTATACATATTTAGCCACTAAACTTTCTTTTACTAATTACCCACTGAAAATTGTCTCGATTTGACCACTAAACTATCATGTTTTGTATCGATTTAGCCATTAGTTTTATTCATTATTCCCAAAATAGAACATTAAACAAAGTTTAGTGGTCAAATCATGACAAAAAATAGTTTAGTGGCTAAACAGGACAAATCTAAAAGTTGGATGGTCAAAGTAATAGTTTAACCCTTAAATAAATTAAAAACTTTTGGTAAAAGTCGGTTCGATTTACTTACACCCTTGTTAAAATGATCATTTAGTGTTATTTTTTTGGTCTTGTTTTTGTTTTTCTTAGGTTGTACGGTCTCTGTAACATGCATGGACGAAAGAAAGAGGATCGTTTATTATGGAAGGGACGAAACTGATAAAGCCGGTGAGTTTGAGATCGTTATAAACAGATATATCCATGGAAAGCCGATAAAAGCCGAATCTTGTTTTGTAAGGCTTGTTTCTTCACCTGACCCCGTTTGCAACATCCTTACCGACTTTGCTGGAGGCAAGACAGGCGTGAAGCTTGGCCGCCCAACGATGGTGTACCGAGATACAATAAAGCACACGCTAGGCCCGTTTTATTACACCACACCTATGTGTGATGAACCAGATACTAATGATAACGATAACGATAACGATAATTCCTATGGAAAACAAAACAAATATTAGTCACTGATTGTTTTTTCCCTCCAATTTAAATGAATTTCTTGTTTTTATTAATTTTTGGTTATGCAATTCAAAGCACACAAGCTTTCAAAATGACAATAGATCGCTACTTCGATTGATCAGTTTCGCATTCGATCTGCATTTCCAAACCCGTTACAACCATATCTCTAAAATTTATTAACTAATTTACTTTCAATCGATCGATCAATATTACTAATTACTGTCGTATGGAAACGTGCTAAAGATGAAAAAAAAGAAAGAAAATTAACCACAAGAATATACAATTTTTATTCGGTCGATGCGACTTACTTCTACGAACCGTGAGCAATTTTTGTTATCGATATTGATGCTTGATTAAGCACAAGAGATGGATGACCGAGGACGAGGGGTTGTGGAAAACAATGGCTAGCATGTTGTAATTTTATTATTAATATAACGTCAGACCCATTGGGTTTTTAGGGTTTTTGTCTTATTAAAGATTCTTGTGTTTTATATATGGGGCTCTTCTATTGTTAGTCTAATCATCTTATTGTATTCTTTTTCTAGTATTTGCATTATAATAAAACCCTAATCATTTGGGTATATCTACTTTATCATTTCACATCACCGAGACAAGAAAACACTAAACACAAGAAAATCACAACATAAGAAAAGCAACTAGAAGTCTAGAACCGAAAATAGGACCGGATAGTTCCACTTTGGTTCAGTTAGAATAAGAATACGGTAAAAACTAAAACGTATTTGCCTTAGCTTTGTGCTATTGAGCTATCGACCAATGTACTATAAGATTTATTTATTTGACCATTATACTATGTTTCAATCATCTTTTTACTTGCTGTTTAATTTTAGACTAGAAAAAAAGGTATTTTTATTAACTTTTTTAATCCTTGGTGAACTTAACAGAACATTAGTTTACTGAGGGAAAAGGAAAACTGGTCAGGTCGGTTCCTTTTTGGGTAAGAAATGAAGACCGGTGAAACCCTTGGTGGCAGTTAAACTAATTTTCAATCAAAAAATGAAAACTTGTGGACTCATTTACCCCATACAACATACGAGTAATGAAAACTTCTGGATAGGAATGGCAACGGGATGGGTTTGGAACAGGGAGTGGTCATCCAGTCACCGTTTAAAAAACCTACGTGGCTTTAACTGCGATCCCCGTCAAGTAGACAAGAAACCCGTGGGGATTTGGAGAACTCATTTATAACAAATGTGTAACCAAACGATAAAATTTTATTTTGAGACAATTGGTAAACCTAAACGAACCATTCTAAAGTTGACTAAGAATTATACATATGAGTACAAACAAATAAAAATACTTGTAATTGTATGATATAAATATTCTAATAAGGTACATATATAAATATAATCTAAATTATAAATAAAATATTTATTATTATGTAAAACGTAAGCAGATATTTAATTGGTATTTTAATCGAGTGGTTAACCTGATTATCACGAGTATCAAAAATCTCATACCCGTTCAAATCAATGTGATTCAAAAAAAAGCGGTTCTCCATTCGGTTCGGTACCCATTTACCCTGACAACATATGAGTAATGAAAAATGGTTTATGTGGTTTTCTTCTTGGCAGGGAAAGGAGACTGTTTTGGGTAAAAATGGTCAGAACAAAATGGGCACCTATTTATTTCAGCATTTCTTCATTGTGCTATGAAAATTAACAACTTTTAGCAAAAGGATGCCGGTTTAAACTTTGCTAAAACAATGGTCATTAACAGGGAAAAGTTAATCTTACAGGCAAAAAATGGTGGAGAGTAGAATGAAGCAAGGATGCTGGAGAGTAGAATATGAGGATTCTTGCTTCTGTTTTTCTAAAAAGGATCATCATGTTGAATTTCTGTTCTATTGATTCAAACCGGTGCTTACTGCTACAGTACTTGAATGTGAAGGATTTATTAAACAGATCACTTGCAAGCTGCACGGTTTCATCTCGCAGAATTGAAAGAAAGCATATCAAAAGTAGTTTAACTCAGTCATGAAGCATCGATTTTAGGGTTTGATTTTAGAAAACTAGAAAGAGGAGTATGACTGCAGTCTGCAGGTCAGCAGGTGGTGGACCTCTAGTCATGTATGGCGGCCACGGTGATTAAGAAAATACCATGGACAAAGCAACATAAATAGGGAATGAATGCAGGTCGTATCATTGTCAATGGCAGCGGCTGCAGGCAAAATTTCAATAACCAACACTTCCTTCTACCTTCAACTCTTCGAGAATTCAATTAAATCCAAGTCACTGGCGAATGCCAAGACAATTCATCAGTATTTACTTAAGAACAATGTCAAATACAGCCCCATTTTACTGGACAAGCTCACCCGTGTCTACATTTCGTTTCACCAACTGCAACTTGCCCGCCGGGTGTTCGATCAAATTCCTGACCCGGAAAGAAAAAACAACGTGTTGTTATGGAATCAATTGATCAGAGCTTATGCTTGGGAAGGACCCTTTGGTCATGCCATCGATTTGTATGTTCGAATGATGCAATCCGGGGTCACACCCAATAAGTACACTTACCCATTTGCTTTGAAAGCGTGTTCCGCTACAGGGGATGTTAAGTTTGGCAAACTGATACATGATCATGTGAAAAGTATGTGTCTTGATAATGATGTTTATATTTGCACCGCGCTGGTTGACTTTTATGCAAAATGCGGATTGTTAGGTGAGGCACGACAGGTGTTTGAAAAAATGACTGATAGAGATGTTGTGGCATGGAATGCACTGATAGCGGGAAGTTCTCTTCATGGCATGTATCACAAAACGATGGGGTTGGTTAATGAAATGCACAGGGCAGGAATGATGCCTAATTCATCAACTGTTGTGGCGATTCTTCCAGCTATTGGGGAAGCCAGGGACTTGATGCAAGGAAAAGCAATTCATGGGTTTTGTTTAAGGAGGAGATTTGATGGAGATGTGGTTGTTGGAACTGGGTTATTGGACATGTATGCCAAATGTGAGTTCATGGATTACACAAGGAAAGTTTTCAATACAGTTAATGTGAAAAATGAGGTAACTTGGAGTGCTATGATAGCAGCATGTGTTGCTTGTGATTCAACCATGGAGGCACTTGAACTCTTTGACCAGGTATTGGTGAAAAGTGGGCAGCACATATCTCCGGTTGTACTAGCTACTGTTTTCCGTGCTTGTGCTAATCTTACAGACATTAATAGAGGAAGGTGGATACATGGTTATTCAATCAAATTGGGTTTCATTTCTTATTTGATTGTTGGTAATACACTCGTTTCACTCTATGCCAAATGTGGGTTCGTAGAGGATGCAATGAGATTTCTCAATGAAATGGATTTAAAAGACACTGTATCGTTCAATTCCATGATTTCTGGTTGTGTGCAGAATGGTGATGCAGTGATTGTGTTTAATATGTTTCACAATATGAGATCATTGTCCATCAACCCTGATATGGAAACCATGATAGGCTTCTTTCCTGCATGTACACATTTGGCAGCTCTACAACATGGAGCATGTGGCCATACCTATTCAGTAGTACAAGGATTTATGGAATCCACCAAAGTTTGTAATGCTATTATTGACATGTACTCAAAGTGCGGCAAGATAGACATGGCAAGGCTAGTTTTTGATCACATGCACACAAAGGATTCTGTGTCATGGAATGCTATGATATTTGGTTACGGTATACATGGTTTAGGGTTTGAATCTGTTTCATTATTTGAACGTATGCAAACCGAAGGTTTTAAACCAGATGATGTCACTTTCATTTGCCTCTTATCTGCTTGCAGCCATTCTAGCCTTGTTGTGGAAGGGAAATATTGGTATGCTTCCATGAATCACAAATTTAAAATAGTACCCAGGACAGAACACTACTTGTGTATGGTCGACCTTTTGGGTCGGGCTGGACTTTTGAGTGAGGCTTATGAATTCATTCTTCGGATGCCTTATAAGCCTGATGTTCGTATTTGGAGTGCATTGCTGGGTGCTTGTCGAATCCATAAACATGTTGAGCTAGGTGAAGAAATTTCAAGAAAAATTCAGATCCTTGGGCCCGAAAGTACTGGAAACTTTGTTCTCTTATCTAATATTTACAGTACAGCAAAAAGATGGGATGATGCAGCATTTACCCGAGTCTTGCAGAGGGAAAAAGGCTTCAAGAAAAGCCCGGGGTGCAGTTGGGTTGAATTAGATGGCATCGTCCACACATTTATCGGCGGAGATAGGTCACACCCACAATGGTCATCAATAAACAGAAGGTTAGATGAACTGCAAGTGGCGATGAAAAGGTTGGGATATGATGGAGATTACAGTTTTGTCCTTCAAGATGTTGAAGAGGAGGAGAAGGAGCATATTCTTCTTTATCATAGCGAGAAGTTAGCTGTTGCTTTGGGTGATCTTAGTCTACGCCCAGGAAAGCCTATTCTTGTGAACAAGAACTTACGAGTATGTGTTGATTGCCATACGTCCTTAAAGTATATGAGCACTATAACAAAGAGACCGATAACAGTTAGGGACACAATTCGTTTTCACCATTTCAAGGATGGAACTTGTAACTGTGGAGATTTCTGGTAGGGTTCTGTGGTGATCATTTTTAGAGCAATCTTCGAATCAGCTGGTGTTTAAAGTGAATTTCTTGGCGAAAAGTGAGTTAATTATATCGTTTTCATTTGATACTCCTTTTGTTTCAAAGAACTATCTTGCCAGCATTCTGTTTCGTATGACGAGACATCACTTGTATGATAAATAGAAACCCAAGAAGTTGACCTTTATATTTATTCACACATACAAACACACATGCAGTCCATGGTATTTGAAGTTTCTGAGTGAGTTGTATGATTATTCTGAAAAACTTATGCGATTCAGTGAGATCTGTGTAGGTGCACTTAGGTTTCTGTTTATGTTTTGTAGGGTATGGTTGGATCAGTTGCAGAGGTTACAGGAGGGATCGAGATGCATTATTTGGGTATCATTTTCTGTTGCAATGATGAAGTATTGTTTGCTTTCTATTGCTCGAGTTATTTACCATTTGACCCTCTTGACGGACATGTTAATACTGATCATTCTGCCACTGCCCAGGTTGGACCTCAACACTCATCGGCCCGGGAAAGCATTCAACGGTCCAAACTGGTGAAACCGGTAAACCGAACCAAGACCGACTGAAACCGGTCGTAATCAATTTGGTTCTCGGTCCACTATATTCATAAAAATCAGTTTTCTGTTCTGTTAGGTCCGGTTTTGTATTTTTTTTTCATCATAAAAGTTGGACCGAAACCGAACCGGTACACTTCAGTCTGGTTCGCAGTTCTAAATTTTCAAATTTCCGGTCCAGTCCGGTCTGTTTTTTGACCGCTGCGCCCCTGCTCATCAGTCATTAGACGGATTGCCAATTAACAATAAGATCAGTGAGCTCCTCAGGTACGCTACACAACTTGTATAGTTCACACATCACACTGAACTCATCTGTGCAGCACCAGCATGACCATTTCACAGTGTCCATTCTTTTATAGTCATAGTCATACAGACATATGTTTTCATCCAGCAGAACCACTTAAACTGCTGCAATTGGTTCACAGTTTTCCCATTGTTCGGAGTTAAACTACTTTCCCCATAAGCTTCATGATTCATAAAGCCAAGATGCTTAGGTCCACCATATATGAATCTATATGACTTGAAAGGGAAAGAACTTGGATAGCATCTCAGTTTAATGCACACATGAATTTGGTCCACTCTAATGTTGTGAGAACTGAGAAATAATTAATCATTTAGGTAGAGGAAAGATATCTTCTGAATTATACGGTTGGAATTTGTATTCTAATATAAATTCCATTTTGTGAGTAAAACACATCCTAAAGATTGAATTTTAAATTTCAATTGCTTCAAATTTCATTACATGATCCAAATGTACCCTTGGTGTGTTTCATGGGGTAGGGTGAGACACGATGCTTGTTGTTGGCTAGAGGTTAGATGGTGAAGTAATAGCTAGGAATGACAAATTGTTGCGACCATTGTATATGATGGAATTTAAAATAAACTCAACTTCCTTTTCTTTATATGACAAAGTTCCAAACACACTAGATGGAAATTTCAATTCCTTCAAATTCCATTCCAAGAGCCAGTGGACCCAAAAGGAGGCATTTGGCTCGCGAAATTAAATCTTAAGGAATTGAGATTTAATTTATAGCATATATAGTAGTTGATTGGTTGAGGTATTAAATGATGTTTAAGGCTAGCTAAGGTTGTGTGAAATGTTAGGAATCTAATTCATTTACCAATAGCTAGGAGTGAAGATTCCTTCAACTACATACTTTAATGGAATTTATGCACGTTTTTATTCATTGTTTTTGTAATCCAAATATCAAATACATAGGCAAATTCTAATCCCTTTAAAATCCATCTCGTAACGCCGTGTGTTTAGTAGGGTAGGGTAATTAGGCATACTTTTTAAGGGTTAAAATTAGAAAAACCGGATAAACTTTCTTCAGTTTCGCAATTAAGTCCCTAAACTTTAATCTGATTGTTTAAGTCCCTAAACTATTTTTGTCTTATTCAAAAGTATATATTTGACTTGTTTGACTGGATACCAAACAAGTATCATTGACTTTTCACCCGGTTGATATTGGAAAAAACTTATTATCTTTACACATTTTAGCTATCAAGTCCCTAAACTTTTTGTTTTATCAGTTGTGTTTTACCAGATCATCCAGGTAACCGGTCAAAAATATATACTTTTGAATAAGGCGAAAAAAGTTTAGGACTTATGCAATCGGGAAAAAAGTTTAAGGACTTAATCGTGAAAATGAGGAAAGTTTATAAGATTTTTTCAATATAAAGCCTACTTTTTAGTGTCAGATAGATGTGTGGGACAAAGTGGTAAATTTTAAATTTCTTAAAAAATGGTTAAGAATGACAAATTCCTTGAATCATTATTTTGATGGAATCCAAATAAATCCTTATTAATTCTCTTTGTAATCCGAACTATATTAAAAAATAATAATTCTAATTCCTTTAAATTTCATTCTACGATAGAAAAACATCCTAATTATTTGCTTTGGTTTAAGTATTTCATTTATTCTTAAGTTAATGAATCAATGAAGAATCCTAATCACGTTTTTCTTTAAGGTTTCTTCAAATTTGTGTTAGTGTGGCCATTTGATCATACTAACCCGACATTGTTTTGGTATCAGAACTTTGGTATAAATGGTTGGAAGTGGAATAGAAGACCTCGTTATTTTGTTACTCAAAGTGCCATCCGACACAACGGAAAATCCAACAATCATGATTTGTGTGATATAGAGATTGAATGCCTACTAGAGTGAGAGCAAGAACTTGAACTCCAATAGGAGTTACATGTGAAGGAATTCAAATTTGAACCTAGTGTATGGGATTTAGCCATATTGGAGAGGAGGAAGCGAAGTACCCTTTTGCCGGCCATGACAGTGATAATGTTCAAAGTCGACCAAGGATATAGGCTGTGAAATATTATGAATCTAAATTCTATAACAAATAGCTAGAAATGAGTCAAATGCAGAATTCCTTCACTCGTAGATTTTGTTTGAATTTAAACAAACTTGTATTCATTTTTTTATCTTTTAAAATGCGAAACACACTTTATATAAAATTCAGTTGTATCAAGTTTTATTTCACGAGTCGAACGGGTCTTGGTTTCAATTGTGTACATCTAATACATTGTGTATGATCACCGTTCACTTACATAAAATTCAAACCATAACCACTCATGAAGTGATGATTGCATTATATTTTACCTTCCAAGTTCCAAGCATCAACTTCATAATGCTCCTTACCTTTTTGGGTGCATTGGGTGTCAACCACATGTAAAGTATATTAGGATACAACTCTAAAAATCTAAAGTAATCTTAGGATATGTTTTTTTTGATGAAAAATTTTCAATAGCTTTCAATATTTATATTTACTTCTTCCAGAAAATAATAAAAATTCTGAAAACAAACTTTCTAAACATGATTTTGAAATTTTGAAAACTCATTGTTTTCATTTATATGTGAAAATTGTTGAAAATGGTGCGTTTAGCAAGCGAGAATTTTCAGTTTGGAGTTTTTAAGAAACTGAAAACATGATAGTTTTTAAGAAAACACATGTGTTTAGATGTGTTATAAATATTCTAGCTAGTAAGATAAAATTATTATTTATAAAATAAAAAAGAAGTATGAAGTACATTAAATTATAATCCGATAGTAAATTCGATGGATGATTAAAATTTCGTGGCTTCGTTGTGGTTCGATGGTGGTTGCAATGATTGTGATGCATGAACATATTTTGTTTGGTAGTATGCAAATGTGAGTTTGTTGGAGGATCTCACAATTGAATTTTGATGATAAAAAGATTAGATCATATACATGGATGAGTTAATATTGTGGAGGTTGTTAAGTTGTGTTTGATTCACTAACTAGCAATCTTTGTAGCAACTCTTGAAGACAGAACATATAGCAACCTTAAGAATTATTAAAAACAAAAAATTAGATCAATATAATATTAATATATGTGTGTGTTATACTTGTAAGATGTATGATTATAGAAAAATAAGTACTTTAATAATTTGTTGTTATATGTATATATATAGTTGGGTTCAGAAAAATAAATCTCGAAATCAAGTGCACCCGAAGGTAACCTTAAAAAACTTTTTTAATTTTTTTCCTCATAATAATGTTTAAATTAATGTTATACACATGATATATGAATTTCACATACATTCACCATTTCTGTGTTCTTAAAAATTATGTGAATGTTCAATTCACATTTATGTGAATGGTCATCCGAGTGAATGATCACTCACATCATTCACATTATCTTTTCTTACAATTCACAAGATTTGTGAAGTTGATCATTTTGACAAAAAGTCTTATAATGTTGTTGTATACATGTCTATTAAAATAATATATGTGAATGATCATTCACATTAGGGTACGTTGGAACATGATACATATATATATATATATATATATATATATATATATATATATTGAAATTATAATTTTAAATGATGGTATTCATCTTAAGAACAATACAAAATTTTTTTAATCATTTTATAGTTAATATCGCCCACATTCATAATCCAAGAGCTAAAGAAATAATTAAATAATAACTATATTATTTAATGTTTTGTCATTGAGGGGTAACAAGAAGGATCAAATATTCCAATGTACCTCTTTGGATTTATTAATCAAATCGTTTATGGAAATATATAAATAAGTTAGTTAATCTTTCTATATAAAATTAAATTAATATTTAATTAAAATAACGGAAATAGAGAATTAGCGCCATTTTATTCTTATACATACACACAAACTAAAGTCTTAAATGAGATTGGGTTGTTTATTATATTTTTAAAACTTAAAAACGTTTTAATCTCTAAGAATGCCTCTTAAGTTTTAAGAGGTGACATTGTGTCTGAAGCCTATAAACTTTTAAGTTCTTAAATTAAATGTAATATATTAATTAAGTTCTTGAATTAAATTAGCACATTTAATATATTAAATTCAAGTATACCAATTTACTTGTATGATAATTAAATATAATATGATATATAAATTTATTTGTTTTAATATTTTAGATAGCTTAAATTTTAAATTAAATTAGCATTTAATTAAAATATCAAATTCAATCCAGTAAAGTTCAATTATATTAGTTTTGATAATAATTAGGTGTTTTCGTTAATTAAAATATTAAATTATTTTAATATATTAATTTAGTTTGTATAAATCAATTAATATATTAGATAACTTAAACCAACTTGTTTTCGTATTTTTTGCTATTTAGTACATCTGTGTTATTTTTACTAAAAAAGTCCTCAAGTTATTGTTTTCAATCCGGTATTCAGAAAAAATTTATTTTTTTCATAATCAACCCTGTCCTTTTTCACAAAATACCAACATATTTTCACTATTTTTCTCCGAAAAGTCCACAAACTTGAAGACTTTTTTGGAAGGATAAAGAAAAAATTCTAAAAATCACAAACAAATATATTACTTAAGAATTTTATTGGTAAAAAATAACATGGAACAACTAAACCGCAAAAACATGAATAACATGTTGGTTTTTTTCATATTAAACCCTATTTTATATTATGAAACAAACAGTACTAATAAATTTCATACTTGACACTTTAAAAAAAGGGAAAATTGCGCAAAAAACCTCTAAGTTGGATCATTTTTGCGATTAAAACCTCCAACCATTTTTCATTGCACAAAAAACCTCCAACCGGTTAAAACTTTGTAAATTTGGGTTTTTTTCAAAAAAATCTGACTTGCAACCGGTTTAGCCGGTTGCAACTTGATGACGTGTAACATTTTTAAATAGATTTTTGCGTAAAAAACCTCCAACTTGTTTAGTTTTTTCAATTAAAACCCCAAATCATATTTCATTTGATAAAAAACCTCCAACCAACAAAGATAATTAAAATTGATTCTTCACTGATTGCATTTTGATGACATGTATATTTATTAAAATTTTATATATTAAACAAAGAATTCATTTCCCAATGAAACATCCACCCTCTAGACTAGCGAACCTCACTACTCTGGCTGATCATATTCAGAAGCTAAAATGAAACATAAATAAACGAAATTGAACATAAAGCTGAACCTAAAAATGCAACTCGTGAACACAAAGTGAAATCGATTCCATCGGCACAAGTGAAGTTAAAATTCAAGATTAAACGGAAAAAGTTAATCGAACATACATACATACATAAAATGATAAAATAAACAGCACTGAACATAAAGAGAGGATAAAGTAGTTGAAGTTGCCGGAGGTAGAGAAGTAGAGAAAATGTAAATATTATTGTTGGTTAGAGGTGAGAAATATATAGTTAAGGGTTTTAATAAAAAAAATCACAAATTTCGAGGTTTTTTATGTAAAAATTCAGTTTAAGAATTATACATGCAGTGCCACGTAGGCGCCACGTAGGCGGGTTTGCCATGTGGACGCCACGTGTGTGCCAT
This sequence comes from Centrapalus pauciflorus, assembly GCA_020465985.1. NCBI lineage: Eukaryota > Viridiplantae > Streptophyta > Magnoliopsida > Asterales > Asteraceae > Centrapalus > Centrapalus pauciflorus. The sequence goes on from JAANYP010001790.1 coordinate 414,674, forward strand.
GTAAGCATAGCAACCTAATATAACCGGTCAAGTCCTAATTTCAAAAGATTTTACCGGTTAGAGGTTTTTTGTGCAACCAAAAATGGTTAGGGGTTTTAATCACAAAAATGATCCAACTTTAAGGTTTTTTGCGCAATTATCCCTTAAAAAAATATAATCACTTCTTAGATTTTAAAGGAGGCAAATTGTCAACTACTAAAACACAAGGGGTTGCCTTTGTTGTTTCTAACCGGGAGATCACCATTTGTAAACTATCAACTAACATATATTACAAGGCCGGCTTTTCTCTCTCTCTCTCTGAGTAAAATGGAGGAAATAAAACAGAGGAAATAAATTTAGAATCTAGCAGACATCCCTCTCTAAGAACACATTGGCTTTTCCTTGGTAATGTCACTGCATTGTGTTCAATCATCGATTCACAGACAACGATCTTTACGAAAAGAAAATAAAGGAGAGAAACAATCCCATTTTCATATGAAGTTGTAATCTGTTTCTTAAATCTGAAAATGGGTTTGTTGGAGATGATAGTATACTAGAATTAGTTCAAAATCTTATACAAAACCATTAATTAGTGGAGCTCAACGCTAGATAAAGATGTTTAGAGCACAAAGAAATGGCAAGACTCCCGGTTCAGGGGAGAGGATTGATTTCAAGTTTTCAAATTTTCAAGCTCTCCAGGTAAACAAAAAATAATATTATAACCCCATCAATCATCTTTGTGAATTGTGATTATCGTAAAATGATTTATGTTCTTGTTGATCAGTGATGTTTATTGGTTTTCTTTTTGTGGTGTTTGTTGTACATTCATCTTATTTTTGATGTTTCTCTTATATGTTTTAGAACCAAGTAAGACACACATCAAGTGTTTGATAAAATTACCAAGAATGTCGACAACTTTTCGTATGTCAAATTTTAAATCTGAAATAGCATGAGTGGGATAGTGTTAAATTTTACTAGAACCAAACCAAAAGTATTGAATTGTTTGAAAGGTGATGAAGTTAGGAATTATCCACCAAGTATTATATTTCGAGTTTTGGTGGTGACTCTTATTGAAATTACATATAATTCTTGCAAAATCTGTTAGATGTTGCTATTAGGTTTGATCATTTCTTGCAGCTTGTGATGTCCATTCATATCAGCTTAAGTTGTTGATTGATCAAATCACATCAATGGTGACTTTTTTTCGACAATCGGTCACATCAAGGGTGATTATTACTCTATTTTCTTCGGATTTATATTTATAGGTACCAAAGGTATGGGACAAGCTTTTAGTGTCGATCGTCTCTGTGGAAACAGGAAAAACAGTAGCAAGATCAAACAAAGCTCTTGTGCGGAATGGGAACTGTCAGTGGACAGAAACTATATCCGAGTCTATCTGGATTTCACATGATGATTCTTCAAAGGAACTTGAAGAACATCTTTTCAAATTTGTTGTTTCTATGGTATGAATGATCTTGATCCTCAATATTTTTTATATTTTTATTATTTGACCATAATCTTCCGTTTGATTATTATTGTGTTAAAAGTTTTGGGTTGACATAAAAATCTTTATTTTATTTTAGGGATCTGCTAGATCTGGCATTCTTGGGGAGGCAACCGTTGACATCGCACGCTACTATACGAGTTCAAGATCATCTGTTGCTGTTTCATTGCCATTGAAGAAATGCAACTATGGCACGATTTTACAGGTGAAATTGTATGTTTTAAATGGAAAACTAAACTAACAGATGTGAAAAATTATTACAGTAAGTGTCATCGACACAATCAAGTATAACAATAGCATGTTCGAAGTCACACTCTCTTGGTATGGACAAATATTAGTCATTCAAGCTTGTTGGAAAATTGTTTAGCAATGTACAACAAGTTGACTGATACTTTATGTTGAAGCTGACTTTTATGCTCTATTTTTCAGGTCAAAATCGAATGTCTGACACCAAGAACGAAACTTAGGTACATGTTTAAGATAATTTGTGTTGCTTGAGTGTGATATTTCCATGCTTCACTTGATGTTAAAAGTTATGTATTGAAGGGTTGAAGAACCAAAATACTCGGGGTCCGATGCTGAAGCTCAAGACGAAAGTTATGAGGATGCGCGTAGCAGGTCCAATGACTCAGTTGCCTCCCTTAACATGAGTGCTAAATCCCCCCCTTCAAGTCAGGACTTGGCTCCTTCTTCACTTCTTGAAAAGATTAAAATCATGGTATGTTTACAGTGAAACAAATTAGGTTAAATGCATAAAATAACAGCATACTTTTACCTTTTCACCATTCATATTTCAAAGCAACGTACTGTATTTTTTTGCCATTCATAACAATCACCGGTTCATGTTTACAGAAATGTTTGACTTAAAACTTGAAAAAATAATGTTGGTATACATGTTAAAAAGATGAATTTAGGTTATTATTTTATTCGTATAATCCAAACATACATGCTATAAACAATATAATGATGATTTTAAGTTGATATAAATGATAAAACTATGAAAGTACGGTGTTATATATGGTAAGGTAAATATGTTCTATAAATGGTAAAAAAATGAATTTTGGTTGCTATTTTATGCATTTAACCTTATCTAAACTTTATCTTTCTTGGTGACTTGGTCAAACATTTTAACTTTAACCTCAATAAAGTACTATGCTTACTTCAATTTATCAGGAAACATTAGATAATTATACAAGTTGGAATGGATCATAGAAAGTAACAGTTTTGGTGCTTTATCTTTAAAATGATCCATATCAAATTATCAATTTGTACATGAAAATAAAAATTTTTGAATTTGACCTCAAAAGTTCATCGAAGTTTTTTAATCCAATGATCTGTTCGAATCTTTAAAAAAGCTTTTAATGTGCTTTCATTTTCTTGGTGTCCTCCATGCAGGAAACAAGTTACGAACCATCTGGTTCGAAACAAAACAATGATTCAGCTGAATACTCTATAGAGAAGGAGCGGTTTTATCGGAAAAATCATATAAATGGAATCAAGCATAAACTTGATGCAAGCTCCAGAAATAGTTCGCCACGAGGAAATTTCCCTATCCAAGAAGATCTTTCCATGTCGAAATCAAATAACTCGTCTTTCAAATCACGGATAACCCATGATGACCAAGAAGAAGAGTATGAGGAAAGCCCGCCAGCTGTTCTTCCCATGATATCCCTGACAAATGGCGGTTCTTCAAAGAACCTCCTAGAAGCGGCTGAGGACACCATAGAAGAGCTTCGCAATGAAGCCAAAAAGTGGGAGAGGAATTCACAGAAGTTAATGCTTGATTTGGAGATCTTGAAAGAAAGATTCTCCGATCAGTCCAAGAATCTAGCCAACTCTGAAATGGAGCTCTCAGCAGCACGAGCAGAACGCAATGCCATGAAGAAAGCAGTTGATCAACTGAAAATATTGCTGGAGGAATCAGTTGTCAAAAAGATCAGTGTGGAGTCAACTTATACATCCGAAGGTGGAAGTCAACTCCTAAGGGAACTCGAAAATGAGCTAAAAGCTCATAAAGAATCAAACATTGATTTGTCTTTACAACTGAAGAGAAATCAAGATTCAAATATCGAGCTTGTGTGTATTCTTCAAGAACTGGAGGAGGCCACGGAAACACAAAGAGCAGAAATCGAAGAACTTCTGGTTGTCAAGTCGAAGTTTACCGAATTAGAAAAGTCTTTCAACGACAATTTGGTGGAAATCAGAAGCTTACAACTTAAGTTGCAACAGATGGAGGAATCAGAGAAGACTTTACAAGCAAACATGCAGATTCTTGAACAAGCCTTGGAGAACAAAATCAGTGATTTAGAAAATGAGCGAACATCAAACAGCCACACTCTCTCAGTTCTCGAGAAAGAGTACAAAAGTACCTTATCTGTCAAAGAAGAAGAAATTAACAACTTGGAGTCAAAACTATCAGCATGTATGTCAGAGAAATCAGAAATGAAAGCGGAACACATGGAAGAAATACAAGGCCTAAGACAAAAGGTTAGCGAGGTAGAGAAAGAATGCAATGAGCTAAGCAATGAAAATTTGGAGCTCCTTTGCCAGATTAAAGACTCAAAGAAAATGATCCAAGAGAGAAATGAGACTATTGAAGAAGTTCAAAAGCTACTTGAAGATTGCAGTTTAAAAAACAGAGAGCTAGAGAGTTTGAATGTGGAACAAGAAGCCCGAATTTCTGATCTTGAAAAGGACAAAGAAGAGCTACAAGAGAACATGGAAGTTGCATTAAATGAAAGCAACATAACCTCTAAATGCTTAGATAATTTAAGGAATGATCTGATGGTGCTTAGCAGTAGTGTCGACTCACAAGTCTCTGCAAATAAGTTGCTCGAACGGAAAGCAATGGAACTAGAAAAGGTTAAGCATGAAGTGGAGCTTCGGTTGTTTGAGGTGGAAGAAGAGAATCTCAAATTATTCGAACATGTGTCTACCCTGGAGAGTCAATTGAGTAGTGTGAAAGACGAACATGAAACCACCCGACTGGAGCTGGAGAAATCTGAATCTGCAAAAGCTGATCTTCAGAATGAAGTAGAAAAGTTACATGATACGGAGAAGTTACTATTCGATGCTCAAGAGGAATGTAGATGTGAGAGAGCCGAAAAGCAGAAATTGCAAGAATCTGTTGAGGGTCTCATTAAGGAATGTGATACTCTTCAGAAGTCATATGAAGAGATGACAAAGGGAAAGGCAGAGTTGTATGAGCAATTTTCACGTTTGGAAATTGAATTGATGGGAGCTCAGGAGAATTTGGTTATCTCTTCAGAGAAGGTAGACAATTTAGAAGAAAAGTACTCTTCTATGTTGGAAGAATATATGTTCAAAGAGAAGAGTCTTTCTTCACACTTGGACGAACTTAATCAAGAAAACTGGAAGCTAAAGGAGAAGGTTACAATGGAAGAAATTTTGTTAAACCAAATGTATTTGGAGAAGACAGCCGAGATTGAGAACTTTCAAAGAGAGGTAGAGCATCTCAAAGATGAAGTTTCTCGGCTTCATGAACAAAAGGCGAAGGTGGCTTCTGAAGCTTTACAAGAGATCAAAAGTATAAGTTCTGAAAAATCCAAGTTAGAGTCTTCTCTCAAAGAAGTTCATTCAAGAGCAGAATCAGCTGAATACCAACTTCAAACTGTTTGTGAGGAATCCGAATTGAAGATTCACGACCTGACAACCGAGCTCGCTGCCATTAAACAAAGCCATAAGCAACTAACAACAGATCATGAGAGGAAATCAAAGTTGTTGGCTGGTTACAGGAAAAGAGAAGAGCGGAGGAAGACAATGGAAAATGATCTCGAACTTAAGCTTACGATTTCAGAATACGAACGCCAACAACTCATTGAAGAAGCTGCAAGGTTGAAAGATAAGCTGCAGAAAACGTCAATACTTGAAAATGAAGTATTGGATCATAAACGAAAGCTTGATAATCTCAAGTACGAAAGGAGTACCCTTGAAGCATCTCTTTGTTCAGTGTCTAGTAGTTTTGATGAACTTAAAGCTGAGAAGATGACGTTTGTGGAAAAGATATCTTTCTTGGAGGCATCTGTGTCTGAGTATGAGGATTGTCAACGTCAGAGAAACGCATTAGAAGAAAAGCTACTACAATTGGAGGGTGATCTAACAGCTAAAGAAACATCGCGTTTGCAGGATGCTGAGATGAAAAATGAGCTTAGCAGGATTAAGAGTGCAAATTTGCAATATCAGCTGAAAGTTCAACAAATTGAAGGCGAAAAGAATGAATGCTTGAAGAAAGTTCATGCTCTTGAGGAAGATCTAAAACTGCTGTCAGCAAAAAAAGATCAAACAAAATCAGGCAGTAAAACGGTTTGTGTTCTAGTCTCTATTCACACTCACTTTTCATACAGCCTGAATGATTCAACTTTACATTATATCTCATAATCTTCGGACTCCTTCAGACTTCTGCATTCAACATTTAAAATTAGGCATCTATGTTTCTTATATATTCGCAGAAATATAACCTATTTAGCTGAATCCGCAATTTTGTCTCCTTTATATATTCTATATCAGGGTGATATTGATTACGAAGCAAAGATAGAGATGCTTGAGGCCGAGCTTGATGAGGCACTCGATGCAAACAAGAAGTACAGGGTTCAGCTTCAAAGGTGAGTGTGCCGACATACTCCATTCGTCTTTCTGACTTTTACGAGATAAAACATCAACTTGAATTTTTACAACTATAGTAGCTTCTAGCTTGATAATGATGATAGTCTATACAAAGGGTATCACACAATCATCTTGAGTTTTGAATTTATGGCTTTTAACTGGTCTATATGTATGTCCAGGCTAAAGTCTGAGGGGTGTAATAATCCTCCACCAAATACCGGGAAATCCAAGGCTGAAGGTGAAGTAATTACGAAAGAAAGGTTTGAAAGGACAAAGTCATCTTTGGAGACAGAGCTAAAAGACCTTCGTGATCGTTACCTTGAGATGAGCCTGAAGTATGCTGAAGTAGAGGCTGAAAGAGAAGATCTTGTAATGCAGCTAAAAACAAACAACAGTGCATGGAAACGGTTCCAAATTCCCGACAACTCATGAGAAGCAGAAGCTACTTATTTATATCAAGATTTAATACTTCATATTCATACTATTAAACAAACACTAAATAATCATCAAGGCATGAACGGATTATGAATGCGAGCCCGTGCATGTTTAGATCAGGTTGCCATATAAATAAGAAAGAATTAATTATCTCAAGAACCATTCATGCTTTTCAGTTCTGTTTTGCTACTTCACTGTTGAGGAATAGAATGTATAAATATAGTTCATCTTGAATAAAAGATGCTTATGCCGACTTAAAGATCCTTGTAAGATACTAACGTCTAAAATGAAGGTTTAATGCTCTACAACTCACTGCTGAATATGGAAAAATATGTACAGTAAATATATACAGCAAACAGTACGCACGTAGGAAGCCCTTTGAAAATGCAGGAAGAAAGTCTCCTTTTTTATTATGCTTTACGTGGCTATTCTTCAATAGAGGAGGTGGCTTTATTTATAGCCGGTACATGCTCATCCAAAAGAGAAAAAGTAAACCCATTTTGCCCCTTTTTCAGGAACCAACACCCAACGTGCTGTTACCCATTCAAACTCATGTACTCCTATTTATTTTAGTTAACTAAATAAACAAATACTAATAAAAATCAACCTATCAAGATTAAAAAACCCAACATAGGGCACTCTTCAAAATTGCAAAATATGAGATTTACGTTAATTTTAATTATGGTGATATCTAAATCTATTGAATGCATGCATGGTTTGCAACTGTTGCACCCCCGGGGGGGGGGGGGGGGTGGGTGTTCTATTTAGCCACTGTCACTTCCATTCAATAATGAAAATCTAGCTGTGAATTGTTGTGCCATGATGTTAGAGGTTGTAACACCCGAGTTACCACAAACAGTACACGTCATAATTTCTTTAAGTACATTTCATTTAGTAATAAATATATTGTCGGATGCCACAGGTCCACATACCTGATTCAAAAGCTACTAGATACTTAATTACAAAATATATTAAAGATATGATGGTGGTCTAATCTAGCTTCTAAAAATCTTTAATCAGAGTGCGGAAGATTGAACAAGCTACCCGAGACCGCAAGAATCAGTACAAAATAGGCATCTGCAATAGGTTCAAAAGTCTGCAATCCTCCAGTATCAAAGTTCACTTAGCTTGGGACGAACTACCTGCTATAGCCTTGGCCTTATCAACTTTTCCTGTAAAGAGAGATGTCATGACAGAGTAAGCTAACTTTGCTTAGTGAGTTAACAGAATACCATTAGTTACCACACATATAAAACATACTATCAGCTCATGTCGGCAAGTCAACACGTCAGAGACGGCAAAAGATTTGGGAGTCAACCCAAATCTGTATTCCCATGTGTAAGGCCGAAGCCCTACGGGAAGTGTATGGAAACGAGTCAGATAGGAAAGGAATCTGCAGAATTCCTTCCTGTGAATGGAGATCTCACATTCGGTCAGATCAGTAAATGCAGTATGCGGATGCGAATGATTCATTAACAAGAAATCAACAAGCATGTTAAGTATTTACATAAAAAGTAAAAGTGAACATGCATTATAAGGCATATCAGATATCTAATTTCAATAATGTCAAAAGTAAGTTTCTATCATACAATAAGTATTCAAGAAACAGACAACCATAGCAAATGTTTCCATACAATTCAGTAACAATCACCAATAAGTATTGAAATATATGCATGTACTCAAAGTAATCTGTCACTCACAGTAGTCCTGAGCAAGCTAATTTAGTCAGTCAATGCTTAACGAATTAAGCCGTCCAGTTTACTCTGTCAAACCGGCTGGTTCCTGCAGTTCAGTTTCAAGTCTGGCATATTAATGTCGAGATTGTATCATGACCTATATAACCCTAATTATATAATCAGGTTATTGTCATTTCTTGTTGTCGAGTCTGTGGTAGTTCCTATCGTCCCAAAGTGAGTTTATTCTTATCATTGATCAATTAAATCAACAGGAACTCCCTTAAGTCCATACCAGGGTATATCCTAGAATTCTTATCAGATTAATATGATCTATATAGTTACAGATCTATGGCCTTGATTCATAGCCAACCATATTACCTGAAAGGTGAATCATGACATACAAATTCTAAGGGTTCATACTGGGCCTGTTAAATTAGCTGTGCATGAAATAGTTATGTATCTTGAAACTTGTGAGTTTTATCATAAGATACTTTCAATTACCGCTACGCATGACATAAGGTTGATCAAATACTTAATCTGATTTAGGAGTTTATCTTTGGCTTGGAACTAAACCAGGTTCGAGTATAGCCAATTCGAATTTAAGGAGACAGGTTCGAAACAATCCTAATTCGAGTCTATGTAGATAGATTCGAAGACAACACAATTTCGAGTTTAGGGGATAGATTCGAAAACAGCATACATTCGAGTCTTGGGGATAGATTCGAAATCATTACTCATTCGAGTCTAGGGAATAGATTCGAACAACACACATTCGAGTCTAGTAAGTTAGGATGCCAAAAGTCATTAATGTAATCAATTTCGAACCTAATCTGAGGATGAATTCGAGTTTGTTCATAATTTCTCTCGAATTTGTTCATCTTGTTCATCAATATTCCAGGCTTTTAACAACGAAATTTAACAAAAATAAGGGAGTAATAGTCACTAACCTTTGTCCAAGCTATAGCACTCGATTATAGACGTTTTCCAAGCAAAATCAGGTCCTAAACGAGAGCAAATCAGCTTCGAATGAAGAGGGTTTGAGCAAACTCGAGTTTGCTCTTCAAAACCGAACCAAAAGACAGAAAAAGGGTCGATCTTACCTCAAATCGGAACCAAATCAAACATGCAATGACAGATTAGTGTAGAGCTCGACGATATCTATCCGATGACGTAAAAATCACGAGAATCCGGTAAACCGTTTAGGAGAAAAGTTAGAGAGAAGGTGAGATTGTAGTGAGAGGGAGAGAGAGAGAGAGTTCTAACTTGCTAAACCAAGGAAATGAGGTGGAAGGGCTCTATTTATAGAGAAAAAATCAGATTTTCTACTGAATTTCTGGAATTGACCAACTTTTATTCTTAGCAATCAAATTTGCATTTTCAGATGCAAATAATAGCAAAGAAGTTCTAGATTTGCTATAATTATCTTTTAGACTGGTTTTATTCATTTTTTGTACATTTCGTCATTTTTACGACTTTAATTTGTTAATTAAATAAATTTAATTATTAAATTTATTTCAGCCAATTTGGGGGAAGTTTTCATAATTAATTATAACTTAATATAATTAACTATTTAAAATTCATGTTTTCGGTTAATTACTAATAATAGGACAAAATTGCTTAAATATCCAAAGTTTGATGCTGTAATTTAAATTTAATAAATTACGGGCTGTTAACATCGGATATAATGGGTCTGTCCGGATTTGCGGCTTAAGGCATCTGCTACTATATTTGCTTTACCTGGATGGTAGAGAATCTCACAGTCATAGTCTTTAATCAATTCCATGGATCGCCTTTGTCGCATATTCAGCTCTTTTTGGTCGAATATATATTTCAGACTTTTGTGATCTGTATATAATTTGCATCTAGTCCCATACAGATAATGCCGCCAAATCTTCAATGCAAAGGTTACGGCTGCAAGCTCCAAATCATGCGTCGGATAATTCTTTTCATGCACCTTTAGCTGCCTTGATGCGTAGGAAATTACTTTATCCCGCTGCATCAGCACACAGCCTAATCCCATCCTTGAAGCATCACTATAGACTACAAAGTCGTCATTACCGTCAGGTAAGGCCAGAATCGGTGCTTCAATTAACTTACGCTTCAGAGTCTCAAAGGCTCGCTCTTGAGATTCATTCCATTCAAACTTAACTTCTTTCTTTGTCAGACTGGTTAAAGGTACCGCAATCTTAGAGAAATCACGAATAAATCTTCGATAATAACCTGCTAATCCCAAGAAACTTCGATACGCTTTTCGGTGCTTCCCATTTCTGAACCGCATCAACTTTTGATGGATCCACGGCAATTCCCTCACCCGAGACAATATGTCCTAAAAATTGCACCTGGCGTAACCAGAATTCACATTTGGAGAATTTTGCGTAGAGTCGCTCTTTTCGTAGCAATTCTCGCAAATGCATCGCATGGTCAGATTCAGACTTAGAGTAAATCAAAATGTCATCAATGAAGACTATCACTGATTTATCCAACATTGGTCTACATACCCTATTCATGAGGTCCATAAATGCGGCCGGGGCATTTGTGAGCCCGAACAGCATTACAAGAAATTCAAAATGGCCATAACGAGTATGAAATGCAGTTTTCGGTATGTCAGTTTCAAATACCTTGAGTTGATGATATCCAGATCGAAGATCAATCTTCGAGAAATAGCTAGCCCCTTGCAGTTGATCAAACAAGTCGTCAATTCTAGGAAGAGGGTATCGGTTCTTAATAGTTACTTTATTTAGCTCCCGATAATCGACACACATGCGAAAGGTACCATCTTTCTTCTTAACAAAAAGAACCGGAGCACCCCAAGGGGAAGTACTCGGACTAATAAACCCTTTTTCCAATAATTCCTGTAACTGACTCATCATTTCCTTCATTTCATTCGGAGCAAGACGGTAAGGAGCTTTTGCGATAGGAGCTGCACCCGGTACAAGGTCAATGTGGAATTCGATTTGACGATCTGGTGGCAATCCAGAGATGTCATCCGGGAATACATCAGGGAATTCCCGAACTACAGGTACTTCAGACACGGTCTTTTTAACTTCCTTAGTATCTATGACATATGCTAAATAGGCGGAACAACCTTTGGTTAGGCATTTTCGGGCTTTCATTACAGAAATGAGACCTAAATCTCGAGTTTTTCTATCACCATAAACGTAACGTTCACTTCCTTCGGGGGTTCTAATTCTAATTATCCTTTTGGCACAAAGGATTTCAGCATTGTTCATCATTAACCAGTCCATTCCTATAATAACATCGAACTCTCTAATCCACATCGGTATCAGGTCAATGTCCGAGGAGAGGTCATCGATTACTAGCTTACAAGAGCAAAAGACTCTATTTACAGTCACAAAGCTTGAACTAGCAGTTTCTATGCTTAAGGGTTCAGCTAACATTACAGGGGCAAAATCAAACTGTTTAGCAAACTTTTCAGACACATATGACAGATTAGAGCCAGAGTCAAATAGGATTAAAGCAGGTATATGGTTAACAAGGAATGTACCCATGACGACATCAGCAGTCTCTTTTGCCTCTTCGGCTGTCATCTGAAAGGATCTTGGTTGGTTCCTCGGAGCAGAAGAACCCTTGCCTGGTTGCTGGGGTGAAGATGCAGGTGGAGGAACAAATCGGGGCCGAGTACAGTCTTTAGCATGGTGCCCCAAAGTGATGCAGTTACGGCAAGCCTCACTGCGCTTGGGACATTCTGACCTGTCGTGACCATTCTGTCTACAGCAGTAGCACTTGACAAATGCAGGATCACATTTTCCTTCATGAATTTGCTTGCAGCGAGGACAAGAAGGCTTTGGTGCTGAGGACACAGCATATGATTTAGCTTTCTTGGAAGACTGCTTATCTCCTTTCTTCGAACTTTCATTCTTCTTTTCCACCCTCTCCTTCCCAGCTTTCTCAGATTTTTCCTTCTTACTAGATTTAGCAATAAACGGACATGCTCGCTCAGGATAGATTTCAAGCTCACCTACCCTAGCAATTTCAACCGCCTCTATATAACTTCTCGGTCTGCCAGATTTCACAAACTTTCGAATTTCTCTATCCAGACCATCCACAAATAAATCCCTTCGTCTTTCATCAGTATCGACAGGGTGATCAAATAATAGCGAGAGCCTGGTAAATTCCAGCTCATAATCTGTTACGGACCTTGTACCTTGCTGAAAAGATAGCAGAGTTTTCTCCATTTGGCGTTTAACATCCTGAGGGCAGTATTTCTCCTTTAGATGAATTTTGAATTGATCCCAAGTAATGGATTTCTCCATTGCATCAGACATGGGATTTGTAATTGACTTCCACCATCGGCCAGCTCCATCCTCTAACATTCCTGTTGCAAACGTAACCTTGTCTTCTTCATTACACTTGGAGAGTTTAAACGCTTTCTCCACATTGGCAACCCAATCCATTGCTTTTACTGGATCTGATGTCCCAGCAAATGTACGAGCCCCACATTTCTTAAAATCAACAAACGTACACTCTCGTCCCACCTTAACGTGATGGTCAGAGGAATCAGTCTCGCTTTCATCAGAGGACACATGTCTATGTTTCCTCTTTCGGTCTTTCTTTGGCTTAGCTAACATTTCTTCCCTATATTTCAGTTCCAGCTCCTGCAACTTAAGTTCTCGCAACCTGAGTTCTTCCTCACGGCGCTTAAAGTTTATTTCACGCTGGTTCTCCTCATCAGTTTGCACTACCGCTTTGCCCTTAGTAAGCAAGTCCTTAATTTTCTTAAATCGGTCTTCAACCGCCATATCAGTCTGCAATCGATTCCTATCCATCATAAGCTGCATTTGTCTACGATTATCCTCATTCAACTTATGAACGAGATCAATTAATTGAGCCTGCTGAGGAGGCACAGGCGTAGCAGTACTGCTTGAGTCATTAGCAGTATTTTCTGGGTCAGTGCCTAAGTCTTCTACATGAACAGACTCCTTTTGTTGATCAGCCGCAGCATCAGCAGCTTTGCCAGCAGATGAGGTACCAGCAACAATCGGATTCTTATCAGCCATTGGCTGAAAATATAAAGGAATTAACTATTATTTCCTAATTCGGATAAGCACAATGCATAACATGATGCCTACGTCAATTAATCATATGAATTTACATTATCAAGAAAGCAGCCAGTCAGGCTGACACAAGGTCAAGTCAGTATCAAGCAATCAGTCTTTCCCCCATCCTATCAGTCATCAATTGCCTATCTTAGGTCAAGTTGTGTGGGTAGTCCTTTACTAATTAGGTTACCCTAGGTCTCGGTGACTTGTTCGGGAATTCAGAGTCACATAGTCCATACCATACCAGTAGTTTAAGTATCGGGTGGCCAATCCGATGATTAAACCGCTGCTCTGATACCAACTTTGTAACACCCGAGTTACCACAAACAGTACACGTCATAATTTATTTAAGTACATTTCATTTAGTAATAAATATATTGTCTGATACCACAGGTCCACATACCTGATTCAAAAGCTACTAGATACTTAATTACAAAATATATTAAAGATATGATGGTGGTCTAATCTAGCTTCTAAAAATCTTCAATCAGAGTGCGGAAGATTGAACAAGCTACCCGAGACCGCAAGAATCAGTACAAAATAGGCATCTGCAATAGGTTCAAAAGTCTGCAATCCTCCAGTATCAAAGTTCACTTAGCTTGGGACGAACTACCTGCTATAGCCTTGGCCTTATCAACTTTTCCTGTAAAGAGAGATGTCATGACAGAGTAAGCTAACTTTGCTTAGTGAGTTAACAGAATACCATTAGTTACCACACATATAAAACATACTATCAGCTCATGTCGGCAAGTCAACACGTCAGAGACGGCAAAAGATTTGGGAGTCAACCCAAATCTGTATTCCCATGTGTAAGGCCGAAGCCCTACGGGAAGTGTATGGAAACGAGTCAGATAGGAAAGGAATCTGCAGAATTCCTTCCTGTGAATGGAGATCTCACATTCGATCAGATCAGTAAATGCAGTATGCGGATGCGAATGATTCATTAACAAGAAATCAACAAGCATGTTAAGTATTTACATAAAAAGTAAAAGTAAACTTGCATTACAAGGCATATCAGATATCTAATTTCAATAATGTCAAAAGTAAGTTCCTATCATACAATAAGTATTCAAGAAACATACAACCATAGCAAATGTTTCCATACAATTCAGTAACAATCACCAATAAGTATTGAAATATATGCATGTACTCAAAGTAATCTGTCACTCACAGTAGTCCTGAGCAAGCTAATTTAGTCAGTCAATGCTTAACGAATTAAGCCGTCCAGTTTACTCTGTCAAACCGGCTGGTTCCTGCAGTTCAGTTTCAAGTCTGGCATATTAATGTCGAGATTGTATCATGACCTATATAACCCTAATTATATAATCAGGTTATTGTCATTTCTTGTTGTCGAGTCTGTGGTAGTTCCTATCGTCCCAAAGTGAGTTTATTCTTATCATTGATCAATTAAATCAACAGGAACTCCCTTAAGTCCATACCAGGGTATATCCTAGAATTCTTATCAGATTAATATGATCTATATAGTTACAGATCTATGGCCTTGATTCATAGCCAACCATATTACCTGAAAGGTGAATCATGACATACAAATTCTAAGGGTTCATACTGGGCCTGTTAAATTAGCTGTGCATGAAATAGTTATGTATCTTGAAACTTGTGAGCTTTATCATAAGATACTTTCAATTACCGCTACGCATGACATAAGGTTGATCAAATACTTAATCTGATTTAGGAGTTTATCTTTGGCTTGGAACTAAACCAGGTTCGAGCATAATTCGAATTTAAGGAGACAGGTTCGAAACAATCCTAATTCGAGTCTATGTAGATAGATTCGAAGACAACACAATTTCGAGTTTAGGGGATAGATTCGAAAACAGCATACATTCGAGTCTGGGGGATAGATTCGAAATCATCACTCATTCGAGTCTAGGGAATAGATTCGAACAACACACATTCGAGTCTAGTAAGTTAGGATGCCAAAAGTCATTAATGTAATCAATTTCGAACCTAATCTGAGGATGAATTCGAGTTTGTTCATAATTTCTCTCGAATTTGTTCATCTTGTTCATCAATATTCCAGGCTTTTAACAACGAAATTCAACAAAAATAAGGGAGTAATAGTCACTAACCTTTGTCCAAGCTATAGCACTCGATTATAGACGTTTTCCAAGCAAAATCAGGTCCTAAACGAGAGCAAATCAGCTTCGAATGAAGAGGGTTTGAGCAAACTCGAGTTTGCTCTTCAAAACCGAACCAAAAGACAGAAAAAGGGTCGATCTTACCTCAAATCGGAACCAAATCGAACATGCAATGACAAATTAGTGTAGAGCTCGACGATATCTATCCGATGACGTAAAAATCACGAGAATCCGGTGAACCGTTTAGGAGAAAAGTTAGAGAGAAGGTGAGATTGTAGTGAGAGGGAGAGAGAGAGAGAGAGAGAGAGAGAGTTCTAACTTGCTAAACCAAGGAAATGAGGTAGACGGGCTCTATTTATAGAGAAAAAAATCAGATTTTCTACTGAATTTCTGGAATTGACCAACTTTTATTCTTAGCAATCAAATTTGCATTTTCAGATGCAAATAATAGCAAAGAAGTTCTAGATTTGCTATAATTATCTTTTAGACTGGTTTTATTCATTTTTTGTACATTTCATCATTTTTACGACTTTAATTTGTCAATTAAATAAATTTAATTATTAAATTTATTTCAGCCAATTTGGGGCAAGTTTTCATAATTAATTATAACTTAATATAATTGACTATTTAAAATTCATGTTTTCGGTTAATTACTAATAATAGGACAAAATTGTTTAATTATCCAAAGTTTGATGCTGTAATTTAAATTTAATAAATTACGGGCTGTTACAGAGGTTCCCATGAATTTTTTGTAATTATGCTTTACGTTCTACAAATAGTGACTCAGATTTCTCCTTTTTCTCACTTCACTTCAAATCTTTTCCAAAACCAAAGAAATACATTGTAAGACTCAGATTTCTCAAATGTGACCAAGTCCCAGTAGCAATGCAACATCAATTAAAAAAAAGAAACTAGCTACTAGTCTATTACATCAGAGTATGTTATATCTGTTCGTTTAATCTTGATTGTGTAATTAGTTTAGAGTTAAATATGTAATTGTATAAAGTATAAGGGCCTAGAATAGCATGTAGTAAACATGAAGAGTTGCAACTATTCGTAAAAGTCGCAACCGTTCATGAAAGGGTACGTCCGAACCATTGTGTCGGTTCAGACACACCTCTTAGATTATTATAAATAGGAAGCATTGTAAAGATTTTAAAGTGTGTATTTCCAAGATTATTAATAAAAGTTCAGTTTAGTAAATCCTGTGATTTTTTATTTAGAGAGTGTTCCCAAAATTGGTATTAGAGCAACAGGTTAATAGATCCTGAATTCTCATCATTTACCAAAGACAGAAACAATCGAAGAAATACACCCGGTGATTAGAGCATCGCCGTTTCGGAGATTGGCAAAGATATTGCCAGATTGATACGCGGGGCAGACGAACACAGTAGTGTTCTACCACCAACCGGCACCAATCACAACGAAATTGGTTTGATTTCAAGAGACGAAATTTAATCAATTAGAGAAATCAGAGATTTTCTCATCACAGTAGGCAAAATCCCACGGAACCGAAGCAACAGTTCAACAACATCAAGAAATCAGAAAGCATATCAAAGATTGCATCAGGGCAACATATCGCAGAAACAGAAATCAGTAAGCCCCTTCGCAAATTTCGAGATAGAAATAGTAAACCCTAGAATTCTTAAAAGCATACTGAATCGAAGGCAACAAGAAATCAGAAAGATATAACCTGATTCCAGAAGCCACCGAAGAAAAATCCACAGAAATAAGGCCACCGCCGTAGGAGTGAACCCACGGACAGAAACCACAACAAACCGTCGCCATACACCACCATAAAACCACCAGACCGCCAATCGCCACCATCAAAACAGAAGCAACGATTAGGGTTTTTACGTTTTGCCACCAAATCAGAAACATAAGAATACCCATAGAAACAAAACAAAGAAACCATAACCAGTATACATAGGCGCCGATTAGGTATAGGCAACAGAAAGGGTTTTTAGGTTAAACAAACCATCGATTCATACCTAGGGTTACACCGATTCATCGAAGATAAGCAACGATTCATAGAGGGATACATCGGTTCATAAAAGGGATAATAGAAAAAGAAGAAGCGAAGCAACATTTGAGAGAGTTTGCACCGGTTCAAGAGAAGAGCCAGAGACACGTTTTTTGTCTGGTGAAAGAGAAGTCCAGAAAAAGCCCCACGGGAAAGGCAGAAAGCAGAGCCCAAAGAACACAAAGAAATAAGAAAAACAGGTTTTTCTTTTCCAACTTTTAATTTTAATATATATATTCTGATTATATATATTATAATTATTTTAAGTTAGATTTTAATTTATTAGAAAATAAATTAAAGTTTGAAATTTGCCATTATAATTTAAGTTAGAAAAAGATTAAATTATTTGAGGAATAATTGTGGTTAGATATAAAAATTAAGTTGAATTATTTCTTAAGTTTATTTTTGAGCTTAAGAAAAAATCAATTTAAAGGGTATGTCAGGAGATAAAAATAATGTTGTTGTCACAACATTATCATCATATCAATGTCCAATTTTGAAAAATACGAATTATACATCATGGGCATTAAGAATGAAGAAAATATTAGTGGCAAATGGAGTTTGGGATTTGATAGAAGAAACAGATACATCAAATGAGATTGATGTAAAAAAGGATAGTTCAGCATCAGCATACCTATTTCAAGGGTTACCAGAAGATTTGCAAATGCAAGTTGCGGGATGTGAAACAGCAAAAGAAATTTGGGATTCGTTAAAATCAAGATTTATTGGCACAGAAGATGTACAACAAGCGCACTCGCAACAACTAAAATCAGAGTTTGAAGAATTAGTGATGAAAGAAGATGAGACGACAGATGCATTTGCAGGAAAGTTAATGAGTATTATTTCAAAGGCTGCAACATGTGGATTAACATTGATGATCAAACAAAAGTACGGAAGATACTTAATTCAGTACCAGATAGATTTATACCAGTAGTAGCAACTATTGAGATGATTGCAGACCTTAAGACAGTAAAGTTAGAAGAAATTATCGGAAAACTTAAGACGTACGAAGAAAGGATTAAATTTAGAAAAAGTAGTCAGGAATATTATAGTGAGAAGTTGTTGTTCACACATCAAGGAAATGACAGAAGTTACGAACACAACAATAGACGAGGAGGAAGAAATCAGACACAAGGAAGAGGCCAAGGAAGATTCGCAAGAGATAACAGAAGTAAAGATAGTCATGATAAAGGAGGGAGAAACCCTGGAAATCAAAGCTACCAAAGAAGAGATATTAGAGAGATAGAATGCTACAATTGTCACAAATTTGGACACTACGCTAAGAGTTGTTCAGAACCAGATCATAGAAAAGAAGCCTCAAACCTCATTGAAGAAGACTTAGAACCAACGTTACTGATGGTTATTGATCAAGATTAGATCAAAAACAAGAAAAAAGAGAGAGAGAGAGAGAGAGATAGAGAGTAGACAAGGTCGAGATTAGACCAAAGAGAGTATGATTGATCGAGAGTAGATGATCAATCAAAGAAAAACTGATCAAGAGTAGATCGTTTTTCTTAAAAGGAGAGATTCAAAGAAGAATTGATCGAGAGAAGATCGTTTTTCTTAAAGTATGTTAGAGAAACCGAAGATTTGATTCAGCAAAATCAAATACAGATAGAGAGACCGCATTTGAGACACAGATGCAACATTTGAAACACAAATGCAGAGACAGTTAGAGAACCTAACAAGATTGAGATTGCACAAGCAAGAAGATGCAAGTGTTGCAAGATTGAGATTACACGAGCAAGAAGATGCAAGTGTTGAAGACAAACAGAAGAACAGAAGATTGAAGACTTGAAGAACAATCAAGATTAAGGGGGAGAATGTTAGTTTAATCTTGATTGTGTAATTAGTTTAGAGTTAAATATGTAATTGTATAAAGTATAAGGGCCTAGAATATCATGTAGTAAACATGAAGAGTTGCAACTATTCGTAAAAGTCGCAACCGTTCATGAAAGGGTACGTCCGAACCATTGTGTCGGTTCAGACACACCTCTTAGATTATTATAAATAGGAAGCATTGTAAAGATTGTAAAGTGTGTATTTCCAAGATTATTAATAAAAGTTCAGTTTAGTAAATCCTGTGATTGTTTATTTAGAGAGTTTTCCCAACAATATCAGCTATCCCAATATCCCAAAAGCTCGTATCTTCTGTCGTACCAAAATGCGATGATTCGGGATCGATCTTATTATTCATGTTTACGGCCTGGACTAGCTCCAGGACTTCCATTCGCATGAGAATGCATAAAACCATCGAAATAGAACTCAAGTCTTGTATTAAACATCAAACTAAATGCATGCATTTTCTTGCTTTTAATCGAAGGATCATGTCAAAGTATGAGGAGAAACCATAGTTCATTGTGTCACCAAGAGTCTTAAAGACTCGGAGTATTGTAGTTGTGTCAAGAGTCCGACACATAGCCATCATGACCCCTAGTCTTTAAGACTCGGGGTGGGATTCTCTTTGATCGTAGGTTGGTGACATTGACTATGTTTGTTTGATTACAACTTCATTGATCCTTCTAATTCTGTTATTTATCTATGTTTCGGGGTGGTCATCATTCATTTACTAAGTAATATATGCAAGTTTAGTGAGTGTGTGAGTCCGAGTCTTCTTTCTACGCTATGGGCTGTTGTGAGGCAGATCCCGAGACATTGTAGCATCCCTTAACTTAATTAACATTAACTAGCTTATTAATGTAACTTTTATTCAAAGTTTAAGTAATGAACTTTGAATTTGTTTATAAAAGTTATATGTAAGGCTAAAAGTGTTAATTATCAATAGTTGAGATTAAGGGGTACAAAATGTTATTTAACCATACTCTTAATAAATAAACACGTATTGATTAAATTGATGATCCATATTCATGTATCTGTTTTTCTCTCTAAACACACGATCAAATCACAGTTAAGCAAAACTTAACATCACACTAGAAATTTGAAGATGTTCTTCATCAATTCAACAAAAGAAGCACACATTTGAGAAATTAGGGTCTTATATACATACCCCACCCCACCCGAAAATCATTTTTATTTTTATCTTTAAAATAACATTATCAATTAATCAAGCTAAAAACTTTATTAAAATTCAAAGATTACAATACTACAACTAAAAAAAATAAAACACTAAAATTAAAAATAAAACATTATAATACTAAAATTAAAATTACTAGACGTAAAATAACATAAAATTTAAAAATACATTCCCAACCACACACGTGTCGTTATTTGTCGTTTCTTTTTTATTCTTCTTCTATTTCCATCATACGACGTTGTTGTCGATAAGTTGTGATTGCATATTACGTTTCTCTTCGAGAATATGAAGCTTTTGTTCGTGAAACCGCTCCATTTTTCCTCATGGACCCGATTACGTTCTTGAAAATTTCGATCAACTCGTCATCGGGTGGTGCCGTTTTTTCCTTTACGTTTCGGCGGTTCTTAGAATCGAACTTCATCGGATCCAGAAAATTGGGCATGTGATGAAGTTGTGTATGTATTCGAGTTTGAAGTTTTTGTCTTTTTGGGAGGTTGGTCATCCATATATTGGAAGTTGTGTACGGCTTGTTATCATTTGTCGCTTTATATTCGGCGTGCCATTTTAATTATATCGGCGTCACTTGTGCTTCTCATGTTTTGTCGAACTAGGTTGTTGTAAATTTGGACAAACTCTCCTACGTTTTTATTCAAATATCTCCATTTGGAGGAAACTTGGTGATGTGAATGATCAATTCCTCATTCGGAACGTTCCAAGAAGAGTTTCTTTACGTGTTTCCAAAAAGAGTTAGAAATTTGACTGTTATCTCGTATCCGGTCCTTCAACGTGTATATGTGAGCAGTCATGCATGCCACTTCTTCTGCTGGAGTCCATGGAATCTTTTTAATTTTGACGGTTTTGACGGAGCGACAATTTCTTGTGCTTTGTTGTTCGATAGAGGAGTAAATTGTGGTTTCGTGTCGTCTTCGGAATTATCCAAAATATGTGTCGGCTTCTGGTATTGTGATGCTTGTTGTGTAAAACTAATAGGTCGTTGTACTTGTGAAAATTGTGTGAAACCTTGAGGTGCAAAACCGGTAAAAATGTAGAAATTTGTGTTGTAGGAAATTGTGTATGTGAAAATTGTGGTGGTGAGAATTAGGTTGGCGGAGGCGAGTATAGTGTTTGAAATGGTGAGTACGTTGTGATGTCGAAAATAGATCGCTGAATCTGGTAGCAATTTCTTTTTCACGTCATTTGGAATTCCCATGAAAAATGTATATGTATGTACGTATATAAAGATTGGAAAAATGGTAGGGAATATTTTTATTTAATAACCATTAAAAAATGGGTTTTTTAAAAATATTGAACTAAAGGGAAGTGAGGTAGCTAAGCCGTTTGGGTGGGGGGTTTCGAGGTGATTTGGGGGTCGGGGGCTGGGGTTGTTCCTGTGCGGGGCAAAAGCCATGTAGGCCTCCCTGAAATCACACCGTCTCCACTCCCCTCTCTAAGTATAACATCCCAGTCTAGGGCTATTCATCAGTTTGGTTTATGGGTTATTAGGTTTCCTCGGTTTGAAAAATTTTGAAGACGAAACCGAAAACCGAGCCAAACCGATTTCAGATTGGACAAAACCAAACCGAAAACCAAGTTCAAAATCGGTTTGGTTCGGTTTGGAAACCAAGGAAACCGAATTCAAAATTGGATGCAGACATATTCAAATCTGAAACAAATATTGCAAAGAAGTCGTCAATTACCAAATCTGAAACAAATATAGGCATATACCGAATCTGAAACAAAAACTAAAACCCAAAACAAAATTGTTAAATACTTGAATCTGAAACAAGCAGCAATGGCGAGAGGAGACTAGCGGCGAAGAAGATGATGATGATAGGAGCCGCGAAGGAGAGAGGAGACTAGCGGCGATGGCGATGGCGAGAGGAGACGACCAACAACGATTCCGGTGAAGGCGGCGGCGCTAGGGTTTTGAGATGGAGGGTTCGACTTTTCGAGAGTTGGAGGCGGACACTTGAAACTTGAAAAAATGAAACTGGTGGCGTGGAGGCGGTGGAGCCGTGTACTGAAACAAATATAGGCATATACCAAATCTGAAACAAAAACTAAAACCTAAAACAAAACTGTTAAATACTTGAATCTGAAACAAGCAGCAATGGCGAGAGGAGACTAGCGGCAAAGAAGATGATGATGATAGGAGCCGCGAAGGAGAGAGAAGACTAGCGGCGGTGATGGCGATAGAAGACGACCAGCAACGATTCCGGTGAAGGCGGCAGCGCTAGGGTTTTGAGATGGAGGGTTCGACTTTTCGAGAGTTGGAGGCGGACACTTGAAAGTTGAAAAGTTGAAACTTGAAAAAATGAAACTGGTGGCGTGGAGGCGGTGGAGCCGTAAACTGTGGTTGAAAACTTGAAATGCATATTATTTCTTTATATTTACTTACTTGTATTGCATAATGCTTATTATTTAATTCTTTTTAATTAAAAACCAAATTCGGTTTTCAGTTTGGTTTGCTCTGAAAAAAGGAAAACCGATCATCAAACCGAAAACCATATTGTGAAATTCGGTTTGGAACCAAACCAAACTGAAAACTGCTTTATAAATTTAGTTTGGTTTATTCGAATTTGGTGCGGTTTGGTTTCGGTTTCTTCGAGTCCAAACCAAATATTGGACACCCCTAGCTCAGACCACCCAGAGACAAGATGTTGTCCACTTTGCAGGGCCGGCCCAAAGGGGGGGGGGGGTGAACTGGGCCTCGGCCCAGGGCAACAATTGCAAGAGGGCATCACTCAAATGGGCTAACATACCCATTGCTAGCTTCATTTTTAAACCTGTATAGCCATATCTGCCCAACCCAAGTAGTGAACCGCCTGCTAAGGAATTCGCAGGAGCTAAATTAAGGAATTCTCAGGTGCAGACTTCAAAGCGACGAGCAGAGCAACCGCCTGCTTGCTTGGAAATCGACGACAACAGTGAGCCAGAAGACGAGGCAGCGAGCAGCCAGAAGACGAGGCTCTCTGCCTCTCTTAGCCTCTCCAGCAGTGAGCCAGAAGAAGAGGTGTCTACAGCAGCTGCTTGCTTCAACCCTTCAATCCATCGATATATGGTTCAGTCCTCGCAAATCAGGTTCTCAAATCTCACTTCTCCCTTTTCAATCGACAATCGATCACTGCTCAAATCAATTAGTTGCTTGAATGCTTGCTTAAAATCAATCAGTTAGTTCCTTGATTAAAATCAATCAATTGCTTGAATGCTTGCTTGAAGACCACAACTGTGATTGTAAAGAGTGGAGACTGTGAATCTGTGATTGAAGACTACAACTGTGAATAAGGTACCGTGAATCACATACTGTGAATATGATATTAGAGACTGTGAATCAGTGATTGGACTATTGGACACTATGGAGACTGTGTTTCTTGTTTGAATGCTTGCTTCAATAGAGTGGAGACTTCTGTGAATCTGTGATTGTAGACTACAACTCCGAATAAGGTACCATATATATTAAAGACTTTAAGCCATTCTGTGATCAGTAACCTATTTGACAGAATGTCTATTTGAATGCCTATTTCACTATTTGAATGCCTGATCAAAATTGAAATGATTTTATTTATCAATCAGTATTTATATGCATACTGTTTTTATCAATTGGATGAATTGGAAGAACATCCCTTTGTCAATTAGTTCATTTGAAATATTTTTTGTTGTTTAAATGTATGCAGTTTAGTCAAAGGGATATGAGGCACTGCTCTGTCAAATAGGCATTCTGTAAAATAATTTTTGCCAATGTATCTTTGATTCAGTAATTCAATTGCTTGTTTGATTTTTTCAAATAGGCTTTCGGGAAAATATTTCGTTTCCGGTAGATTTAATTATTTATTTATGTTATATTTGATAGTGAATGTTTATGTATCCGTAACATATTATTTTTAATAAAATTCGGCATGGGAATGAACAGCCTAGTTTGACTAGGTTCCAAACCCCTAAAAATTAGTGTGTGTTTTTGTTTGGGAATTTATATGGGCATTTTTTTTGTTGGTCGCCCTGGACATTAAAAGCTGTAGGACCGGCCCTGGCGCTTTGGCAAAGGCTGCACGGTTTTGTTCCTGGAAGCCAAGCCATAGGCCCGTCCCAAAATGCGTCTTGGTGGATAGAGACAACCTCACCCTTATATGGGCATATTAGTTTCTCCTCTCCACCGATGTGGGATGTTACAATCCCTCCCCCATGGGAACACAGCGTCCCTGCTGTGCACATCAACCCGGTGTCTGGCTCTGATACCAACTATAACAGCCCAGACCACCCCGAGACAAGATATTGTCCGCTTTGGCAAAAGGCCGCACGATTTTGTTCCTGGAAGCCAAGCCATAGGCCCGGCCCAAAACGCGTTTTGGTGGATAGAGACAACTTCACCATTATATGGGCATATTAGGTTCTCCTTTCCACCGATGTGGGATGTTACAACATCCATATTGAATGAACCTTTTCATTTTTAACAGCCCAAACTACCCCGAGACAAGTTATTGTTCGTTTTGGCAAAGGCCGCACAGTTTTGTTTCTGGAAGCCAAACCATAGGCCCGCCCCAAAACGCGTCTTGGTGGATAGAGACAACAACACCCTTATATGACCATATTGGTCTCTGCTCTACACCAATATGGGATGTTACAATCCCTCCCCCATGGGAACACATCGTCCCCGCTGTGCACATCGACCCGGTGCCTGACTTTGATACCAACTTTAACAGCCCAGACCACCCCGAGACAAGTTATTGTCCGCTTTGGCAAATGCCGCACGATTTTGTTTCTGGAAGCCAAGCCATAAGCCCGCCCCAAAACGCGTCTTGGTGGATAGAGACAACATCACCCTTATATGGGCATATTGGTTTCTCTACTCCACCGATATGAGATGTTACATCATTTGATCATCGTTTGATAGCATCCTAACACCATCTTCTAATTCTTCATGCCCAAGAACATAGTAAAATGACATGTTTCTGACTTTAGTGGATGAATAAACTAGACCATAAAACCCATTGTAATCTAGATTATCAAAGTTAATATCCATAAAAGTCTTCACCATACAGAATGGATATATTAATACAAGTTCTTTTCCAAACACCCCAGCATAAAACAAATCAAAAGAAAAAGATTTTGCTTGGGATGATGATGATGCCATTCTCCTGTAAAAAAATCGAAATTAGGGTTCATAATCAAAATGAGGGTTCATAATGAAAAATTAGGATTCATACTCAAAATCAGGGTTCATAATCAACGATTAGGGTTCAATTCACTTACTTGGTCTGTTGACTTCGTTCGTCCATGGAGGTCCGTTGTAGTTCGTCGTTATCTGTCCAAGATTTTCGTTGAGATCGTCCGTGGGGTTCGACGACTTCGTCGAGGTCAATGGCGTAAAAAGGGTCAGCTAAGAGTAAATGGGTAATAAGGAGTAAAAGAGGTAAAAGCAAATAAATGATGATGATATCCACGTCACCGGCCATGTAGGATTTATTACCGGTATCACCAGTTACAAGTCATTTATTTCACAAAACTAACATCGAAACAGTAACATGAGAAGTTTTATGGTAAAAAATAACATGAAGGGACTAAATCGCTAAAAATTAAAAAAACATGTTGGTTTTTTTCAAAATAAACATTTTTAGTTATATATTAGTGATAAAAATATAATAATATAAAGTTGAAGGATGATAATATAAACATTTAAACTTAATACTTTGACTCGATTACTATTCGTATTTAGGTCGAGTTCGATTAATAATATTTAGGTCGAGTTCGATTAATAACGAGTCGATTTTAAATTGTCTCTTTTTTGCACCCTTAGCTAAGCAACTACGTTTCGCAAACCCTAAAAATAGCGGCCTACATCGCTATATATATCCGAGGCTTATTAGTCATTGAGTGGGTGAGACAGATGGATGCCACGTAGGGAGAGACTGTTTTCCAAGAAGGCTATAAATTGCGAGCCTGACTGACAGAGACACATATACTTCAGTATTAGGGTTTATTTTAATCATCTCTCTCTACATTACCTCCCAGCCTCCCTCTCTGTGAACAGCACCACCATCGAAGTGGGATGTGAACAGATCTGAACCATCGCACCAACATCATCGAAGACCAAAATTCTTGTTTTTTTGTTTTGAATGCACCGATTTATGATTTTTGTTACCCTTCGAGAATGGCGATGGTTTGGATAATTTCTGTACACGATTCTGTTTTAGATTTATGCGATTGAGTTTGTTTTGGGTTTTCCGGTGAGGTTCCGGCTGGATTCTAGCAACATGGTCTTTACTGACGATGAACCCTAGAACCGGTGATATTCCGCACCTTCCGGTATGAACAGCCTCGTAAAACATCAACGAAAATTAGAAAACATCTTGTAAATCGGAAACCTTCGAAAACTCTCATTTAAAAATACATGATTTGAACACGTTTTTTAGGTTTTTGGGGTTTTCATGATTTTTTAGGAAACAGGGGGTGTTTTCGTGAACTAAACGCTGCCGGGTTTTTGTCTTTTTCACATAGGCGCAGCTTGCCAGCTTATGTTAGCCCAATTTGTTTTACAGATCTGATTTCATGGACAATCGTCTTTAAAATCAAGCATGAAATGAGTTCGCTTGAAATGTCGAAGTGGCGGAGGCCGTTAGGGTTTGTAGCTGAGTTCGAAAATGAGGAAGAGAACTCAGAAGGCTTCTGATTTTCTAGAATCCAGTCAACAAGGTATACTGCCTCTACTGATTTTCGTAATTTGCTTCATATGGAATTATCTATCCCTATCGTTTTTTTTAAAAATATTTTATCCCTTGTGGAAATTAAAATAAGAAATCGTGTTTCTGTAAATTGGATTTAAAATAAGAAATCGGTTGGACTCTTATTGATTCTGATCAGGTAATTAAATTTCAGCTTCAGTGCCGTCCCTTTCTTGGTGCTTCTTAGATATCCTTAATCAATATGACATTTTCGAGTTTGCAAAGAAGGAATATCATATAGGCTGTTTAGGGAATATAATATATAGGCTGTCTGAGGGAATATGCAGTCGTTTGAAATTGCATTTGTCTTGTGGTGAAAGATTTCTTGCTGGTTAATGAAATTGCATTAGTGTATGATTGAAACACAATATCATCATCTTCTTTGTTCTCTTTTCATCACTGATAGAAATGGGGAGGTCTATTTCCAACGAGTATTTCCATAATTCTAGACTGATCTAATCTGTGTGAACCGTCTTGGGGTTAATGACACGTGTGAGCTTCATATTTTCTTCGATATTCCCAAGATGGCTAATCTTATTACCCATTTATTATTGTACTTCCTTTTGCAGATTCAGTTAGGACTATGGAAATAGGAAAATCAAATGAATTGGCCTTAACTTAATTAACATTAACTAGCTTATTAATGTAACTTTTATTCAAAGATTAAGTAATGAACTTTGAATTTATTGGTTTTGGTCGGTACGATTCTTGGACAGTGATGCTTTTTTTAAGAGCACAAACAGTGTGACCAAATGAACGCTAATTTTGTTCTTTATTTCGCATAGTGATCGCGAGACAAGCTTATGAGTTTATTATGGATTTAATTATTTATGTTCGACACTGATGGATAAGCAAATAATATTTACGAAACAGTCGACTGCCCTGCACGCTAATATGAGATGCAACTTTATGAACACTTAATCTAGACTCTACATCTATGGAAAGACTTGGGACATCCTCCACAGAGCAATATGCCTCCTCCTTTGTGACAAGCTGTGTACACACATCGTCGTTGATCTTTGGCAGATGTTCGTAATTTTTTTTAAATATGCTACATATTGATGGATGGAAACTATATTCTGAAGGGAAATGTTTCTGTAGCTGAAATCATTTTAAGAAGGATTATCTTTATATTATGTAGAAGAACCTGAAGGGGTTGTGTCTATAATGTGGGTTTGGTTTGGTAACTTATGGTTTTTTGTGTAGGTGGCTTGTTTGGCATTGCTGTGTTAGAGGAACATTTTACTATCTTCTCTCGTACACACATGCTGGTCAAACCGCCCATAAAAAATGCATCTCACCAGACACATTTAGCGACACGACACCATCACGTTTTTTTTTTTGCATAATTTATCGATACTTTTGTTATAATGTTACAGGCTGTGGACACATTTTGTTTCACATATAGCGTCTCTCTGTCGTGGGCAGCATTTTAAGAGTTGAATTTTGAACGTCTGACAAAGATAAACGATGATGTTTGCAAAGTTTGTAACAAAGGCTGGTGCCTGTTGCATGCGATAATCCAAGGTCTTTACACAAAGGGAAAGTTTAAATTGAGCATTGATTTGTCATCTATCAGGTTAGGGTGCTAGGTGTTCGAGCGTTCTATTATTTTCTAAATTCTTAAGAAATCAAGGTCAAACATAAATGAACATGTCCATGGTCTACTTGAGGAAGTTGGCTTTTAATGACTACGTGATATAAAGAGTCGGGTTTGCATTGTTGGTTCGTGTTGTGCATTTAAAGAAAGCTTCCCTCTCAAGACATAATATTGCCTTAGCTCTATGATGTTTGAGAGACCATGCCAATTTTGTTGCAGCTTGGAGGGTTTCAGGACTTGATTCGATAAACAAGATGGAATGCAATAGGAAGGCTTTGCATATGTGTTGTTGATAAGCCAGATAAACGTGAACTTCTTGCATGTTCGTTATACAGGTAACAACTCTGTTGTATGTTCCATAACACAGCGTGTCGGCATCCTAAATGTTGCTGCATTTATATAAAATCATGGAATCCTGTTCTAATTACTTTGTTTGCGTGCAGATCCTATGAATTTAGAGAAAGCAGCTTGAATGGTTGAACTATTATTGATTATGACCAGGTAATTAAATTTCAGCTTCAGTGCCGTCTTTTTCTTGGTGCTTCTTGGATATCATTAATCAATTTAACATTTTCGAGTTTGCAAAGAAGGAATATCATATAGGCTGTTTAGGGAATATAATATATAGGAAAATCAAATGAATTGTACTTCCTTTTGCAGATTCAGTATTTCAGTTAGGACTATGGAAATAGGAAAATCGCATGAATTGGCCTTGGGTTCCACACAATTCATTGGGTTCTGGCCGGTAAGATTCTTCGACAGTGATGCTCTTTTTAAGTGCACAAACAGTGTGACCAAATTAACGCTAATTTTGTTCTTTATGTCGCATAGTGATCGCGAGACAAGCTTATGAGTTTATTATGGATTTAATCATTTATGTTTGACACTGATGGATAAGCAAATAATAATTACGAAACCGTCGACTGCCCAGCACGCTAATATCAGATGCAACTTTATGAACACTTAATCTAGACTCTACATCTATGGAAAGACTTGGGACATCCACCACAGAGCAATATGCCTCCTCCTTTGTGACAAGCTGTGTCCACACATCGTCGTTGATCTTTGGCAGATGTTCGTAATTTTGTTTTAAATATGCTACATATTGATGGATGGAAACTATATTCTGAAGGGAAATGTGTCCGTAGCTGAAATCATATTAAGTAGGATTATCTTTATATTATGTAGAAGAACCTGAAGGGGTTGTGTCTATAAAGTGGGTTTGGTTTGGTAACTTATGGTTTTTTGTGTAGGTGGTACTTTTGGCATTGCTGTGTTAGAGGAACATTTTTGCATTTTCTCTTGTACACACATGCTGGTCAAACCACCCATAAAAAATACATCTCACCGGACACATTTAGCGACACGACACCATCACGTTTTTTTTTTTGCGTAATATATCGATACTTTTGTTATAATGTTACAGCCTGTGGATACATTTTGTTTCACATACAGCGTCTCTCTGTCGATGGCAGCTTTTTAAAAGTTGAATTTTGAACGTCTGACAAAGATAAACGATGATGTTTGCAAAGTTTGTAACAAAGGCTGATGCCTGTTGCATGCGATAATCCAAGGTCTTTACATAAAGGGAAAGTTTAAATTGAGCATTGATTTGTCATCTATCATGTTATGGTGCTAGGTGTTCGAGCGTTCTATTATTTTCTAACTTCTTAAAAAATCAAGGTCAAACATAAATGATCATGTCCATGGTCTACTTGAGGAAGTTTGCTTTTTAATGACTACGTGATATAAAGAGTCGGGTTTGCATTTTTGGTTCGTGTTGTGCATTTAAGGAAAGCTTCCCTCTCAAGACATGTATATTGCTTTAGCTCTATGATGTGTGTGAGACCCGATGCCAATTTTGATGCACCTTAAGGATTTCAGGACTTGATTCGATATAGAAGATGGTATGCAATAGGAAGGCTTTGCATATGTGTTGTTGATAAGCCAGATAAACGTGAACTTGTTGCATGTTCGTTATACAGGTAACAACTCTGTTATATGTTCCATAACACAGCGTGTCGGCATCCTAAACGTTGCTGCATTTATATAAAATCATGGAATCTTGTTCTAATTACTTTGTTTGCGTGCAGATCCTATGAATTTAGAGAAAGCAGCTTGAACGGTTGGACTCTTATTGATTATGATCAGGTAATTACATTTCAGCTACAGTGCCGTCTTTTTCTTGGTGCTTCTTAGATATCATTAATCAATTTAACATTTTCGAGTTTGCAAAGAAGGAATATCATATAGGCTGTTTAGGGAATATAATATATTAGGAAAATCACATGAATTGTACTTCCTTTTGCAGATTCAGTTAGGACTATGGAAATAGGAAAATCACATGAATTGGCCTTGGGTTCCACGCAATTCATTGGGTTCTTTCCGGTAAGATTCTTTGACAGTGATGCTCTTTTTAAGTGCACAAACAGTGTGACCAAATGAACGCTAATTTTGTTCTTTATGTTGCATAGTGATCGCGAGACAAGCTTATGAGTTTATTATGGATTTAATCATTTATGTTTGACACTGATGGATAAGCAAATAATAATTACGAAACAGTCGACTGCCTAGCACGCTAATATCAGATGCAACTTTATGAACACTTAATCTAGACTCTACATCTATGGAAAGACTTGGGACATCCTCCACAGAGCAATATGCCTCCTCCTTTGTGACACGCTGTGTACACACATCGTCGTTGATCTTTGGCAGATGTTCGTAAGTTTGTTTTAATTATGCTACATATTGATGGATGGAATTTATATTCTGAAGGGAAATGTGTCCGTAGCTGAAATCATATTAAGTAGGATTATCTTTATATTATGTAGAAGAACCTGAAGGGGTTGTGTCTATAATGTGGGTTTGGGTTGGTAACTTATGGTTTTTTGTGTAGGTGGCTTGTTTGGCATTGCTGTGTTAGAGGAACATTTTTTCATTTTCTCTTGTACACACATGCTGGTCAAACCACCCATAAAAAATGCATCTCACCGGACACATTTTGCGACACGACACCAACACGTTTTTTTTTTGCGTAATATATCGATACTTTTGTTATAATGTTACAGCCTGTGGATACATTTTGTTTCACATACAGTCTCTCTGTCGATGACAGCTTTTTAAGAGTTGAATTTTGAACGTCTGACAAAGATAAACGATGATGTTTGCAAAGTTTGTAACAAAGGCTGATGCCTGTTGTATGCGATAATCCACGGTCTTTACATAAAGGGAAAGTTTAAATTGAGCATTGAATTGTCATCTATCATTTTAGGGTGCTAGGTGTTCGAGCGTTTATTATTTTCCAACTTCTTAAAAAATCAAGGTCAAACATAAATGATCATGTCCATGGTCTACTTGAGGAAGTTTGCTTTTAATGACTACGTGATATAAAGAGTCGTGTTTTCATTGTTGGTTCGTGTTGTGCATTTAAGGAATGCTTCCCTCTCAAGACATGTTTATTGCCTTAGCTCTATGATGTGTGTGAGACCCGATGCCAATTTTGATGCACCTTAAGGGTTTCAGGACTTGATTCGATATAGAAGATGGTATGCAATAGGAAGGCTTTGCATATGTGTTGTTGATAAGCCAGATAAACGTGAACTTGTTGCATGTTCGTTATACAGGTAACAACTCTGTTATATGTTCCATAACACAGCGTGTCGGCATCCTAAACGTTGCTGCATTTATATAAAATCATGGAATCCTGTTTTGATTACTTTGTTTGCTTGCAGATCCTATGAATTTAGAGAAAGCAGCTTGAACGGTTGGATTATTATTGATTATGATCAGGTAATTAAATTTCAGCTTCAGTGCCGTCTTTTTCTTGGTGCTTCTTGGATATCATTAATCAGTTTCACATTTTCGTGTTTGCAAAGAAGGAATGTCATATAGGCTGTTTAGGGAATATAATATATAGGAAAATCACATGAATTGTACTTCCTTTTGCAGATTCAGTTAGGACTATGTCACATGAATTTGCCTTGGGTTCCATGCAATTCATTGGGTTCTGGTCGGTACGATTCTTGGACAGTGATGCTTTTTTTAAGTGCACAAACAGTGTGACCAAATGAACGCTAATTTTGTTCTTTGTGTCGCATAGTGATCGCGAGACAAGCTTATGAGTTTATTATGGATTTAATCATTTATGTTTGACACTGATGGATAAGCAAATAATAATTACGAAACAGTCGACTGCCCAGCACGCTAATATCAGATGCAACTTTATGAACACTTAATCTAGACTCTACATCTATGGAAAGACTTGGGACATCCTCCACAGAGCAATATGCCTCCTCCTTTGTGACAAGCTGTGTACACACATCGTCGTTGATCTTTGGCAGATGTTTGTAATTTTGTTTTAAATCTGCTACATATTGATGGATGGAAACTGTATTCTGAAGGGAAATGTGTCCGTAGCTGAAATCATTTTTAGTAGGATTATCTTTATATTATGTAAAAGAACCTGAAGGGATTGTGTCTATAATGTGGGTTTGGTTTGGTTACTTATGGTTTTTTGTGTAGGTGGCTTGTTTGGCATTACATTTTTTTATCCTTTTGTACACACATGCTGGTCAAACCTCCCATAAAAAATTCATCTCACCGGTTACATTTTGCGACACGACACCATCACGTTTTTTTGGTCGTAAGTTGGTGACATTGACTATGTTTGTTTGATTACAACTTCATTTATCCTTCTAATTATGTTATTTATCTACATTTCGGGGTGGTCATCATTCATTTTCTATGTAATATATGCAAGTTTAGTGAGTGTGCGAGTCCGAGTCTTCTTTCTACGTTGTGGGCTGTTGTGAGGCAGATTCCGAGACATTGTAGCATCCCTTAGCTTAATTAACATTAACTAGCTTTTTAATGTTACTATTATTCAAGGTTTAAGTAATGAACTTTGGATTTATTTATAAAAGTAATGTTTAGGGCTTAAAGTGAGTGTTATCAATAGTTGAGATTAAGGGGTACAAAACGTTATTTAACCATGCTCTGAATGAATAAACATGTATTGATTAAATTGATGATCCATTTTCATCTATATGCTTTTCTCTCTAAACACACGTTCAAACATACTGTTAAGCAAAACTTAACATCACATTCCTCAATTCAACAAAAGAAGCACACATTTGAGAAAATAGGGTCT
Source organism: Centrapalus pauciflorus (assembly GCA_020465985.1). NCBI lineage: Eukaryota > Viridiplantae > Streptophyta > Magnoliopsida > Asterales > Asteraceae > Centrapalus > Centrapalus pauciflorus. The sequence goes on from JAANYP010001790.1 coordinate 448,572, forward strand.
TTTATACATTCCCCACCCCTACCGAATATCATTTTATTTTTATCCTTAAAATAACATTATCAATTAATCAAGCTAAAAAACTTCATTAAAATTCAAAGATTACAATACTACAATTATAAAAAAAAATTTAACACTAAAAATTAAAAATAAAACATTATAATACTAAAATTAAAGTTACCAGACGTAAAATAACATAAAATTTAAAACTACATTCCCAACCACACACGTGTCGTTATTTGTCGTTTCTTGTTTAGAACGAGTTCCAAAACCAAACCGAATAGATGACTGTGATCTTCCATTATAAAATGTAAGTTTTTTTATTCTTCTTCTTTTTCCATCATACGACGTTGTTGTTGATAAGTTGTGATTGCATATTACGTTTCTCTTCGAGAATATGAAGCTTTTGTTCGTGAAACCGCTCCATTTTTTCCTCACGAACCCGGCTATGTTCGTTGAAAATTTCGATCAACTCGTCATCGGGTGGTGCCGTTTTTTCCCTTTACGTTTCGGCGGTTCTAAGAATCGAACTTCATCGGATCACGAAAATTGGAAACTCAATGAAGTTGTGTATGTATTCGAGTTTGAACTTTTTGTCTTTTTGGGAGGTTGGTCATCCATTGGAGGTTGGGCCTTCCATTTTGGATGATCACGTACCACCTCCCAACATTTGGTGTGCCTAAATTGCTTGTTATCATTTGTCGCTTTATATTCGGCGTGTGTCATTTTAATTATATCGGCGTCACTTGTGCTGCTCATGTTTTGTCGAACGAGGTTGTTGTAAATTTGGACAAACTCTCCTACGTTTTTATTCAAATATCTCCATTTGGAGGAAACTTGGTGATGTGTATGATCAATTCCTTATTCGGAACGTTCCAAGAAGAGTTTCTTTACGTGTTTCCAGAAAGCGTTAGAAATTTGATTGTTATCTCGTATCCAGTACTTCAACGCGTATATATGAGCAGTCATGCATGCCACTTCTTCTGTTGGAGTCCATGGAATCTCTTTATTTTCGACGGTTTTGACGGAGCGGCAATTTCTTGTGCTTTGTTGTTCGATAGAGGAGTAAATTGTGGTTTCGTATCGTCTTCGGAATTATCCAAAATATATGTCGGCTTCTGGTAATGTGATGCTTGTTGTGTAAAACTAATAGTTCGTTGTACTCGTGAAGATTGTGATTTGCAAATATTGTGTGAAACCTTGAGCTGCAAAACCAGTAAAAATGTAGAAATTTGTGTTATAGGAAATTGTGTATGTGAAAATTGTGGTGGTGAGAATTAGGCTGGTGGAGGTGAGTATAGTGTTTGAAATGGTGAGTACGTTGTGATGTCGAAAATGGATCGTTGGATCCGGTAGCAATTTCTTTTTCACGTCATTTGGTTTCCATGAAAAGTGTATATGTATATAAAGATTGGGAAATGGTAGGAAATATTTTTATTTAATAACCATTAAAAAATGGTTTTTTAAAAAAATTGAACTAAAGGGAAGCGAGGTAGCTAAGCCGTTTGGGTGGGGGGTTTCGAGGTTGAAACACCCTTCCAACTAAAATAGATGTTTCACGAACAATTAACAATAAATATCAAAATATACTTGCGGAAATGTGGTCAGATTTAAATTTTCAATATTCAAAAGCCCTTAACATGATACTTCCCACTTTGTCACCTAATAATGAGCAAAGTGGTGGGTATCATGGATAGGAGTAGATGATGTTACAAATTCTAAACATCCAGATTATTTAACCATGCATAAAAGCTAAGTTCATTCTCGAGCATATACCAAAACGGGAGTCCACTAAATCCCCCTCCCAAAGCTTTATCAAAGATATGCGAACACAATGGAGCCGCTAGTCATGGTCCAATCCACTACCAAGATGGTCAGGTGTGATGCTTTCCTTTACCTGAAAGGGGTTTAACAACTAAAAAGGGTCAACAAAGTTGGGTGAGCTGCTAGATTAGAATGATACATAATATACATGCATGCAATGATAAACAACGAATATGTTCAATAACCAATATGGTCAAGTGCTCAATTTAGGCTTAGAGTTAGCCCAACATATTGCTCAATTTAGGCTTAGAGTTAGCCCAACATATTGCTCAATTCAGACTTAGAGCTAGTCCAACGTCTTGCTCAATTAGACTTAGAGCTAGTCCAACATTATTGCTCAATTTAGGCTTAGAGCTAGCCCAACATTATTGCTCAATTTAGACTTAGAGCTAGTCCAACATTTCCATGGATATCCAGGTTAGGTCATCTGAGAGCATATCAAGCATGGTGAAGTCCAGCGTGCCTCACACAAGCCCAAATAAATCATTCATAGAAGGAATGAAAGCAAGTACGCAACAACTATCAACATGTCAACAGTTAGCTCCACAAGGTATTCAACGAGGTATAGCTCCACAAAGCACATCAAGTATAGTGAGGTCCAATGTGCCTCACATAAGCCCAAACAAATCATTCTTAAAAGAAAAGAAATCAAGTATGTAACAATTATCAATATGTCACCCATAGCTCCTCAAAGTATTCAACAAGGTATGACTTCACAAAGTATATCAAGTATAGTGAGGTCCAATGTGCCTCACATAAGCCCAAACAAATCTCTCATAGAAGGAAAGAAATCACGTATGAAACAATTATCAATATGTCAACACATAGCTCCTCAAGGTATTCAACAGGGTATAGCTTCACAAAGCATATCAAGTGTGATGTGGCCCAACGTGCCTCACATAAGCCCAAAGAATCATACACGTGAGAATTGGGGGTACACATGCATCTACTATCAAAATGTCAACAATCAATTCAACCCTAGGTGAGATCAAATGGAAGCATATCAAGTATGGTGAGGTCCAATGTGCCTCACATATACCCAAATAATCATATATGTGAGAATTGAGGGTACATATGCATCTTCTATCGCAATATCAACAATTAACTCAACTCTAGGTGATATCAAATGAAAGCATATCAAGTGCGGTGAGGTCCAAGGTGCCTCACATATGTCCAATGAATCAACATGTAAGAACTGAGAGCAAATAGACTACCATTATCAATGTATCAACAATTAGCTTAACAACACGTTCAATGAGGCAAAACAACAATATACATGAACATTATGTAACACTAATACTAGACCTCACAGTGATCGGTTTATTGGATTCCCAAGCCTTCCAACGAAGTCACATTAGCCTCAAGAATGGCTAAAGTTTGCAATCAAGCTCCTTTCGACTCGATTCACCTAAAAGCATTCATAACGCGCACCCGTAAGCCCCGAACACAATATAAGCCCCTAAGAGTAGTCTAAGAGTATTGGCACATCAAACCGAAAGTACTAAGTCCAAATGAGTCCCTACAAGTTCTGGAGTGGATCAAAGGCCCTCAAACCCTTTAAACATTTAATTTAGAGGTGTAATGAACGTAAAGACCCAAGCATCGACCCCCGACCAAGAAAAATCCATTTTTGGGCCACAAACATGGTCATGGCGCGTCCAAGGGATAGGTCGCGCCGCTACCAACCCCCTGCCCCCTCTGCCTGCACCTTAAATGCCCAAAAATGCACCAAAACTCTCATAAATGCTTCCGACCATTGAAATGGACTTTACCAACCATATAATTAGCATATTAAGGTCCCTTAAACATCTCTAAACATATTAGAACCATTTCATAACATTCCATGATCCCGCGGAGTTCATACGGACTCCGAATGAGTCCGAAAATGACTGAAAACTCTAACCGACGACACCGAGCTCCAATTGAGCTTGGATTCAATTCCAACCAATCCCATAGCCATATTAAACATATTTAGGCCATGTTTAGACATTCAAATTACATCTAAGCATAAAAACTCAATCCCAAAATGTTTTGGAACTCATTGAGGCATTTCACCGAACACTTGGCGTGCGGTTTAGCCTTAAAACACCATTTTGAGTTCTTGCACGTATTTTGTGTTTACCAACTCAAGTAAACACTTTAATAACACACTGAACACTTTCCAAACACATTATACTAATAGAATTTTATTGCTTCATGAAGTTCATACGAACTCCAAACGGGTTCCAAATGACCAAAACCCTAACTAAGCCTTCAAAACTCCAAATGAGTTCCTACTAGCTTCCATTTAATTCCATTGCTATTAATAACATGATTGGACCATAATATATCATATGAGTTATGCAAAAACACTATAAACCCATCTCATCCACCATTGGAGCTCAAATGGAGCTCCAACTTGGGTTTTTACTCAAATCACCAATCCAACCCACTAAATCACGAACTTATGACTCAAATATGATTATAAACCATAAACATTAACATATACATGATTTTTTAGTCATTTACTAACTCAACCCAATAAAACCCACTTAGAGTTCAATTCTCCATCAATGGAGAAATGGAGAAGATAGAGAAGAGTAGAGATGATTATACCTTCAATATGCTTCTAATATCAAGATTTTGAGCTTCAATCTTCAACTTTGCTCATCAAAACCCCCAAAACCCTAGCTCCCTTCTTCTTTCTCACTTCTCTTCCTAAATTTGCAAAAATGAAATTGTGTGTGTGTGTGTGTGTGGTCTTGAACGACCAAATAGAAGAAAAGGGGAAGGGATATTGGCCTTTGGCCATCCCAACCCTCCATCTTTCATCCATTTGACAAACCTAACCCTTCCTCATCTCTTTCATTTTTTTCTAAATAAAACTACAATGCTACTAGATGCAACAATTACATAATTCAATACCCAACCAAGTAGTTTTGACATAATTATAGTGTAACATCCCACATCGGCGGAGAGGAGAAACCAACATGCCCATATAAGGGTGAGGTTGTCTCTATCCACCAAGACGCGTTTTGGGGCGGGCCTATGGCTTGGCTTCCAGAAACAAAACCATGCGGCCTTTGCCAAATCGGACAATATCTTGTCTCGGGGTGGTCTGGGCTGTTATAAGTGGTATCAGAGCCAGGCACTGGGTCGATGAGCACAACGGGGACGCTGTGTTCCCATGGGGGAGGGATTGTAACATCCCACATCGGTGGAGAGGAGAAACCAACATGCCCATATAAGGGTGAGGTTGTCTCTATCCACCAAGACACGTTTTGGGGCGGGCCTATGGCTTGGCTTCCAGAAACAAACCCGTGCGGCCTTTGTCAAAGCGGACAATATCTTGTCTCGGGGTGATCTGGGCTGTTATATATAGTAAATGGATTCAAACACTATATTAAACCATTTTTATGTTATACTAATCATTATTTAGTTGTCAAAGTACATTACCTATTTTTGTCATTTCAGTACCACTCAGCATTTTATTTTTCTTTAATCATTCAAGTCCCAATAATAGCAATCATCACAAATATTTGGTAATTAACTCATAATATTACACTTAAGTTCACAATTATAATTGTTTCACAAAGTTAATTACTCTTTTAATTATTAGGGTGTTACAGAGGTGATGTGGGGTCGGGGGGCTGGGGTTGTTCTTGTGCGGGGCAAAAGCCATGTAGGCCTCCCCGAAATCACACCGTCTCCACTCCCCTCTCTAAGTATGATTAAAAAAAGAATATAATAAAAATATAATGGATACAAGTAGTAAAATGTATTATAGAAAAAAAATGATAAAAATGAAGCTTTAGAGACTTACCGAAAGGAAATGGATGGCTAAGAGTCTAAGATTATGTCATAGAATGCAATCATGGAAGGCAGAAAACAAGTTTATACTTAAATTTTAATATTCAAAACCAATATACGTATACATGTGTGTGTGAGCGTGCACACGCACACACTTTATGACCTAGTTTAGGGATCAACATAGGGCGGTTCAGTTTTTTAAACGAAGGAACCGTTTGGTTCCGGTTTGGATTATCGGTTTTTCGGTTTAGTTCGATACTTTAATTCACTAAACTACTAACTTAGGCATTGAATTAGTATTTTAGCAAGTTCATCATGTGAAAATATAATAAGTATGTTTATACCAATTAATTAGCATTCATTACATCACATATAATTAAAATAAGCAAAACTATTAACCATATCAATTAAATAGAATTTTAACATCACAAATATCAATTATATATATGAAGTTGAAAAATGATTTCATGTGAATATAAAGAAATAAAACTTTGTAATGTAGAACATAACAACAATATGAGTGATAGTAAATATAACTCAATAGATATATAAAATATTGGGGTAAAGCCATACAATAACAACCTACTTTTGAAAATGTATCGATATGGTACGTCTACTTTTTTAATTGTCTATATAGTACGTGTACTTTAATTTTCTGTATCGATATGGTCATTCTACATAATAGAGCCCGGTTTTTATATACGAAATAGGGATTTAATGGTATGAAAAGCATGGGTCTATTACAAATATGGTCATATCGGTTTGAAAAATTGAAGTATAGGTAACATATCGATATTTAGAAAAGTAGACATACCATATTGATAAATTTTCAAAAGTAGATTACTATTGTACGGCTTTACCCCTAAAATATTTGAAAACTTAATTTAATATACTGGTTCGGTACAGTTTTGAGAGGAAATACAAAACCAAACCATTTACTCTGGTTTTTTCGTTTTGGTTTTTTTGGTTTTTGGTTTTCCCAATTTTTTGATTTTTTTGGATTGGTTTTTTGGTTTCCAGTTTGGTTTTTGCTCACCCATAATGTTGTTAATGGCGTGCCCGCTCCACAGGATGTCACGCCAGGTTTATCTTGTATGCGAAATATTTCCCAACGGAAAAGACAAGCAACTACACTGAAAACTGAACCACCGGAACATCAACCCTAGGGTTAGGCCGGCAGGCTCTGTTTGTCATCCTACGGATAACAGCAAACAAGCAGGTGCCATAACCACTTTGTAGAGCACTCATTGCCCCGTCAACATGATTGTAAGGATCACAACCTATTAGAGGATGAATGCCTCCAAGGCTAACTCGAGGTCTATAAATAAAAATAATCTCCCCATCTTGTGTAGATATGACACACTTGATATGACACTCTTTAGTCTTTTCTCACGACATGTTCTTTCTCTAGCATGAATGCTCACATCAAAGTGGTATCACAAGGATTCCCTTCTGATACTGCTAACGAAATCTCTCTATGTTTTCCTCATATTGATACCAAGCCCGTCATGAAGATCATCAAGCTCTGTTAGATCCATACTCAAACTAGGGATGAGCTCGGTTTTTAAAGTGACCCGACGGGATGAGTCGTGTGTGCATTGTCTTCTTCGTCATCTAAACTCCATAATACATTGTTACATGCGTTAATATTGAGCCTAGCTCTTCAAAAGGAGAAGGGAGAGGTTTTCAGTCCTTTAATTGAATATAGGGGGCAGGGGAATTTTCGCTAGGTTTCATTATCTTTCTTTTTTGATTGGATGATGCGCTTGGGCTGTTTCGCCGTGGCTTGGGGTATAACGGTTCGGGGAGATCGACGAGCACCTCACACTGCCATGCCAACCGCAGCTTTTGAATCAATTTTGGGGTGTGTATCAAGGTCTCCTGCCTTTGAGTCAGTCAATCGATGAAAGAAAAAGTGCGACTGCACATGTTCTTCTTCGTCAATGCATCGGATTTCCATCTGTTCCATGGACTTTCGTCGTTGCATCGGAAGTTCATTAACTTCGATGAATTTTCCTTGGTTTCATGAGTTATCTTGAATACCAATAAGGAAGAAAAAACAAGATGGCAACAATTCATGCTAATTTTAGGTTTTTTAAATTATCTTTTATTTTGAATTATTCTTGTCAAATATGAGAAATTCTTACCATCTAAATACATTTAATTTTAATTTTTAAAAAATAAATATATGATTTTTTCAAAATTACCTTTAAGGCTTTAATGAACCTTGATGTGCATTGTTGGTTCCTCGGTTTTTCAAAAAGGTATAAAGTTATAAATTATAATGGTGTTAATGTAATCTTTTAAAAAAAATAAAAGATTTTAAATTAGCCATAACTTATGAATATAATTAATGTCTTGAATGGGTGTTTCAATTTTTTGTAATAGCCCAGACAAACTCGAGTCAAAATTTGTTCGCTTTAGCCCAACAAAGCATCATTGTTTCACCACCGATGTGGGATGTCACAATCCTTTCCATAGGGACACAACGTTCTCGCTGTGCACATCGACCCGATGTCCGGCTTTGATACCATTTGTAACAGCCATACCAACCCGAATAAACATATTGTCCGCTTTGACCCAATAACGACTCACAATTTTGTTTTTAGGGTGCCACAAACACCCTAAAACGCGTCATGATGGGAAGAGAGCACCTCACCCTGATACAAGTCTATTGGTTTCTCTTCACTACCGATGTGGGATGTCACAATGATGCAATGCACTATAATTTTCCTTGTAATGTTTTGTGATTATCCAACCAATATTATTTATTGTACATTGGTAGTCTATCGATTACACAAACACACATATGAGGTGTCAGCAACGGTGAATCCAACATTTAAAGCAACATGTGTTCATTCATTATCCTTATTTAAAGACAACAAAATAAATGAGCCGGTACTGATATAATATATATGATAACACAAATGTAAGGCCCCATGAAAACACAATTTTCTAATGGATGAAATGTTTTGTTTAAAAGAAAATTGTAATTCTATGAAATTTGATAGCCTAACATGCCATGAGAAAGTTCATATATTTTCCATTAGAGTTACCTTAAAATATGTGAACCAAACTGCAACATCCTCAGAATTAAATGTTATAATTGAGGTTAATTAGTTTAAAATTTCAAACTAATGTAAGTAAGATGGAATATGAATGATGTATTCAGAAAATTAAAAGTTGGTTGGTATATTAATTTTAGAATTTCAATTTATTAAGAAAGTATGATTAATTTATAAGTGTTAGTGATGATAAAATAAAGATGGAAACTTTATTTAATAAAATCAGATAAGTGGGGGGGGGGGGGGGGGGGGGGGGCTGTTTGTGTCAATAGCCGAAATTATTGAAATAAACGAACAAAAGTCTGTCATTTCTTCATTTTAAACTCTTCAAGCTCTCTCTCTCTCTCTCTCTCTCTCTCTATAATCTGATGAACTTTGAAAATATTTGAAAAAAAATTCATGGATTAAAACTGGTTATTAACAAGAATCAAGTGGAAATTAAGGTAAGAAATTATTTCTAAGTTTTGGGACTTTATTTGAGAGTTAAAATATAAAAAATTGGATATTGAATTTGATTAAAAGATGTTGCATGTATGTTATTCAAGTTGGAAATCATCAATTAAAGATCACACTGAAGCATTAGAAACAAGAATCGTGCTTTGAATCGAACAAAAAGGTAAGAAATCTGAATTTTTTTGAGTTTTTATGTTCTTGAGAAAAAGTTCACATTTTGGTTAAATCTGGACGAATTAGCATGTTTATGACGGGGAAAATGATGTAGAAACACCCCAATAATGTTAATATAACATTAGATTAAGTTGCATGTGGCTAGAAATCTTCTCTATAGCTTTTTCTTCATGTTCAACATGAGGTATAATATCCGGCTCACCATATTGCCTACTAAACAACAACTTGAATTGTTCCCAACTAAAGGAAGCAATCAACTTGGATCCCAATTCTTTTTCCCAACAGTTCCACCATTCCTTAGCTTGTCCAATCAATTGATCCTTAGCCAAAAATACCTTGTACTCATCCTTACAATTCATCTCCTTAAAGATTTGTTCCATAATTGTAATCCACATTTCTGATTCCTCAATTCTCAGAGATCCAGTGAATGTTGGTGGTTGCCAGTCCTTGAATGATCTACTTACATACTTCATGTAATTCTCATCAATTCCGGTTTCATAATCAATCTTTTCTTTGCCCTTGTCTTTTCGTTTCACTTTATTTCTAAGGTTTATGTTATCCACAACATAATTCCTTTCATGTTCCCTCTTTTCTTTTCTCTTGTCTTCTTTTCTTTTAGCTTTGGCCTCATCTCGAGACCGAAATTGATCTTGAATCATTCGATTCTGCTCAGCCATCATGGCTAGCATCATCTCTCTTGTTTCTTCAGGTGTCATTCCTCCTCCAGACATGTTCTGTAATAATAACACCTAACTTGTTTAGTAACATGTCATCAGTTTAAAGACACCACTCATTTGTCCCGTATGATAGTCAATCACTTATAATTACTAGATCATAACCTATCTTAGTTCAGATCATTACTTAAACCACTACATATCATTACCTAATGTTTGAGATCAAGACCTCACGGACACTTGAATCTCAAACTACTGCTCTGATACCATCTCGTGTGGCACCCTTGCCACAATAACCACCAATTACAAAACACCCAGGATTAATCAACACACACAATTACAATAATGATCTGATAACCTATTTTAAGTGCGGAAGCATTAAAAACATAAATAAAGGAGTGCAACAAGTGTTAAACACCCTACGGTGCTATAAGGTACCAAGTCTAAGTCTACACACCCATACAATTAATACAATCATCCAGAATATTACAACATTGTTTCATAACATAAATTACCGATGGAATAGTGCCGAGTCTCCCAAATCTTCCAAACGACCTAACTAGAAGGTCCGGCTGTAGACTTTCCCTTTCCTGTAAAATAAAATCAACTGAGGGGTAAGCGAATGCTTAGTGAATACACAGATTTACACATTTTATAAATCCTTATGATGCCCACAAGAGTAGCACCGACGACACACGTCGTGCACTCTCCACGTACACAAAGTACGACCACACAAGAGCCGTCGCTCTACGAGCCCAAAGCTCGGCCTTTAAAACATACTACTGAGACAGACATAACATCGGGGATGACATACTGCCTACCGGACCTGGAGGGATCAGCTCCAGCATCATATAGAGCAGTAACATCAGAGTAACAGATGCGACCCACCGGTCCATCGTAGATGCACAACAAACGAACGGACATGCATCAAATAAGAATGTGCATCTAAATCTACGCAAGTTAGTAGAATTCCAAACGAAAAATGAAGCAACATGTCTCCGTAAGCAAAAGCAATCATAAAGCAGATATAAACATGCGAAATCATATGTACTCACTGTGGGGTGCGTTATTAAACTTTTAACCAATTTTATTTCTCCTCGGGCTTTCAACCGGATCCACCAAGTACCCCACTGTGGGTTAAACAACACCACAAGGGACCTGTTATATTAATTTACAACAATACCTCGTATCAATAACCGTTTAAATCCATAAAATCAAGTTTCGTAAGTTTTGCAATATTTTTCCCCATTTCGGGTCCATGTCTAAATTCGAACTACAACTAAGTTTGAACCCATTTCAAGTTTACATCTTGTCCTTTGTATATTTCATATCATTTTATGTGTTGTTTATGAGTTTCAATCATAATACTCGAGTTTAGAGAGTAGAATTCTCAATTTTGGGCATTAAACTCGAATTTAATGGGTTAGATTCGAACCCCCTTAGAATCTGATGACAGATTCGAACCATATAGGTAGATTCGAACCCCATGCTCGAGTTTATGGTTAGATTCGAACCTATACCCTTCGAATCTAGTGTTAGATTCGAAAACACACTCGAATCTAGTACCAAAATCGAGTTTGTTCTTGCATTTCGACTCTGTTCTTGGCATATTCGAGTCTGTTCATCATTTCAGCTTAAATCCTTCATTTCTAAGTCAAAAATCATGAATATGACAAGTATCATACCTAGATTCGATTCTATTATGCATATATGATCATATCCTAGCAATATTTCAAGCAAAACAAGCTCCAATTTACATAAAATGACAGATTCGAAATTCTAGCTAGTTCTTCAAAACCGAAACAACAAACTTAAAAAGGGTCGATTCTTACCTTAATTCGTACGAAATCAGAAATCCGTTTGTAGATTGTTGTTGTACTCCACGAGATCTTTCCGTTAACGTATAATTCTCGATAATCTGACGGTCGGTTTGCGAAATAACTTAGAGAGATGTAGAGAGAAAATTACTTAGAGAGAGAGTAAAAATGGTGAAAGTGAAGCCTTTTGCCCTTTTTATTCAACTTAATCATTTTTGCACATTTCACCTCTCAACTTAACCGGTTCCATAAAATACTGATTTAATCTTAAAATTATCATCAATAACTTTTAAATTAATAATACTCCATAACAATGATTCCGAGTTCAATTTTCTTAAAATAGCAACAAACTTCTAAATATCCCAAATACATAATAATTGCTCAAATTTTAACTTAAATATATATTTTTCCACTTAATTAACCAAAATGCAATAAAATAAATCCGAGGATGTTACAGCATGGGCTCCACCACGCTCAAACTTCGTCCTCGAAGTTTATTTGGATTCGAATACATACTTATACTTTTTCAACGTATCGACTTTTGTCTCCCAAGTATGGTTTACTCCTTTGTGATGCTTCCAACGTATCAATACTATTTTAGTCTCTTTGTTCCTTAACTTCCTTACTTTCATATCCATAATATATTCTGGATTTTCAACATATATTAATCTTTATTGATTTCGAATTCGGTATAATCAGCCTAATCTTCATTACTAGTTGTGAAGATTTCATAAAGCTTTCCACGTGAAACACCAAGTGTTATTTCGATATTTCCTTAGATAATTCCAAATGAGATAACAGATTCCTAACTTTTCTGTTATTCTAAATGAACCAACTCACCTCAGTGCTAATTTTATCCCTTTTTCAAAACAAGTAGTACACCACATCGGTGATACTAACAATTATACTACATCGTTTCCCTCAAAGCTGATTGGTTTAGGTGTCTCATCATTATAAATCTTCTTTCATATCACAGACTCAGCAATCAGAGTCCTTTCAATTTCATTCCAACACGTAGGCGTTCTACATTTCTTCACGTACAAAACTGTAAACAGTGTTTTTCTTGATTTTTAACATGATAACTAGTGTTATACGAAAATTCTATCAAAACAATTGATCTTTTCTGTTGGTACTTAAATCCAGAATGTATGATCTCATTATATATTCCAATGTGAAAATAGTCCATTCATTTTGACCATCTGTCAGGGTTAGTAAGCTATACTCATAGCTATATGTGTTCCTAATCCCACTTGTAAAGCAAACCAATAGTTGAAAAATGAAACGACTCTTCTAATCAAACATAATCGATTCTAGAGTATCATAAAAATAATAACCTTACTCACGCAAATCTGTGCAAGTTTTTCCAGTAATAACTTTCTCAAGTTAGTATATACATACCAATTTAAATCAGCATGTCTACAATTTATTAATCGTAGAAAATTTCTTAAATCTGTAATACCGCGAAAACAGCTTCCAAATTCTCAATCCCTCCACTTTTAGCGGAATCCTCCGAGATCTCAACTCCAGAAATCACATACTACAAAATATAACCTATTGTAATCAAAACTCACGATTTGACATATTCAGCTTTAGACTTACACCAAAATATCATCGATAATTACAATTACCGATTCCTCCAACATTGATAATTTGATATACAAATCCATATTCATAATGTCCATAACTAATTAATCGTAGTGCTCATAATTATCCCTGAAAGCCATTTTCAGTACATTCCTTCTTCGGACCTCAACTAATCATATCCCATTCGTAGATCAATCTTAGAAAAATAATTAGCTCTCATGCAGCTAATCGAAATAATCATCAATTCCCGGCAGCGGATACTTATAGTCAATTTGTTCAAATCATGTGAATCTATGCACATTCTCATTGTGACATCTTTTGATTCATAAACACTATCGGGCTCCACATGGCAGAGAACTCAATCTACAAAGCCCCTATCTGACGACTTCTGAAGTTGCTTCATCATATCTTACCTTCCAGTAGATGCATACTGATACAATCAACAAGCTATTGGAGAAACTCCAGGGATCAAGTCAACACAAAATTTCACTTGTCTTTCAAGTGGCACATCAGACAAGTCTTCCAGAAACACATTTGGAAACATTTGGGACAACAGGCGCATCGGCCACAGTTTTCTCTTCAGTCTTGGTATCAATAGCCTATACCAAACAAAACTCACAACCCTAAGCAATCAGCTTTCGGGACCTAACAATCATCATTAGACATTGATCCCCACTTCTCCAATACTCATATATACAATTCTCTCGCCTCCTTTCGGCGTAGTTATCTTTATTATTCCTTCATTGCAAACTACATGCGTCTTGTCACATATATTTAATAAGTTCTTTCTAATTATCGTATCAAATCACCGATCTCTATTGAAATCAAGTCAGGATTGAGTACTACCTCCTCAATCACAAAAGTACAATCATGATACACATGATCTACGCTAACTAATGTGTTACTTAGCAATTTCAACATCAATCACAATAGACAACTTAGATCAAGGTATTTACACTTGTTGAGCAAAAGCAGTAGATACAAATAATTGATCGACACCCAAAATCAAACAGAACTCATGATCACCTCCGAATCATCCTTAGATTCCGAATCGTAGTACTAGACTTTTCTTTGCTGTATAAGCAATTTCCCTAGTGTCCAAAGTCTCTTTAAACTTTTTACTGTTTAATCAAATTTCCATTTCATTAAGTATTATATCCCCCCCCCCTTCCAATCGATTATACTTCACATTCATTTCTTACTTTATACTTCGCATTACATATTTCAATTTCTCTTTTAAAATTATCATGTATTTTCCATGTATTTTCCATGTATTATCATACCCTCGTATGCTCCATACTTTCTAGATTTGTTTTCCTCATATAATATTCATATATACCAATATTGAAACAGTCTCTTTGATTCCAACTACATCAAAATTCTCACGAACAATTCGAATTCTGTTGTTCTTAACCACAACCCTTTTTAAGTCAAAATATCAACACAGTGTAACATACAGTTTCTCTTAATAAAAGCTAATGCTACATAGTTTATGATAACAATTACAAGTTGTTATCAATCCTTCAACATATCATATATAAGACTAATACAATTAATTTCTAATTCTTTAACCCATTATGGTCAAACCTAAACTTTATTATAACTTCAAAACTCGTTCATAAATTCCATGATATCTATAACATCTTTTCCAATTCAAAACTTCAAAATACATATTGGCTATTCATCTAATGCCTATTTATATACTTGAGTATTCTCATACACAAACATTATCATACCTATATTAGTAATAACATTTCATATTACTCAGGTTCATATTAACTTCAGAATCATAAAACTTCGATGAAATATTACATATAGAATCTTAAAGTACTCTTCTAACACCGTAATTTAAGGTACATAAGTTATAACAATAGTCTCATAGATCTCATCTCCTTTGTTTGAACTTTTCATCCATAGTTTCGTCATGTAATGTTAGTACATGCTAATTCTTTGTTCGAAATCTGCAAGTTCTGCTAAAATGACCCACCTTTCCACATTTATAACAAGCATCGGCCTTCCTTGGACACTTGTCAGCCTTATGTCCAAATTGGTTACAATGTCGACATCTTTTACATCTATCACGTTTATTTGTTCTTGACCTCAAATACGGTCCATTTAGTTCATCTCCTCCAGACTTTGCAATCTTCTCTATAGCTTATATAAGACTAATACAATTAATTTCTAATTCTTTAACCCATTATGGTCAAACTTAAACTTTATTATAACTTCAAAACTCGTTCATAAATTCCATGATATCTATAACATCTTTTCCAATTCAAAACTTCAAAATACATATTGGTTATTCATCTAATGCCTATTTATATACTTGAGTATTCTCACACAAACATTATCATACCTATATTAGGAAATAAAGTATTCAGGGTTCAAACTGGGTCCGACTCGCCGAGTCGACCCATCCGAACTCGGGTCTTACCGAATCTCAAGTGGTCCGAAACTCGGGCCAAGGACATCTGAATTTCGCGTCAAGGTCGTCCGAAATTTCAGATATTCCCTCTCGAATCTCGGATCCAACATCCGAAATTTGGATCCTAATTCATTCGAGAACCCACACTTAATATTTAAGGCCGACTCGCCGAGTCGAGTGCAGTTCTGCACATTCTGCCTTACGGATTTAATGCTAAAAATTACCAAACTTATTCCCATTTATTGAAAACGGTTGGAAATCATTCCCCAAAAAAAATATACACTTTTAAACTCATTTTAGCCACCAAAACATCATTTTCACTCTTTTGGATCATCTAGAGTTCATATGAACTCCATCTTGGGGTTTTGAGATAAACCCACCACAACACATTAAATCTTGCATATTATGATTTTAATGGTGGATCTAACAATATTTATCATTCTCCTTTGAGATCTAACGATTTCTAAGCATTCTCCTAAAAACCCACTTAGGGTTTTCATCTTTCTTGAATGAAGATGATGAGGAGGAGAAGAGAATAAAAGTTTTAGAAATAAAAGTTGGTACCTTTTTGAATCTTCAACAACCGTATGAATCTTCAAAAAAATCAGAAGTTTCCTTTCTTTTCTCCTCCAATAACTTTCTCTCTTTTCTCTCTTCTTGAGATTGTATGAAATGGACGAACACACACACAAGTGTGTGTGTGTGTGTTGTCTGCGTATAAAGGAAGCAAAGGAAGGAGATTTCTTTTTTTTTTTTCTATTTCTTTTAGTCCCTATACTTTACAATATTTATCAACAAGCCCCTAGAATTATTTTTATTTTTTTAAGATCCCTACTTCATAAATCAATACTTAACTATTATAATTTACACAACACATTCATTCATGTGCTACAAAATTAATTAATATTTCAAATTTGTATTTCTTTACAATAAATATTAATTACCAAATATAATAAATATTTGGGTCGTTACACTTAGGATTGTACATGTCTACTTTTATTTATTATTAGTTGTTGTTCATTGATGCATGTTGATTCATTTCGTTTAACATTCTACTAACTGGCGTTTGTGTTGATGCACATTGTTTCTTGTTGCATGTCCGTATTCTTTGTTGTGCATCATCTGATGGGCTTGCGAGCCATAATTGGTAAATCGATGCTACTGGCTATATGACTTGTAGCTGCTCCCTCCGAGGTCCCGACGGGCAGGTGTAGCATCCCCGATGGTAATTATCGCCTCAATTGAATGTGTGATTCCGTGCAATGGCACGATGAAGCTGCGACTCGTTTCCGTACTTCGTGTACGAAGAGGGTATACGACGCTTGTTGTCAGTGTTACTCTTGTGTGCTGCATAAATATAAATGTATAATCTTTGTACTCACTAAGTTTTGCTTACCCCGTAGTTGCTCACATTTTTACAGGTGAAGGAAAATCCGCTGTAGGACCTTCAGCTAGGTCGTTTATTGAAGTCGTTGAGGACCATTACTACTCAATTGATAACTGAAAACATAGGATCAATGTTGTAATATTTGGAATGTTTGTAATAAATTGTTGAGTATGTAGATTTAGACTGGAACCTTGTAGCACCGTAGGGTGTTTGACACTTATATTTAATTATGTACTTATTAATTTCCTGTATTGAGCTAAGTATTTCAGATCATTAATGTATTGTATGTTGTGTTTAATCCTGGGTGATGAAATGGTGTTATTGTGGCAAGGGTGTCACACAATCGCTCACTTGTTTTCTAACATTATTGTTTCTTTAGCCGGTAAAGGTATGCAAGGGGTGTAATCGAGCCGAGTTGATTCTAGTATCACCAAGCTCGAACTCAAACTCGACAATAAAACTCGATCTCAGCTCGATAAACTACTCGACACCATCGTGACTCGTCTTGATTAGGCATGACAATGGGCAGGGATCACATTTCTCATCCCCATCCTCGCTTCTTAATCATCTCCCCCATTCCCGTCGGGGAATAAGTTTCTATCCCCATCTCCGTCCCAATCGGGGATCCCCATCAGGTATTCGGGTTATTCAAACTCCTAAAAGATTGTTAAGTTTAAACTATAAATACCAGTTTAGTAGATAAAATATGTGAATATTATTTAAAAAATCAATTCAAGCATATTTGATATATTTATGTATATAATTTATAATATATAATAAAACTAGAATAAAAAAATGTATGCAAAAGATTTATTAAACCAATAAGAAAAAATGAAACATAGTATTTTAAACACATGTAATTCATATACATTGATATTTGATATATAATTTAAAATGTAATGACTAGAATATACATAATATCTTATATTAAAACATAAAATATAACCAAGAAGGTAGAATCGAGCAAAGTTTGAAGTAGGAGGTCGTGATCAAGATAGACTCTTTTGGTACATTTATTTATGCCTTATTTTGGGGAGGGAGTAGATCACCCTTGTGCTATTATTCATCATGACTTTTATCTATTAAGCTTGAGGAAGGTTAATGTGCTTAATCCCATTATTTGCAATGTATTTGGGTCATCAAATGTTATAATGGTGGCATTAGACTTGTGTTTTGGGTTGTGGTCTAATTCATGTATTGATAATTAGATCCATGGGTGTGTGAGCGCATAAGTCTCTAATTTGTTTTGGGTATTGTACTTTGGAATTTGATGAATTTGAAATGTATTTTGTAGTTATTTTGAATCCGAAAATACAGGTTGGTTTATTGATATTACGAATAGGTCGTGCCGAAAGTTTGTTAGAAATGTTGAAATTTATTATTATTATCGTTAATTAGAGTTATGATGTTACACAAACTCCCTTCTCTGTGTAACTTTGCATGCTTCTTAGCCCTTTGACATTGCTCTAAGCTCACACAACAATTGAAATCCTTTGCCATTCTTTACATCATATCCTTTAGTTTGATTTTTGGGTTCAAAATAAAGTCCTTAATGAACCATGAAGCTATCCAACTAGGATTCACAAGTGGTGACTTGACAAAGTCCCTAAAACATCTGTGATTATCATTCAACTTCTTGATTTGAAAAATATTCTCTTTTTGTACCCAAGACGCCCACTATCTAAACGGACATTGCACACCATCTTCATTCTGATACGAGTGTTGTTACATACTTACATTGCCAAAGATAACCACTAAATACCTTAGAAGCTAGGGTAAGTAGAGATCGTATCCACAGAGTGCGAGAGATTAAATTCACGTATTCGAGCGACTAGCGTTGCAAACTAAATACTTGGAAAAAGTGATTGATTGAGAAAGATTATTGCTTGCTTTATAAAAATAACTACTTGCACGATTTGTAAAAGAAAACTTAATCGAGTTGTTTGATTCAATATATTAACAAAGATAACCATTCACGAATTCCTCACTTAGCTTCGTGTTCAATTTCATAAACGATGTAAAGATTACATAGACATAACTTTTTTATAATTATTATTAGTATCGTTACGTGATCTTGGGCATAGCGCGTGACACTTTGATTACTTGTCTTAATTAAACATATAACTCGACATGAATAATAAAATATCAACGAACTATCTTGCGAATCACAACTAAACAAATAACAATCATTCATTTACAATCAAAACATAAACAATAAAAAACCATGCAAACATAAGAAATCCTTCATAGAATATAAACACTTAGCGTTGTGCTTCCTCCGAGAATGATTAGTGTGAGATTAGCCAGACATCATTGATGTAATGCTCCAGAGTTGTGAATCTATCTTTGTAGCAATGCCGTAGCTTGACTCGTGTGTTCTTCGTACTTGTTCAAGCAGGATCTTTTCTAAGCTTTTCTTCTCTAAAACGCGACCCTTTTTTCGTCTCCACTGCTTGGTATTTATAGACAACTTCTCAAAAACCCTATTAACGGCCATAATTATTTTAATGAGGTGGGCGCAGCCGTAGGCGCACGCCTGCGCCTCTCTTCTTTTCTAAGCAAAAAACGTTATGTTGAACACGCGGTTGAGGAGCAGGGCTGCGGCCCCCTGAGCCCGACCTTCTAAAATTATTTCTGATTTTTCTCGGTTTTTTTTTGCCAAACTTAGACTTGAATTGGTTACCTACACAAGCAATGAATTTAATCAATAGTAGCACATTCTACGACACGATTTCATTTAAAACTAACTCTTTTACGCTTTATAAACATGAATAAATATACCCCGATCACATTCCCACATCTAACCAACAACCTGTTATTCTCATTCTTCACAAAACGAAGCTGATATCCATTAGCCATGCTATAATTTATCAAAGCATGCTTTAATTGAGCTGGACTCTCAAACTTTTCTCCCAAACTCGGTTTCATTAATTTCCATTCAACATGAGGATTGTGTGTTGGACAAACAACTCCAGGTTTTATTGTGTTCCTAACTGCATGTTCAACATCCAATTCAGCCTCATGAGAACCAATCTCATCTTCACCCTCAAAATTAACATCTATACAAACTTCAGGATCAGGACATAGAACAATCAAGAAAGGATCATCGGATATGCTATCTAAACGCACAAATTCATCAACTTCTTCATCATCTAAAGAAATTGTATCATCACTACCAATATCAGACTATTCATCAGTTGCCTTATATGATGAGTCTTCACAGTCACAATCTGCAGCCCTATTGGATTATCTTCTTCAACTTCAGGATCATTAAATATAACAAACTCTTCCAAATCTTCTTCATATTCATCAACACAAACCTTTAATAATTTATCATTACTTCTGCATCCATGTTGAATGAACATTTTCATTTGATCATCGTTTGATAGCATCCTAACACCATCTTCTAATTCTTCATGCCCAAGAACATAGTAAAATGACATGTTTCTGACTTTAGTGGATGAATAAACCAGACCATAAAACCCACTGTAATCTAGAGTATCAAAGTTCATATCCATAAAAGTCTTCACCATACAGAATGGATATCTTAATACAAGTTCTTTTCCAAACACCCCAGCATAAAACAAATCAAAAGAAAAAGATTTTGCTTGGGATGATGATGATGCCATTCTCCTGTAAAAAAATCAAAATTAGGGTTCATAATGAAAAATTAGGGTTCATACTCAAAATCAGGGTTCATAATCAACGATTAGGGTTCAATTCACTTACCTGGTCTGTTGACTTCGTTCGTCCATGGAGGTCCGTTGTAGTTCGTCGTTATCTGTCCAAGATTTTCGTTGAGATCGTCCGTGGGGTTCGACGACTTCGTCGAGGTAAATGGCGTAAAAAGGGTCAGCTAAGAGTAAATGGGTAATAGGGAGTAAAAGAGGCAACAAGTAAAGCAAAGAAACGATGATGATATACACGTCACCGACCATGTAGGATTTATTACCGGTATCACCGGTTACAAGTCATTTATTTCACAAAACTAACATTGAAACAGTAACATGAAGAGTTTTATGGTAAAAAATAACATGGAGGGACTAAATCGCTAAAAATTAAAAAAACATGTTGGTTTTTTTCAAAATAAACATTTTTAGTTATACAGTAGTGATAAAAAATATAATATTATAAAGTTGAAGGATGATAATATAAACATTTAAACTTAATACTCTGACTCGATTACTATTCGTATTTAGCTCGAGTTCGATTAATACCTAGTCGATTTTAAATTGTCTCTTTTTTGCACCCTTAGCTAAGCAACTACGTTTCGCAAACCCTAAAAATAGCGGCCTACATCGCTATATATATATCCGAGGCTTATTAGTCATTGAGTGGGTGAGACAGATGGATGCCACGTAGGGAGAGACTGTTTTCCAAGAAGGCTATAAATTGCGAGCCTGACTGACAGAGACACATATATTTCAGTATTAGGGTTTATTTTAATCATCTCTCTCTACATTACCTCCCAGCCTCCCTCTCTGTGAACAGCACCACCATCGAAGTGGGATGTGAACAGATCTGAACCATCGCACCAACATCATCGAAGACCAAAATTCTTGTTTTTTGTTTTGAATGCATCGATTTATGATTTTTGTTACCCTTCGAGAATGGCGATGGTTTGGATAATTTCTGTACATGATTCTGGTTTATATTTATGCGATTGAGTTTGTTTTGGGCTTTCCGGTGAGGTTCCGGCTGGATTCTAGCAACATGGTCTTTACTGACTATGAACCCTAGAACTGGTGATATTCCGCACCTTCCGGTATGTACAGCCTCGTGTAAAACATCAACGAAAATTAGAAAACATCTTATAAATCGGAAACTGTCGAAAACTCTCATTTAAAAGTACATGATTTGAACACGTTTTTTAGGTTTTTTCGGTTTTCATGATTTTTTAGGAAACAGGGGGTGTTTTCATGATTTTTTAGGAAACAGGGGGTGTTTTCGTGAACTAAACGCTGCCGGGCTTTTGTCTTTTTCACATAGGCGCAGCTTGCCAGCTTATGTTAGCCCAATTTGTTTTACAGATCTGATTTCATGGACAATCATCTTTAAAATTAAGCATGGAATGAGTTCGCTTGAAATGTCGAAGTGGCGGAGGCCGTTAGGGTTTGTAGTTGAATTCGAAAATGAGGAAGAGAACTCAGAAGGCTTCTGATTTTCTAGAATCCAGTCAACAAGGTATACTGCCTCTACTGATTTTCGTGATTTGCTTCATATGGAATTATCTATCCCTCTCGTTTTTTTATAATATTTTATCACTTATGGAAATTAAAATAATAAATCGTGTTTCTGTAAATTGGATTTAAGATCGACTCTGGTAAGTCATTTCATTTGACATACCTAACGAACTAAATGGCCTATAGGTATTTGTGAACAAGTCCTAGCGAACTTATGGAAAATGCTATGTTAGCTTTGAGTTTCCATCATTCAATTGTTCATAACTTTAGATAGAACCGCATATCTTATTCAGGGAAATCACGACATGAATAGATGTTGGTGAAATTTAATTAGGTCAGTTTAGTTAACTTTATGTTACATGCAACTCATGAATGTATAGGACTGGGGATGCGAGAAGGTGTTCTTTCATTAGGGAGACATGGAAGCTAAAACTCAAAACTAAACCTTGAATTCTATGTACGGTAGAAAGATGAAGTGAGACATGCTGTGAATCCTTTTCATTGACAGTTTGGACTTGAATAAATCATAGTAAGGTTTAAACTTCAAATCTAAATTTGTGATTGTTACTATATTTTACGTAGTGTGTATGTATCATATGATAAACTTTCAGTCTTCTTTTGGTTTGCTCGGATTTGTATCCACACCCACCCACCCTTGTGTCCTAAATTTAATATTTGGAATAATTTTGGTATATACGTGTCATGCAGTCATGGAATCCTGTTTTAGTTACTTTGTTGCATACAGATCCTATGAATTTAGAGAAAGCAACTTCAATGTTTGGACTATTATTGATTCTGATCAGGTAATTAAATTTCAGCTTCAGTGCCATCTTTTTGTTGATGCTTCTTAGATATCCTTAATGAATTCAATATTTTTGAGTTTGCAAAGAAGGGATATCATGTAAGCTGTTGAGGTAATATAATATAGGCTGTCTGAGTGAATACGCAGTTGTTTTCTTTCGTCTGTGGTTGCAACAACTTTCCAATTGGCATGTGGTGAAAGAGTGCTTGTTGATTAATGAAATTGCATTAGTGTATGAAAAAAAATTTTCTGCATCTTCTTTGTTCTCTATTCATCACAAAATAGAAATGGGGAGGTCTACTTTTCTAGAGTCTTTCCATAATTTCTAGAATTATCTAATCCATGTGAATCATCTAGGGGTTGAGGACACGTGAGCTACATATTTTCATCGATATTTCTAAGATAGCCAATCTTGTCACCCATTTAGTTTTTTTTTTGAACAGCAAAAATGGAAACTAGCATAGAGCTTCCGCATTGCCATCAACCCCAACTAGAAATCCTACATTTATTAATAACTAGCAAGATGCTAGACAAAGATTACAATACGTATTAAAAGAAAAAAGTCGGACTAGTACCCCACATAGCCCAAATTAAAAATTTACACTTAGCCCTATATTTCATCCAAGCAAATAATTTTGCTTGAAGCTCGTCTCTAATTGTCACCCATTTAGTTGTACTTTCTTTTGCAGATTCAGTTAGTACTATGGAAATAGGAAATTCACATGAATTGGCCTCGGGTTCCACCCAATTCATTGGGTTCTGTCCGGTACGATTCTTGGGCAGTGATGCTTTTTATAAGTGCACAAACAGTGTGACCAAAAGAACGCTTATTTTGTTCTTTATGTCCCATAGTGATCACGTGACAAGCTTATGAGTTTCTTATGGATTTAATCATTTATGTTTGACACTGATAAATAAGCAAATAATATTTACGAAACAGTCGACAACCTAGCGCGCTAATATCAGACGCAACATTATGAACACTTAATCTAGACTCTACATCTATGGAAAGACTTAGGACATCCTCTACAGAGCAATATGCCTCCTCTTTTGTAACAAGCTCTGTACACACATCGTCGTTGATCTTTGGCAGATGTTCGTAATTTTGTTTTAAATATGCTACATAGTGATGGATGGAAACTGTATTCTGAAGGGAAATGTGTCCGTAGCTGAAATCATTTGAAGTAGGATTATCTTCATATTATGTAGAAGAACCTGAAGGGGTTGTGTCTAAAATGTGGGTTTGGTTTGGTAACTCATGGTTTTTTGTGTAGGTGGCTTGGTTGGCATTGCTGTGTTAGAGGAACATTTTTTTTATCTTCTTTTGTACACATGCTGGTCAAACCACCCATAAAAATGCATCACACCTGACACATTTATCGACACGATACCATCAGGTTTTTTTTTTTGCATAATATATCGATATCTTTGCTATAATGTTAGAGGCTGTGGATACATTTTGTTTCACATATAGCGTCTCTCTGTCGATGACAGCTTTTTAAGAGTTGAATTTTGAACGTCTGACAAAGATAAACGATGATGTTTGCAAAGTTTGTAACAAAGGCTGATGCCTGTTGCATGCGATAATCCAAGGTCTTTACATGATGGGAAAGTTTAAATTGAGCATTGATTTGTCATCTATCATGTTAGGGTGCTAGGTGTTTGAGCGATCTATTATTTTCTAACTTCTTAAAAAATCAAGGTCAAACATAAGTGATCCTGTCCATGGTCTACTTGAGGAAGTTGGCTTTTAATGACTATGTGATATAAAGAATCGGGTTTGCATTGTTGGTTCGTGTTGTGCATTTAAGGAAAGCTTCCCTCTCAAGACATGAATATTGCCTTAGCTCTATGATGTGTGAGACCCGATGCCAATTTTGTTGCAGCTTGAAGGGTTTCAGGACTTGATTCGATAAAGAAGATGGTATGCAATAGGAAGGCTTTGCATATGTGTTGTTGATAAGCCAGATAAACGTGAACTTGTTGCATATTCGTTATACAGGTAACAACTCTGTTATATGTTCCATAACACAGCGTGTCGGCATCCTAAACGTTGCTGCATTTATATAAAATCATGGAATCCTGTTCTAATTACTTTGTTTGCGTGCAGATCCTATGAATTTAGAGAAAGCAGCTTGAACGGTTGGACTATTATTGATTATGATCAGGTAATTAAATTTCAGCTTCAGTGCCATCTTTTTCTTGGTGCTTCTTAGATATCATTAATCAATTTAACATTTTCGAGTTTGCAAAGAAGGAATATCATATAGGCTGTTTAGGGAATATAATATATAGGGAAATCACATGAATTGTACTTCCTTTTGCAGATTCAGTTAGGACTATGGAAATAGGAAAATCACATGAATTTGCCTTGGGTTCCACGCAATTCATTGGGTTCTGGCCGGTAAGATTCTTGGGCAGTGATGCTTTTTTTAAGTGCACAAACAGTGTGACCAAAAGAACGCTACTTTTGTTCTTCATGTCACATAGTGATCACGAGACAAGCTTATGAGTTTCTTATGGATTTAATCATTTATGTTTGACACTGATAAATATGCAAATAATATTTACGAAAGAGTCGACAACCTAGCGCGCTAATATCAGATGCAACTTTATGAACACTTAATCTAGACTCTACATCTATGGAAAGACATGGGACATCCTCCACAGAGCAATATGCCTCCTCCTTTGTGACAAGCTGTGTACACACATCGTCGTTGATCTTTGGCAGATGTTTGTAATTTTATTTTAAATATGCTACATATTGATGGATGGAAACTATATTCTGAAGGGAAATGTGTCCGTAGCTGAAATCATATTAACTAGGATTATCTTTATATGATGTAGAAGAACCTGAAGGGGTTGTGTCTATAATGTGGGTTTGGTTTGGTAACTTATGGTTTTTTGTGTAGGTGGCTTGTTGGCATTGCTGTGTTAGAGGAACATTTTTTAATTTTCTCTTGTACACACATGCTGGTCAAACCACCCATAAAAAATGCGTCTCACCGGACACATTTAGCGACACGACACCATCACGATTTTTTTTTGCATAATTATCGATACTTTTGTTATAATGTTACAGCCTGTGGATACATTTTGTTTCACATACAGCGTCTCTCTGTCGATGGCAGCTTTTTAAGAGTTGAATTTTGAACGTCTGACAAAGATAAACGATGATGTTTGCAAAGTTTGTAACAAAGGCTGATGCCTGTTGCATGCGATAATCCAAGGTCTTTACATAAAGGGAAAGTTTTAATTGAGCATTGATTTGTCATCTATCATGTTAGGGTGCTAGGTGTTCGAGAGTTCTATTATTTTCCAATTTCTTAAAAAATCAAGGTCAAACATAAATGATCATGTCCATGGTCTACTTGGGGAAGTTTGTTTTTAATGACTACGTGATATAAAGAGTCGAGTTTGCATTGTTGGTTCGTGTTGTGCATTTAAGGAAAGCTTCCCTCTCAAGACATGTATATTGCCTTAGCTCTAAGATGTGTGTGAGACCCGATGCCAATTTTGATGCACCTCAAGGGTTTCAGGACTTGATTCGATATAGAAGATGGTATGCAATAGGAAGGCTTTGCATATGTGTTGTTGATAAGCCAGATAAACGTGAACTTGTTGCATGTTCGTTATACAGGTAACAACTCTGTTATATGTTCCATAACACAGCGTGTCGGCATCCTAAACGTTGCTGCATTTATATAAAATCATGGAATCCTGTTCTAATTACTTTGTTTGCGTGCAGATCCTACGAGTTTAGAGAAAGCAGCTTGAACGGTTGGACTATTATTGATTATGATCAGGTAATTAAATTTCAGCTTCAGTGCCGTCTTTTTCTTGGTGCTTCTTAGATATCATTAATCAATTTAACATTTTCGAGTTTGCAAAGAAGGAATATCATATAGGCTGTTTAGGGAATATAATATATAGGAAACTCACATGAATTGTACTTGCTTTTGCGGATTCTGTTAGGACTATGGAAATAGGAAAATCACATGAATTGGCCTTGGGTTCCACGCAATTTATTGGGTTCTGGCCGGTAAGATTCGTGGACAGTGATGCTCTTTTTAAGTGCACAAACAGAGTGACCAAATGAACGCTAATTTTGTTCTTTATGTCGCATAGTGATCGCGAGACAAGCTTATGAGTTTATTATGGATTTAATCATTTATGTTTGACACTGATGGATAAGCAAATAATAATTACGAAACAGTCGACTGCCCAGCACGCTAATATCAGATGCAACTTTATGAACACTTAATCTAGACTCTACATCTATGGAAAGACTTGGGACATCCTCCACAGAGCAATATGCCTCCTTCTTTGTGACAAGCTGTGTACACACATCGTCGTTGATCTTTGGCAGATGTTCGGAATTTTGTTTTAGATATGCTACATAATGATTGATGGAAACTATATTCTGAAGGGAAATGTGTCCGTAGCTGAAATCATATTAACTAGGATTATCTTTATATCATGTAGAAGAACCTGAAGGGGTTGTGTCTATAATGTGGGTTTGGTTTGGTAGCTTATGGTTTTTTGTGTAGGTGGCTTGTTTGGCATTGCTGTGTTAGAGGAACATTTTTTCATTTGCTCGTACACACATGCTGGTCAAACCACCCATAAAAAATGCATCTCACCGGCCACATTTAGCGACACGACACCATCACGTTTTTTTTGCATAATATATCGATACTTTTGTTATAATGTTACAGCCTGTGGATACATTTTGTTTCACATACAGCGTCTCTCTGTCGATGGTAGCTTTTTAAGAGTTGAATTTTGAACGTCTGACGAAGATAAACGATGATGTTTGCAAAGTTTGTAACAAAGGCTGATGCCTGTTGCATGCGATAATCCAAGATCTTTACATAAAGGGAAAGTTTAAATTGAGCATTGATTTGTCATCTATCATGTTAGGGTGCTAGGTGTTCGAGCGTTCTATTATTTTCAAACTTCTTAAAAAATCAAGGTCAAACATAAATGATCATGTCCATGGTCTACTTGGGGAAGTTTGCTTTTAATGACTACGTGATATAAAGAGTCGGGTTTGCATTGTTGGTTCGTGTTGTGCATTTAAGGAAAGCTTCCTCTCAAGACATGTATATTGCCTTAGCTCTATGATGTGTGTGAGACCCGATGCCAATTTTGATGCAACTTAAGCGTTTCAGGACTTGATTCGATATAGAAGATGGTATGCAATAGGAAGGCTTTGCATATGTGTTGTTGATAAGCCAGATAAACGTGAACTTGTTGCATGTTCGTTATACAGGTAACAACTCTGTTATATGTTCCATAACACAGCGTGTCGGCATCCTAAACGTTGCTGCATTTATATAAAATCATAGAATCCTGTTCTAATTACTTTGTTTGCGTGCAGATCCTACGAGTTTAGAGAAAGCAGCTTGAACGGTTGGACTATTATTGATTATGATCAGGTAATTAAATTTCAGCTTCAGTGCCGTCTTTTTCTTGGTGCTTCTTAGACATCATTAATCAATTTAACATTTTCGAGTTTGCAAAGAAGGAATATCATATAGGCTGTTTAGGGAATATAATATATAGGAAACTCACATGAATTGTACTTCCTTTTGCAGATTCTGTTAGGACTATGGAAATAGGAAAATCACATGAATTGGCCTTGCGTTCCACGCAATTCATTGGGTTCTGGCCGGTAAGATTCTTGGACAGTGATGCTCTTTTTAAGTGCACAAACAGTGTGACCAAATGAACGCTAATTTTGTTCTTTATGTCGCATAGTGATCGCGAGACAAGCTTATGAGTTTATTATGGATTTAATCATTTATGTTTGACACTGATGGATAAGCAAATAATAATTACGAAACAGTCGACTGCCCAGCACGCTAATATCAGATGCAACTTTATGAACACTTAATCTAGACTCTACATCTATGGAAAGACTTGGGACATCCTCCACAGAGCAATATGCCTCCTCCTTTGTGACAAGCTGTGTACACACATCGTCGTTGATCTTTGGCAGATGTTCGTAATTTTGTTTTAAATATGCTACATAATGATTGATGGAAACTATATTCTGAAGGGAAATGTGTCCGTAGCTGAAATCATATTAACTAGGATTATCTTTATATCATGTAGAAGAACCTGAAGGGGTTGTGTCTATAATGTGGGTTTGGTTTGGTAGCTTATGGTTTTTTGTGTAGGTGGCTTGTTTGGCATTGCTGTGTTAGAGGAACATTTTTTCATTTGCTCGTACACACATGCTGGTCAAACCACCCATAAAAAATGCATCTCACCGGCCACATTTAGCGACACGACACCATCACGTTTTTTTTGCATAATATATCGATACTTTTGTTATAATGTTACAGCCTGTGGATACATTTTGTTTCACATACAGCGTCTCTCTGTCGATGGTAGCTTTTTAAGAGTTGAATTTTGAACGTCTGACGAAGATAAACGATGATGTTTGCAAAGTTTGTAACAAAGGCTGATGCCTGTTGCATGCGATAATCCAAGATCTTTACATAAAGGGAAAGTTTAAATTGAGCATTGATTTGTCATCTATCATGTTAGGGTGCTAGGTGTTCGAGCGTTCTATTATTTTCAAACTTCTTAAAAAATCAAGGTCAAACATAAATGATCATGTCCATGGTCTACTTGGGGAAGTTTGCTTTTAATGACTACGTGATATAAAGAGTCGGGTTTGCATTGTTGGTTCGTGTTGTGCATTTAAGGAAAGCTTCCTCTCAAGACATGTATATTGCCTTAGCTCTATGATGTGTGTGAGACCCGATGCCAATTTTGATGCAACTTAAGCGTTTCAGGACTTGATTCGATATAGAAGATGGTATGCAATAGGAAGGCTTTGCATATGTGTTGTTGATAAGCCAGATAAACGTGAACTTGTTGCATGTTCGTTATACAGGTAACAACTCTGTTATATGTTCCATAACACAGCGTGTCGGCATCCTAAACGTTGCTGCATTTATATAAAATCATAGAATCCTGTTCTAATTACTTTGTTTGCGTGCAGATCCTACGAGTTTAGAGAAAGCAGCTTGAACGGTTGGACTATTATTGATTATGATCAGGTAATTAAATTTCAGCTTCAGTGCCGTCTTTTTCTTGGTGCTTCTTAGATATCATTAATCAATTTAACATTTTCGAGTTTGCAAAGAAGGAATATCATATAGGCTGTTTAGGGAATATAATATATAGGAAACTCACATGAATTGTACTTCCTTTTGCAGATTCTGTTAGGACTATGGAAATAGGAAAATCACATGAATTGGCCTTGCGTTCCACGCAATTCATTGGGTTCTGGCCGGTAGGATTCTTGGACAGTGATGCTCTTTTTAAGTGCACAAACAGTGTGACCAAATGAACGCTAATTTTGTTCTTTATGTCGCATAGTGATCGCGAGACAAGCTTATGAGTTTATTATGGATTTAATCATTTATGTTTGACACTGATGGATAAGCAAATAATAATTACGAAACAGTCGACTGCCCAGCACGCTAATATCAGATGCAACTTTATGAACACTTAATCTAGACTCTACATCTATGGAAAGACTTGGGACATCCTCCACAGAGCAATATGCCTCCTCCTCTGTGACAAGCTGTGTACACACATCGTCGTTGATCTTTGGCAGATGTTCGTAATTTTGTTTTAAATATGCTACATAATGATTGATGGAAACTATATTCTGAAGGGAAATGTGTCCGTAGCTGAAATCATATTAACTAGGATTATCTTTATATCATGTAGAAGAACCTGAAGGGGTTGTGTCTATAATGTGGGTTTGGTTTGGTAGCTTATGGTTTTTTGTGTAGGTGGCTTGTTTGGCATTGCTGTGTTAGAGGAACATTTTTTCATTTGCTCTTGTACACACATGCTGGTCAAACCACCCATAAAAAATGC
Source organism: Centrapalus pauciflorus (assembly GCA_020465985.1). Taxonomy (NCBI): domain Eukaryota; kingdom Viridiplantae; phylum Streptophyta; class Magnoliopsida; order Asterales; family Asteraceae; genus Centrapalus; species Centrapalus pauciflorus. The sequence goes on from JAANYP010001790.1 coordinate 479,654, forward strand.
ATCTCACCGTCCACATTTAGCGACACGACACCATCACGTTTTTTTTTGCATAATATATCGATACTTTTGTGATAATGTTACAGCCTGTGGATACATTTTGTTTCACATACAGAGTCTCTGTCGATTGCAGCTTTTTAATAGTTGAATTTTGAACGTCTGACAAAGATAAACGATGATGTTTGCAAAGTTTGTAACAAAGGCTGATGCCTGTTGCATGCGATAATCCAAGGTCTTTACATAAAGGGAAAGTTTAAATTGAGCATTGATTTGTCATCTATCATGTTAGGGTGCTAGGTGTTCGAGCGTTCTATTATTTTCAAACTTCTTAAAAAATCAAGGTCAAACATAAATGATCATGTCCATGGTCTACTTGGGGAAGTTTGCTTTTAATGACTACGTGATATAAAGAGTCGGGTTTGCATTGTTGGTTCGTGTTGTGCGTTTAAGGAAAGCTTCCCTCTCAAGACATGTATATTGCCTATGATGTGTGTGAGACCCGATGCCAATTTTGATGCACCTTAAGGGTTTCAGGACTTGATTCGATATAGAAGATGGTATGCAATAGGAAGGCTTTGCATATGTGTTGTTGATAAGCCAGATAAACGTGAACTTGTTGCATGTTCGTTATACAGGTAACAACTCTGTTATATGTTCCATAACACAGCGTGTCGGCATCCTAAACGTTGCTGCATTTATATAAAATCATGGAATCCTGTTCTAATTACTTTGTTTGCGTGCAGATCCTACGAGTTTAGAGAAAGCAGCTTGAACGGTTGGACTATTATTGATTATGATCAGGTAATAAAATTTCAGCTTCAGTGCCGTCTTTTTCTTGGTGCTTCTTAGATATCATTAATCAATTTAACATTTTCGAGTTTGCAAAGAAGGAATATCATATAGGCTGTTTAGGGAATATAATATATAGGAAACTCACATGAATTGTACTTCCTTTTGCAGATTCTGTTAGGACTATGGAAATAGGAAAATCACATGAATTGGCCTTGGGTTCCACGCAATTCATTGGGTTCTGGCCGGTAAGATTCTTAGACAGTGATGCTCTTTTTAAGTGCACAAACAGTGACCAAATGATCGCTAATTTTGTTCTTTATGTCGCATAGTGATCGCGAGACAAGCTTATGAGTTTATTATGGATTTAATCATTTATGTTTGACACTGATGGATAAGCAAATAATAATTACGAAACAGTCGACTGCCCAGCACGCTAATATCAGATGCAACTTTATGAACACTTAATCTAGACTCTACATCTATGGAAAGACTTGGGACATCCTCCACAGAGCAATATGCCTCCTCCTTTGTGACAAGCTGTGTACACACATCGTCGTTGATCTTTGGCAGATGTTCGTAATTTTGTTTTAAATATGCTACATAATGATTGATGGAAACTATATTCTGAAGGGAAATGTGTCCGTAGCTGAAATCATATTAACTAGGATTATCTTTATATCATGTAGAAGAACCTGAAGGGGTTGTGTCTATAATGTGGGTTTGGTTTGGTAGCTTATGGTTTTTTGTGTAGGTGGCTTGTTTGGCATTGCTGTGTTAGAGGAACATTTTTTCATTTGCTCTTGTACACACATGCTGGTCAAACCACCCATAAAAAATGCATCTCACCGTCCACATTTAGCGACACGACACCATCACGTTTTTTTTTGCATAATATATCGATACTTTTGTGATAATGTTACAGCCTGTGGATACATTTTGTTTCACATACAGAGTCTCTGTCGATTGCAGCTTTTTAATAGTTGAATTTTGAACGTCTGACAAAGATAAACGATGATGTTTGCAAAGTTTGTAACAAAGGCTGATGCCTGTTGCATGCGATAATCCAAGGTCTTTACATAAAGGGAAAGTTTAAATTGAGCATTGATTTGTCATCTATCATGTTAGGGTGCTAGGTGTTCGAGCGTTCTATTATTTTCAAACTTCTTAAAAAATCAAGGTCAAACATAAATGATCATGTCCATGGTCTACTTGGGGAAGTTTGCTTTTAATGACTACGTGATATAAAGAGTCGGGTTTGCATTGTTGGTTCGTGTTGTGCGTTTAAGGAAAGCTTCCCTCTCAAGACATGTATATTGCCTTATCTATGATGTGTGTGAGACCCGATGCCAATTTTGATGCACCTTAAGGGTTTCAGGACTTGATTCGATATAGAAGATGGTATGCAATAGGAAGGCTTTGCATATGTGTTGTTGATAAGCCAGATAAACGTGAACTTGTTGCATGTTCGTTATACAGGTAACAACTCTGTTATATGTTCCATAACACAGCGTGTCGGCATCCTAAACGTTGCTGCATTTATATAAAATCATGGAATCCTGTTCTAATTACTTTGTTTGCGTGCAGATCCTACGAGTTTAGAGAAAGCAGCTTGAACGGTTGGACTATTATTGATTATGATCAGGTAATTAAATTTCAGCTTCAGTGCCGTCTTTTTCTTGGTGCTTCTTAGATTTCATTAATCAATTTAACATTTTCGAGTTTGCAAAGAAGGAATATCATATAGGCTGTTTAGGGAATATAATATATAGGAAACTCACATGAATTGTACTTCCTTCTGCAGATTCTGTTAGGACTATGGAAATAGGAAAATCACATGAATTGGCCTTGCGTTCCACGCAATTCATTGGGTTCTGGCCGGTAAGATTCTTGGACAGTGATGCTCTTTTTAAGTGCACAAACAGTCTGGGCAGTTAATTGCGCCGCTATAGCGGTTAGCGGTCCTTGAAAAAATAGCGGTCCTAAATAGCGGTGCTAAATAGCGGTTCCGCGAATAGCGGCGCTATTTACCGCTATTTGCCGCTATTTACCGCTATTTAGGACCGCTATTTGCCGCTATTTACCGCTATTTGGAGGAGCAGTCCAGATCGATCATTCTTTAAGCTAAAATATTTTGTTAAATCTTTAATACTTTGTTTAATACTTTATAAAGTAATGCTATATCTTGTTTATCTTTGTTTGTTTAATGTGTTGTTCGATTCTATGACCTCTATGATTTTAGTTCTTTATGACTTTTGTTCTTTATGTTTATGTTCTTTAGGATTTTAGTTCTTCATATTATGTTCTTTATGTCTATGATTATGATTATACATACATATATATACATACATATATATATACATACATATATATATATATATATATATATATATATATATATATATATAATATACCGCTATATCACCGATATATCACCGCAATAACCGCGATAGCAAATAGCGGTCTTGACCGCTATTGGACCGCGAGACGCTATTAACTGCATAGCAAACAGTGTGACCAAATGAACGCTAATTTTGTTCTTTATGTCGCATAGTGATCGCGAGACAAGCTTATGAGTTTATTATGGATTTAATCATTTATGTTTGACACTGATGGATAAGCAAATAATAATTACGAAACAGTCGACTGCCCAGCACGCTAATATCAGATGCAACTTTATGAACACTTAATCTAGACTCTACATCTATGGAAAGACTTGGGACATCCTCCACAGAGCAATATGCCTCCTCCTTTGTGACAAGCTGTATACACACATCGTCGTTGATCTTTGGCAGATGTTCGTAATTTTGTTTTAAATATGCTACATAATGATTGATGGAAACTATATTCTGAAGGGAAATGTGTCCGTAGCTGAAATCATATTAACTAGGATTATCTTTATATCATGTAGAAGAACCTGAAGGGGTTGTGTCTATAATGTGGGTTTGGTTTGGTAGCTTATGGTTTTTTGTGTAGGTGGCTTGTTTGGCATTGCTGTGTTAGAGGAACATTTTTTCATTTGCTCGTACACACATGCTGGTCAAACCACCCATAAAAAATGCATCTCACCGGCCACATTTAGCGACACGACACCATCACGTTTTTTTTGCATAATATATCGATACTTTTGTTATAATGTTACAGCCTGTGGATACATTTTGTTTCACATACAGCGTCTCTCTGTCGATGGTAGCTTTTTAAGAGTTGAATTTTGAACGTCTGACGAAGATAAACGATGATGTTTGCAAAGTTTGTAACAAAGGCTGATGCCTGTTGCATGCGATAATCCAAGATCTTTACATAAAGGGAAAGTTTAAATTGAGCATTGATTTGTCATCTATCATGTTAGGGTGCTAGGTGTTCGAGCGTTCTATTATTTTCAAACTTCTTAAAAAATCAAGGTCAAACATAAATGATCATGTCCATGGTCTACTTGGGGAAGTTTGCTTTTAATGACTACGTGATATAAAGAGTCGGGTTTGCATTGTTGGTTCGTGTTGTGCATTTAAGGAAAGCTTCCTCTCAAGACATGTATATTGCCTTAGCTCTATGATGTGTGTGAGACCCGATGCCAATTTTGATGCACCTTGAGGGTTTCAGGACTTGATTCGATATAGAAGATGGTATGCAATAGGAAGGCTTTGCATATGTGTTGTTGATAAGCCAGATAAACGTGAACTTGTTGCATGTTCGTTATACAGGTAACAACTCTGTTATATGTTCCATAACACAGCGTGTCGGCATCCTAAACGTTGCTGCATTTATATAAAATCATGGAATCCTGTTCTAATTACTTTGTTTGCGTGCAGATCCTACGAGTTTAGAGAAAGCAGCTTGAACGGTTGGACTATTATTGATTATGATCAGGTAATTAAATTTCAGCTTCAGTGCCGTCTTTTTCTTGGTGCTTCTTAGATATCATTAATCAATTTAACATTTTCGAGTTTGCAAAGAAGGAATATCATATAGGCTGTTTAGGGAATATAATATATAGGAAACTCACATGAATTGTACTTCCTTTTGCAGATTCTGTTAGGACTATGGAAATAGGAAAATCACATGAATTGGCCTTGGGTTCCACGCAATTCATTGGGTTCTGGCCGGTAAGATTCTTAGACAGTGATGCTCTTTTTAAGTGCACAAACAGTGACCAAATGATCGCTAATTTTGTTCTTTATGTCGCATAGTGATCGCGAGACAAGCTTATGAGTTTATTATGGATTTAATCATTTATGTTTGACACTGATGGATAAGCAAATAATAATTACGAAACAGTCGACTGCCCAGCACGCTAATATCAGATGCAACTTTATGAACACTTAATCTAGACTCTACATCTATGGAAAGACTTGGGACATCCTCCACAGAGCAATATGCCTCCTCCTTTGTGACAAGCTGTGTACACACATCGTCGTTGATCTTTGGCAGATGTTCGTAATTTTGTTTTAAATATGCATACTATAATGATTGATGAGAAACTGATATTCTTATAAGATGTGTACACTGTAGCATGAAATCATATTAACTAGGATTATCTTTATATCATGTAGAAGAACCTGAAGGGGTTGTGTCTATAATGTGGGTTTGGTTTGGTAGCTTATGGTTTTTTGTGTAGGTGGCTTGTTTGGCATTGCTGTGTTAGAGGAACATTTTTTCATTTGCTCGTACACACATGCTGGTCAAACCACCGTCGTTGATAGAAATTTTGTTTTAATATGCTACATAATGATTGATGGAAACTATATTCTGAAGGGAAATGTGTCCGTAGCTGAAATCATATTAACTAGGATTATCTTTATATCATGTAGAAGAACCTGAAGGGGTTGTGTCTATAATGTGGGTTTGGTTTGGTAGCGGTTTTTTGTGTAGGTGGCTTGTTTGGCATTGCTGTGTTAGAGGAACATTTTTTCATTTGCGTACACACATGCTGGTCAAACCACCCATAAAAAATGCATCTGCCACATTTAGCGACACGACACCATCACGTATAATATATCGATACTTTTCTTATAATGTTACAGCCTGTGGATACATTTTGTTTCACATACAGCGTCTCTCTGTCGATGGTAGCTTTTTAAGAGTTGAATTTTGAACGTCTGACGAAGATAAACGATGATGTTTGCAAAGTTTGTAACAAAGGCTGATGCCTGTTGCATGCGATAATCCAAGATCTTTACATAAAGGGAAAGTTTAAATTGAGCATTGATTTGTCATCTATCATGTTAGGGTGCTAGGTGTTCGAGCGTTCTATTATTTTCAAACTTCTTAAAAAATCAAGGTCAAACATAAATGATCATGTCCATGGTCTACTTGGGGAAGTTTGCTTTTAATGACTACGTGATATAAAGAGTCGGGTTTGCATTGTTGGTTCGTGTTGTGCATTTAAGGAAAGCTTCCCTCTCAAGACATGTATATTGCCTTAGCTCTATGATGTGTGTGAGACCCGATGCCAATTTTGATGCACCTCAAGGGTTTCAGGACTTGATTCGATATAGAAGATGGTATGCAATAGGAAGGCTTTGCATATGTGTTGTTGATAAGCCAGATAAACGTGAACTTGTTGCATGTTCGTTATACAGGTAACAACTCTGTTATATGTTCCATAACACAGCGTGTCGGCATCCTAAACGTTGCTGCATTTATATAAAATCATGGAATCCTGTTCTAATTACTTTGTTTGCGTGCAGATCCTACGAGTTTAGAGAAAGCAGCTTGAACGGTTGGACTATTATTGATTATGATCAGGTAATTAAATTTCAGCTTCAGTGCCGTCTTTTTCTTGGTGCTTCTTAGATATCATTAATCAATTTAACATTTTCGAGTTTGCAAAGAAGGAATATCATATAGGCTGTTTAGGGAATATAATATATAGGAAACTCACATGAATTGTACTTCCTTTTGCAGATTCTGTTAGGACTATGGAAATAGGAAAATCACATGAATTGGCCTTGGGTTCCACGCAATTCATTGGGTTCTGGCCGGTAAGATTCTTAGACAGTGATGCTCTTTTTAAGTGCACAAACAGTGACCAAATGATCGCTAATTTTGTTCTTTATGTCGCATAGTGATCGCGAGACAAGCTTATGAGTTTATTATGGATTTAATCATTTATGTTTGACACTGATGGATAAGCAAATAATAATTACGAAACAGTCGACTGCCCAGCACGCTAATATCAGATGCAACTTTATGAACACTTAATCTAGACTCTACATCTATGGAAAGACTTGGGACATCCTCCACAGAGCAATATGCCTCCTCCTTTGTGACAAGCTGTGTACACACATCGTCGTTGATCTTTGGCAGATGTTCGTAATTTTGTTTTAAATATGCTACATAATGATTGATGGAAACTATATTCTGAAGGGAAATGTGTCCGTAGATGAAATCATATTAACTAGGATTATCTTTATATCATGTAGAAGAACCTGAAGGGGTTGTGTCTATAATGTGGGTTTGGTTTGGTAGCTTATGGTTTTTTGTGTAGGTGGCTTGTTTGGCATTGCTGTGTTTGAGGAACATTTTTTTCATTTGCTCTTGTACACACATGCTGGTCAAACCACCCATAAAAAATGCATCTCACTGTCCACATTTAGCGACACGACACCATCATGTTTTTTTTGCATAATATATTGATACTTTTGTGATAATGTTACAGCCTGTGGATACATTTTGTTTCACATACAGCGTCTCTCTGTCGATTGCAGCTTTTTAAAAGTTGAATTTTGAACGTCTGACAAAGATAAACGATGATGTTTGCAAAGTTTGTAACAAAGGCTGATGCCTGTTGCATGATGATGATGTGTTGTGCATTTAAGGAAAGCTTCCCTCTCAAGACATGTATATTGCCTTAGCTCTATAATGTGTGTGAGTCCCGATGCCTATTTTGATGCACCTTAAGGGTTTCAGGACTTGATTCGATATAGAAGATGGTATGCAATAGGAAGGCTTTGCATATGTGTTGTTGATAAGCCAGATAAACGTGAACTTGTTGCATGTTCGTTATACAGGTAACAACGCTGTTATATGTTCCGAAACGTTGCTGCATATGGAATTATCTACTGATTTTCGTAATTTGCTTCATATGGAATTATCTATCCCTATCGTTTTTTTAAAAAATTTTATCCCTTTTGGAAATTAAAAAAAGAAATCGTGTTTCTGTAAATTGGATTTAAAATAAGAAATCGGTTGGACTCTTATTGATTCTGATCAGGTAATTAAATTTCAGCTTCAGTGCCGTCTTTTTCTTGGTGCTTCTTAGATATCCTTAATCAATTTGACATTTTCGAGTTTGTAAAGAAGGTATATCATATAGGCTGTTTAGGGAATATAATATATAGGCTGTCTTAGGGAATATGCAGTTGTTTGTGGTGAAAGAGTTCTTGCTGTTTAATGAAGTTGCATTAGTGTATGATTGAAACACAATTTTCATCATCTTCTTTGTTCTCTTTTCATCACTGATAGAAATGGGGAGGTCTATCTTCCAACGAGTATTTCCATAATTCCAGACTGATCTAATCTGTGTGAACCGTCTTGGGGTTGATGACACGTGTGAGCTACATATTTTCTTCGATATTCCCAAGATGGCCAATCTTATTACCCATTTATTATTGTACTTCCTTTTGCAGATTCAGTTAGGACTATGGAAATAGGAAAATCACATGATTTGGCCTTGGGTTCCACACAATTCATTGGGTTCTGGCCGGTACGATTCTTGGACAGTGATGCTTTTTTTAAGTGCGCACACAGTGTGACCAAAAGAATGCTTATTTTGTTCTTTATATCATATAGTGATCGCGAGACAAGCTTATGAGTTTATTATGGATTTAATCATTTATGTTTGACACTAATGAATAAACAACTAATATTTACGAAACAGTCGACTGCCTAGCACGCTAATATCAGACGCAACATTATGAACACTTAATCTAGATTCTACATCTATGGAAAGACTTGTTTGGCATTTATGTAAAAGAACCTGAAGGGGTTGTGTCTATAATGTGGGTTTGGTTTGGTTACTTTTGGTTTTTTGTGTAGGTGGCTTGTTTGGCATTGCTGTGATGGAGGAACATTTTTTTATCCTCTTGTACACACATGCTGGTCAAACCACCCATAAAAAATTCATCTCACTGGTCACATTTTGCGACACGACACCATCACGTTTTTTTTTTTTTTTTGCATAAATTATGGATTGTCTTTGGTCGTAAGTTGGTGACATTGACTATGTTTGTTTGATTACAACTTCATTTATCCTTCTAATTCTGTTATTTATCTACGTTTCGGGGTGGTCATCATTCATTTTCTAAGTAATATATGCAAGTTTAGTGAGTGTGTGAGTCCGAGCCTTCTTTCTACGTTGTGGGCTGTTGTGAGGCAGATTCTGAGACATTGTAGCATCCCTTAACTTAATTAACATTAACTAGCTTTTTAATGTAAGTACTAGTTTATTACCCGCGTATTACGCGGATATTTTTAATATATATAAAATATAATGAATTAAAAGATAAAGATATAAATATTTTTTTTAAACAAAAAGTATATAAGAATGATATTATTATTTATTATGACCTATTAATTTTATATAATTTAAAAATATATATGAATAGTAATTACTGTCTTATATTTTTTTAGAACTTTTATTATATTATATTATATTATATTATATTATATTATTATAATTAATAAGTTAGTAGAGTATTAGATTTTATTTGATTTGATTTGAATTCAAAAGTAGATTATATTAGATTTGGATAGATGTAATTTAAATTTCTTTATTATTTTTAAAACCTTAAATGTCACGTGTCGATTCATGGTGATGACACGTGGCTTCACCAGAATTGAGTCTAGTTACTCTTTTAATAGTATAGATAGATAGATTATTCAAGGTTTAAGTAATGAACTTTGGATTTATTTATAAAAGTTATGTTTAGGGCTTAAAGTGTTAGTTATCAATAGTTGAGATTAAGGGGTACAAAACGTTATTTAACCATGCTCTTAATGAATAAACATGTATCGATTAAATTGATGATCCATATTCATTTATCTGCTTTTCTCTCTAAACACACGTTTAAACATACTGTTAAGCAAAACTTAACATCACACTAGAAATTTGAAGATGTTCTTCATCAATTCAACAAAAGAAGCACATTTGAGAAATTAGGGTCTTATATGCATTCCCCACCCCAACCGAATATCATTTTATTTTTATCCTTAAAATAACATTATCAATTTATCAAGCTAAAAAACTTCATTAAAATTCAAAGATTACAATACTACAATTATAAAAAAAAAAAAAAAAAAAAAAAAAAAAAACACTAAAAATTAAAAATAAAACATTATAATACTAAAATTAAAGTTACTAGACGTAAAATAACATAAAATTTAAAACTACATTCCCAACCACACACATGTCGTTATTTATCGTTTCTTGTTTAGAACGAGTTCCAAAACCAAACCGGCTAGATGACAATGATTTTCTATTATAAAATGTAAGTTTTTTTATTCTTCTTCTATTTCCATCATACGACGTTGTTGTTGATAAGTTGTGATTGCATATTACGTTTCTCTTCGAGAATATGAAGCTTTTGTTTGTGAAACCGCTCCATTTTTTCCTCACGAACCGACTATGTTCGTTGAAAATTTCGATCAACTCGTCATCGGGTGGTGCCGTTTTTTCCCTTTACGTTTCGGCGGTTCTTAGAATCGAACTTCATCGGATCACGAAAATTGGAAACTCAATGAAGTTCTGTATGTATTCGAGTTTGAACTTTTTGTCTTTTTGGGAGGTTGGGCCTTCCATTTTGGATGATCACGTACCACTTCCCAACATTTGGTGTGCCTAAATTGCTTGTTATCATTTGTCGCTTTATATTCGGCGTGTGTCATTTTAATTATATCGGCGTCACTTGTGCTGCTCATGTTTTGTCGAACGAGGTTGTTGTAAATTTGGACAAACTCTCCTACGTTTTTATTCAAATATCTCCATTTGGAGGAAACTTGGTGATGTGTATGATCAATTCCTTATTCGGAACGTTTCAAGAAGAGTTTCATTACGTGTTTCCAGAAAGCGTTAGAAATTTGATTGTTATGGTATCCGGTACTTCAACGCGTATATGTGAGCAGTCATGCATGCCACTTCTTCTGTTGGAGTCCATGGAATCTCTTTATTTTCGACGGTTTTGACGGAGCGGCAATTTCTTGTGCTTTGTTGTTCGATAGAGGAGTAAATTGTGGTTTCGTATCGTCTTCGGAATTATCCAAAATATATGTCGACTTCTGGTAATGTGATGCTTGTTGTGTAAAACTAATAGGTCGTTGTACTCGTGAAGATTGTGATTTGCAAAAATTGTGTGAAACCTTGAGGTGCAAAACCAGTAAAAATGTAGAAATTTGTGTTATAGGAAATTGTGTATGTGAAAATTGTGGTGGTGAGAATTAGGCTGGTGGAGGTGAGTATAGTGTTTGAAATGGAGAGTACGTTGTGATGTCAAAAATAGATCCTTGGATCCGGTAGCAATTTCTTTTTCACGTCATTTGGTTTCCATGAAAAATGTTTATGTATATAAAGATCGGGAAATGGTAGGAAATATTTTTATTTAATAACCATTAAAAAATGGTTTTTTTTAAAAATTGAACTAAAGGGAAGCGAGGTAGCTAAGCCGTTTGGGTGGGGGGTTTCGAGGTTGAAACACCCTTCCAACTAAAATAGATGTTTCACGAACAATTAACAATTCAAATTATACTTGCGGAAATGTGGTCAAATTTAAATTTTCAATATTCAAAAGCCCTTAACATGATACTTCCCACTTTGTCACCTAATAATGAGCAAAGTGTGGGGTATCATGGATAAGAATAGACGAGGTTACAAATTTTAAACATCCAGATTATTTAACCATGTATAAAAGCTAAGTTCATTCTCGAGCATATACCAAAACGGGAGTCCACTAAATCCCCCACCCAAAGCTTTATCAAAGATATGCGAACACAATGGAGCCGCTAGACATGGTCCAATCCACTACCAAGATGGTCAGGTGTGATGCTTTCCTTTACCTGAAAGGGGGTTTAACAACTAAAAATGGTCAACAAAGTTGAGTGAGCTGCTAGATTAGAATGATACATAATATACATGCATGCAATGATAAACAACGAATATGTTCAATAACCAATATGGTCAAGTGCTCAATTTAGGCTTAGAGCTAGCCCAACATATTGCTCAATTTAGGCTTAGAGCTAGTCCAACGTCTTGCTCAATTTAGACTTAGAGCTAGTCCAACATTATTGCTCAATTTAGGCTTAGAGCTAGCCCAACATTATTGCTCAATTTAGACTTAGAGCTAGCCCAACATTTCCATGGATATCCACGTTAGGTCATCTGAGAGCATATCAAGCATGGTGAGTTCCAACGTGCCTCACACAAGCCCAAATAAATCATTCATAGAAGGAATGAAAGCAAGTACGCAACAACTATCAACATGTCAACAGTTAGCTCCACAAGGTATTCAACGAGGTATAGCTCCACAAAGCACATCAAGTATAGTGAGGTCCAATGTGCCTCACATAAGCCCAAACAAATCATTCTTAGAAGAAAAGAAATCAAGTATGTAACAATTATCAATATGTCACCCATAGCTCCTCAAAGTATTCAACAAGGTATGACTTCACAAAGTATATCAAGTATAGTGAGGTCCAATGTGCCTCACATAAGCCCAAACAAATCTCTCATAGAAGGAAAGAAATCAAGTATGAAACAATTATCAATATGTCAACACATAGCTCCTCAAGGTATTCAACAGGGTATAGCTTCACAAAGCATATCAAGTGTGGTGTGGCCCAACGTGCCTCACATAAGCCCAAAGAATCATACACGTGAGAATTGGGGGTACACATGCATCTACTATCAAAATGTCAACAATCAATTCAACCCTAGGTGAGATCAAATGGAAGCATATCAAGTATGGTGAGGTCCAATGTGCCTCACATATACCCAAATAATCATATATGTGAGAATTGAGGGTACATATGCATCTTCTATCGCAATATCAACAATTAACTCAACTCTAGGTGATATCAAATGAAAGCATATCAAGTGTGGTGAGGTCCAAGGTGCCGCTACCAACCCCCTGCCCCCTCTGCCTGCACCTTAAATGCCCAAATATGCACCAAAACTCTCATAAATGCTTCCGACCATTGAAATGGACTTTACCAACCATATAATTAGCATATTAAGGTCCCTTAAACATCTCTAAACATATTAGAACCATTTCATAACATTCCATGATCCCTCGGAGTTCATACGGACTCCGAATGAGTCCGAAAATGACCGAAAACTCTAACCGACGACACCGAGCTCCAATTGAGCTTGGATTCAATTCCAACCAATCCCATAGCCATATTAAACATATTTAGGCCATGTTTAGACATTCAAATTACATCTAAGAATAAAAAATCAATCCCAAAATGTTTTGTAACTCATTGAGGCATTTCACCGAACACTTGGCGTGCGGTTTAGCCTTAAAACACCATTTTGAGTTCTTGCACATATTTTGTGTTTCCCAACTCAAGTAAACACTTTAATAACACAATTGAACACTTTCCAAACACATTATACTAATAGAATTTTATTTCTTCATGGAGTTCATACGAACTCCAAACGGGTTCCAAATGACCAAAACCCCAACTAAGCCTTCAAAACTCCAAATGAGTTCCTACTAGCTTCCATTTAATTCCATTGCTATTAATAACATGATTGGACCATAATATATCATATGAATTATGCAAAAACACTATAACCCCATCTCATCCACCATTGGAGCTCAAATGGAGCTCTAACTTGGGGTTTTACTCAAATCACCAATCCAACCCACTAAATCACGAACTTATGACTCAAATATGATTATAAACCATAAACATTAACATATACATGATTTTTGAGTCATTTACTAACTCAATGTAACAACCCAACTTTTAGCCCAAATTAAGTATCTGATTATCGAAAATGTAATTTTATTACATTATTTGAATTATAATTTAATTAGGTTTTGAAATATTTAATTGAATTATATAATATTATGAATTATGATTTAATAAATATTAAAGATAATTAAATAAAAGAGATATATGATACAAAAATAATAGTGGGTTAAGTAGCAAACATAACTAGTTGAAGTATATAAACGTTAATAATATTCATTTTTAGAAATCAGCCTCTCTCTCTCTAACTTTCTCTCTCTAGATTTCTCTCTCTACTCTCTCTCTACTTCTCTCTAAAATTTCTACCAAACCGACCGTCCGATTATCAAGATTTATACATCATCGGGAGATTTATACATCATCGGGAAGATCTCGAAGAATACTACAATAATCCACCGTTGCATGAAGGATTACATACGAATTTGAGGTAAGAATTTACGTATTAAGCTTTTATACTTTCGGGTTTTAAGATATAAATTCGAACATAGGGTTTTGCAAGAGTTTAAATTTATATTAACTTGATTTTAACTAGATTATGTATAATATAAGTAAATCTAGGTTTAATATCTTGCATATTCATGATCTTAGACTAAGAAACGTATGTTTTAAAGCTGTAAGTTATAAACAAATTCGAGATGTCAAGAACAAACTCGAATTTAGCTAAAATTGAATCAATGTCTCGACTTTAACCCTAAAATCGAATAGGTAATTCGAGTTTAACCATAAGCATTCGAATTTAAGCATCAAATTGAATGAGTATTCGAGTTTAGTACATAGATTTCGAATTTAACCATTTTGGCTTCGAATTTGTTCATAAAGTCGAATAAGGTTTCGAATTTGGACCTAAGTTCGACTATAGGTTCGAATTTACCTATATATATATATATTCGAGTTTGATGATAAAGTGATCTAGTAATTCGAATTTAGCCTTATTCCTTCGAATTTAGCTATAGGTTTGAAAGGAGGTTTTGAATTTGAGCATACATATTTGAATTTGGTACATCATATTTGAATATAAGTATTTAAAATTCGAACCTCACACTATAAAAATGAATATATTGAATGAAACATATGATCAACACATAAAATGTCAAAATAACTAGTTTAATGATTAATAATATATATATATATATATATATATATATGTATGTATATATATATATATATATATATATATATATATATATATATATATATATATATATATATATATATATATATATATATATACAAATTCGAATTTCACCTTTTGAATTCGAATATAGGATTGGATTTTGAAACATATTCGAATTTGGTACTTCATATTTGAAATTAAGTATTTAAATTCGAACCTCACACTATAAAATTGAATATATTAAATAAAACATATGACAACACATAAAATAACAAGAATAAGTGCTTTTATGGATTAATATATATATATGATAATATATATATATACACTGATCTTTAGAGAATATAATTTACAAAGAATACAAATGAAAGAAAGATTCTAATGAGAATGATGATCGTATGATCAAGATATGAGATTTTGAGATTAAAAGATCAACGAGCGAATCTTGAGCATATTAATAAAATGAATACTGAATACACTATTCAAAATTGATATTATTAACAGATTGAGCAACAAGCAAAATGGCGAGCATCTGAAAGTCTGACATAAGTCAGATAGTGGTTCTAATCCACTACAGATTGTGAGCAACAGAGCCAGAGCCAGAAAGTAAAAGAGCACAAATAACCAGTAACTGTGAGTTGTAGATTTCATTTTAACTGCATGTTATGTGAATTGAGACTTTTGTTGCATGATTCTGATTTATTTGATATTCTGATCTTGAGCTTATTGATATATTGTCATAGTATATTTACTATGATTTGTTGAGCTGAGTATTTCTTCCTTTAGATTCGATTCTTTGACGAGTCATTTGATTGTTAAGCTTAACTCCATCACTATTGCTCAGTGTTGGGTTAATGTTAGGCTTATGATGTGCTGATTTACGTGATGAAAGCACAGAGGGTAGCTAGAGCTGAGCATTCTGATGATACCCATATAGCAATTACTGGTAGCTAGCCCAGTACGTGGCTGATCCCCACTAATGATGCGTGTGTATGGAGTTATCATCATCCGAGCATTCCTATGAATTTGTCTAAAAGTCTCAAGAGCAACAACAGTTTTATAACTGGGAGCTGAGCAAAGTCGCGCATCTAAAAGAGCATTAATTGGCCAATGTCCCTTCGAGATTGAGCTGTGCATGAGCCTAGTGCAGTGCATAAGCAATAGAGCTGAGCCGTGCATGAGCCGAGTGCAGTGCATGTGCTTCCGCGTTCATAATTGCATGTTAAATGTGAAATTCTGCATTCTCACTAAGCAAATAAGCTTACCTCGTTGTTGCATTATTTTTCAGGTAAAGGCAAAGGATTGGCTGGACCTAGTTCATAGGTCAGGACTTTGAAAGAGCTTGAAGTGCATTAGAACCTGTTTCAACATCTTGGTATTTGGATGATAATAGAGCTTTGGGGTTCGGGTTTAGTTTATATTATGTGATTTGATGTAATAGTTTAGATGTTTGTACTTTGCTACTTAAAATTCTGTCTCTGTTTGTAATTAACTTTATTTCCGCAACTGTTAATTTTATCTTAGTTTCATGATTGATATTGCATTGCTAATGGGACCTAGACTTGAGACCTTTGAGAAATCAGAGGGTCTCACATGTAGTGATTTAATTGTCATTGGATAATAATTAAATAATTATCTAGTCTTTTATTTATTATTGGATATTAAATAAAAGATTGATTTATTTGAATTAGTATTATCATCTATTATTAGATAATCGGATGGATAATTATAAACAAATAAATAGAGATAATTATAAATAATTATTGAGTCATTTATATATTATTAGATAATATATAAAAAGATAAATATTATTTAATGGATATATAATCATAGAGATAATTATATAAGGTTTAAATAGTAAAGATAATTATTAAGATATATATTATATTATTATATTAGAGTTAAATTAAATTAAAACTCATATATAATTAATATATATATATATATATATATATATATATATATATATATATATATATATATATATATATATATATACATGGAATTGACGGTATATTAGTTTTAAAATTGAGGGAGAGGAGTCATAAAAAGGAGCAAAAGTTAAATAATAAGGACAAAACCAACTACTCTGAAGAGTTTGCAGAGAGAGAGGGTGATCGGGTTATAATGTATCATGTTTATTAAGCGTAAAAGAGTTGTTTTTAGTACAAAAGTGTTATAGAATGTGCCGCTATTGAATAAATTCTGTGCTTGTGCAGGTAAACAAAATCCGGTTTAAAATGGCGTAAAAAGGACAAAAATTCAGAGCCAGGCGCAGAGAGGGGCGCAGCCCTGCACCGAGGGTTCGACAGAAGAAATTAATTCACAAAAATACGGATTTTATAGAGGGGCGCAGGCCTGCGCCTACGGCTGCGCCCAGCCCATTAAAATATTAGACGGCCGTTTTTAGGGATTTTCCAGCTTTTCCTATAAATACCAAGACATATCTCAGAAGAAAACACCGTTTTTTGGAGGAGAAGGCTAAGGAAAAGGACCCTGTTTGAGCGAATACACGTACGAAGAACACACGAGTCAAGCCATGAAGATGGATACACAACTCTTGAATATTGCATCAACTATGTCCGGCTAAGCTCATCATAATCATTCTCGGAGGAAGCACATCGCTAAGTTTTATTTTATGAACGATTACTTTAAGTTTGCATGGTTTTTATTATTTATATTTTGATTGTAAACGAATGATTATTATTTTGTTGTTGCGTTTCGCAAGATAGTTCGTAGACATTTTATTATTCGTGCCGAGTTAATTGTTTAATTAAGACGAGTAATCAAACGTGTCACGCGCTATGCCCAAGATCACGAAACGACTTTAATAATAATTATAACAAAGATTATGTCTACGTAATCTTCATATCGTTTTTATAAATTAAATACAAAGCGAGGTGTGGAATCCGGGAATGGTTATCTTCGCACCTTATTCAATCAAACAATTTTCTTAAGTTTTCTTTACAAATTCCGTAAGTAATTAGTTTTATAAATCAAGCAATCACCTTTTTACAACCAAATCAATCTTTCTAAATTAATTATTTTACAATGGTAGTCGCTTAAATACGTGTAATTAACCTCTCGCTCTCTGTGGATACGATCCCTACTTACCCTAGCTTCTAAGGTATTTAGTGGTATTTTTGACGGGTTAACGACACTCGCATCAAATTTTGGCGCCGTTGCCGGGGAGCGGTTGCGCTTAAATCACGTATTTTAGTAATTAGCTTAGTTTAGTTACTTTATTTTTTCTAGAGTAATTTAGGTAACTCAGTTAATTTAGTTGATTTCAATTTATTTGCTTATTTGCTTTTATTTGCTTACTTAAATTAGTTTAAGTTTCCTTATTTTGCTATTATTCTATTTAATTAGTTTTTAAGCTTTAATTATTGCCTTAGTTATTAAGAAAAAGGGAATCGTGGCGCAAGCATCGATTCTCACCAAAAAGAAAGTTTCTAGTTCAAATTCTTCATCTAGCCCTCATAGGTTTATGCACACACGATATTCTGGTAGAATTTCACCCTTGAAGTTTGATCCAGAAATCGAAAAAACCGCTAGATCTAATAGGCGAGCCACAACTCAAACGAACGAAAGTAAAAATACTACTCCTAAAGTAAACGTGGAAGAAGAAATAATTAATTCAGAAGACGAGAACATCGATAACGTTCTTGTCGACGTCCAACAAAACCAAAGACCGATGGGAGACCGTAGAACAGTAGAATCCCATTATAGGTCGGGTGATATCCCTGATCCATCACCCATTCTCTACCCAATTAATGAGAATGAACCTGAAATTAGGCCACATCTATTTAGCATATTACCCGTTTTTCGCGGAGCACCAAGCGAAGAACCGTATGAGCACTTAGCTGAATTCACTGCCATATGTAAGGCCAATCACATTAGGGGAATGACCGTAGATGCACTAAAACTTAGACTTTTTCCTTTCTCCTTGAAGGAACGAGCGAAAAATTGGTTCGTGTCACTTCCCACTGATAGTATAACTAACTGGGATGAGATGAAAAAAGAATTTTTAACTGAATATTACCCAATTAGCAAAACTACAGAAAAACGTAAAGAAATTACTGGATTTAAACAGAAAATTGGGGAACAATTTCACGAAGCTTTTAATAGGTTAAATGAATTACTAAGAACATGCCCTCAACATGAAATTCCTAAATGGATGCTAATTAAAACTTTTTTCGATGGGGTTAGTCAAGAAAGTAGGAATATGATTACCGCTGCTTCAGGCGGAACCTTTTTAGCCAAGGAAGATGACGAAGCTTGGGAATTATTAACCCAGTTAAGCAAAGGTTTAAAAGTCCAAGCGGGTTCGGATAATAGTGTTGGTGTCCAAGTTATGGGCATATACAACGCATGGAAAAAAGAGGTTAAATCTGATATATCCGAATTAAGCAAAAAGATGGACTTGTTGATGAAAGGAATGGGAAAGGTTACAGCGGCACAGGTCTGCTGTGTCACTTGTGGAGACCCTTCTCATCCAACCGAGAACTGCCCACATACCTTCACGCACGAAGAGTATGTGAACGAAGCTTTTGGTTTTCGGCAACGAAGAGAACGGGAGAACCCATACTCGGAGACCTACAATCCGGGATGGAGAAAACACCCGAACTTTAGTTGGAGGGATAATCAAGATAATGATGCTCCCCCGAAGCCAAGATATGAGCAACCTCGTCAACAAAACTGAGATTTCCAATATGGATCGACCTCAGCTACGAAGGATATGATCGGTACTATAAACGCAAAGACCCTAAAGAAGAAAATGATTCGCGACAAGTGTCGGGGAACTCGAAAGAGTTTTCCGAGTTTATGGAATTCATGAAGCAACAAACCATGGTTCAAGCGAAAACTATGGAGATGCTCGGAAGGCAAATGGGACAAATTGCAGAGTCCTTGACTAAAAGAGAAGAAGGGAAGCTTCCAAGCAACACCACAGTTAACTCATCGCACCATCATGGAAAAGAAAAGAAATATGAAGTCAACGAAGTGAATGAAGTTAATAAAGTCACTACCCTTAGGAGTGGAAAGGAAGTAGATAATAAAATAGAAATGCCTAAGGAGAGTGAGACAGACAACGAGGTAGAAATTGCTTATGAAGAAGAACCACCCAGATCGGAGTCAAAGGTAGAAACAAAAATTAAGAAAGTAACCTTTAAGGAAGTAGAAGCCAAGAAACCCGTAGAGACTAAAGTTGGGGAAGGGATTTCCAATACTGAAAGTGCTCCCTACCCAACGGCCTTAGAAAATCCAGCTTCATTCCCTTATGGTAAGAAAGGACCTAAAAACGAAGAGTTATGGGATATTTTTAATCAGGTTAAAATTAACATTCCCTTAATCAAAGCTATACAACAAGTCCCTTCTTACGCTAAATTCCTAAAAGATCTTTGTACTCAGAAACGGAAATTTAAAATAACTTTTCCAAAGCAAATCAACCTCACTGAACAAGTCAGTGCAGTTATCACTAGCTCACTGCCGCCCAAACTAAAAGATCTAGGATCACCCTTGATCCCGGTAACTATCGGCGATATTCAAATTAAAAAAGCACTTCTAGACTTAGGGGCGAGTGTTAATATTTTACCTGGTAATTTATTTGACCAACATGATCTAGGAACCCTACAAACAACAGATGTCATCCTACAATTAGCAGATAGGTCTACCAAAGTACCACGAGGGATGTTATCTGATGTAATCGTTAAGGTCGAAGACTTTTACTATCCAGTAGACTTCTTAGTGTTGGACTCAGATAGTGCGTACAAAGAAAGCCAACCGGCAATTATATTAGGACGTCCCTTCTTAGCCACAATCAACACTCAAATCAATTGCAAAACAGGTGCATTAGACATATGATATCGTCCAATTTGTACATGTTTTATCGGACGATATCTCGTGTTTTGCATAGCTTTTTGGTTGATTTTCGTCCCAAACTCGATCTTATAGGTGTATGTTGTCATTTCAGGTGTTGGTCGAATAAATTGAAGTGAAAGGAGCTGAAACAGAGACAACTCGGCGAGTTCCAGCACAAACTCGGCGAGTTCACACAAGAACAGAAAATCCAACCTGCTCGGAACTCGGCGAGTTCCTATCCATACTCGGCGAGTTCGCCCACTTCCAGAACCAAACTCATAAGAAGAACTCGGCGAGTTCATCTCATTCTCGGCGAGTTCACCTGAAATCTGATTAATTCTGAATATTCCTGATAATTGCCAGATCAAATAGGGTGTCGACAACACATGAACTCGGCGAGTTCATGTACACTACTCGGCACCCAGTTTGAGATCGAATCAGGAGCTGACAACACATGTACTCGGCGAGTTCCTGTCCATACTCGGCGAGTTCTCTCCAGCCTATAAAAGGAAGAATCTGCTCATTTATGAGGGGGGACGAATTTTATCACCAAAAACACACATACTCTTGATTTCTAGGGGAAGAAGGAAGGCAAGGAAGGAGATTATCTTGGAGTTTTGACATGGTGGATTGCATCTTCATCATCACATACATCATTAGGGGAGTTATTCTTATACCTAAGTTTATCTTAATGTGTAGAATTCTTTCTTATTTTGAGATGATGTTTTACTCCATGAGAATGGAGTAGTTTTGCTATGTAATCATTTGGGTAACAAACCCTAAACATTGGATGATTTATATTTTGTATATGATTGGGTGATATGTCATAGTTTGCTTTCTTTGAATGAAAATCTCGTTGTATTGTTTGAGACTCTTTAAACTTGCTATGAATGCTTTATTATGTCCATAACGAGAGTTCGAGATAGTTAGTATTCATTTTCGATGATCCAAATATATTGGTGTCTTTGAACCTTTCTACTAGAGATGGTGAAAGAGTATGTTTAAAAAGTGTTTTCATAACAATGAGAGGGGATTTATGTTTTTATGAGAGTATATCATGAATTTTATGATTCGGTGTCAACCGAATCATCTTTCAAAGTTCGTAAATTTTTTGTGAGCATTCGGTTTTGCATGACTCAAGTTCTGAACATATAAAAGAGATTTGCGTGTTCAATTCGTGAGTTATGGGATTATTGTGCTATAACGAGAGATCCGCATAGCTAAATTGTCATTGCTCGCATTATGAGTCGATATTGTTTTCATGTATAAGAGATTTGAGTGATCATAATATTAGCTGCCATGATTAAATAATTCAACCATAGCTTAGAGATTTGTGTGGTTGTTTCGTTAAAAATCATGTCGGTATATTATCCAATCTGCGCTTTCAATTAATCATCCGTTGTTTAGGGGGAGTGATCCCATTTGGTTACATATTTCCCTTTGTCAGAAATCCAGGTTATTAATCTCCTTTCCTGCTCGTGTGTGTCATTGCGATAGATCTTTTGTCCACATTTATCTTACATGCATTTTAAATCAATTTCAACCATAGCTAACCATTAACTGACGGTTCCTATCATTATTACACCAATTGTCCCTGAGTTCGACAACCCGGACTTACTTAAGCTATGCTAGTAAACGATAGGTAATACTTGCCTATTTGTCCGCTAGTTCTAGTTTATTTATTTCCATTTCTAAATTAATATTAAGGTGTGCTAGCGGTACATCAAGTTTTTGGCGCCGTTGCCACAACAGATGTCATCCTACAATTAGCAGATAGGTCTACCAAAGTACCACGAGGGATGTTATCTGATGTAATCGTTAAGGTCGAAGACTTTTACTATCCAGTAGACTTCTTAGTGTTGGACTCAGATAGTGCGTACAAAGAAAGCCAACCGGCAATTATATTAGGACGTCCCTTCTTAGCCACAATCAACACTCAAATCAATTGCAAAACAGGTGCATTAGACATAGCATTCGGAAACCGCAAACTCCGACTTAATGTCTTTAATAATGTACCTAATGCACCATTGGATTCAGAGTGCTACATGATCGACCTAGTTGATGATTTAATACAACAACAATTATCAACAATAACATGTAAAGATCCAGTGGAGCTGCTTCTGTACTATAATGAGCATAAGCTAGATAATATGCCTGAAGCTAAGGAGTTCGAACTTGAACGTGTTCAGTCAGTAGATTCTAATCAACCACCATGGACACATAAGATCGAAAAACTTCCGACTGATCTTCCACCATCAGCAAAACCATCTTTAGAGCAACCACCCAAATTAGAGTTGAAACCACTTCCATCTCATCTCAAATATGCTTTTCTTGGCCCTGAGAGTACACTGCCTGTAATCATTGCCACAGATCTTACTGTTGCACAAGAAAAGGCCTTGTTAGAAGTGTTATCGAGATATAAGGAAGCTGTAGGCTGGACCATAGCAGATCTTAAGGGGATTAGCCCGACGCTGTGTATGCATAGGATTATAACTGATCCAACAGCTAAGCCAAGTAGAGATGCTCAGAGAAGGCTAAACCCTAACCTTAGAGAAGTAGTGAAGAAAGAAGTGTTAAAATGGCTAGATGCTGGAATTATCTATCTGATATCAGATAGCCAATGGGTTAGTCCCACACAGACGGTTCCAAAGAAATCTGGAATCACTGTCGTCGATACTCCTGAAGGAGAAAAGATTGCAACTCGCCCTGTAACGGGGTGGAGAGTATGTATCGACTACAGAAAGCTAAATGCCGCAACCTCAAAAGATCATTTCCCTCTGCCATTCATCGACCAAATAGTAGAGAAATTAGCAGGGCAGAAATTCTATTGTTTCTTAGATGGCTATTCGGGGTATAACCAAATCCCAATACACCCAGAGGATCAAGTTCAAACGACATTTACATGTCCGTATGGCACATTCGCCTACCGAAGAATGCCATTTGGATTATGTAACGCTTCGGCCACATTTCAGCGATGTATGATGGCCATATTTTCAGACATGGTTGGAGGTTCTCTTGAAATCTTCATGGACGACTTTTCGATATTTGATAAGTCATTCGAAGGGTGTCTCTCTCATTTAGAAAAAGTTCTCAAGCGGTGTACTGAAACCAATTTGGTACTAAGCTGGGAGAAAAGTCACTTTATGGTTAAAGAGGGAGTAGTCTTAGGACACATAGTCTCTGAAAGGGGCATGGAGGTTGATCGAGCTAAAATACAAATAATTTCCTCGTTACCACCGCCGACTAATATTAAGGGGATTCGTTCTTTTCTAGGACATGCAGGTTTCTATAGGAGGTTCATAAAAGATTTTAGTGCCATAACCAAACCCCTATGTAACCTTCTTCTTAAGGATGCACCGTTCAATTTTGATAAAGACTGTATAGAGGCATTTAATACATTGAAAATGAAGCTCACGGAGGCACCAATTCTGCAGTCACCTGATTGGTCCCAACCCTTTGAGATCATGTGTGACGCAAGTGATCATGCAATGGGTGCCGTCCTTGGTCAAAGAGTGGACAAAAAGCCCGTGGTAATATACTATGCAAGTAAAACATTCTCTGAAGCTCAAATTAATTACACAACAACTGAAAAAGAATTGCTTGCTGTAGTTTATGCGCTAGATAAGTTTAGATCTTATGTCTGGGGGGCTAAGGTAATTGTGTATTCCGATCACCGTGCCTTGCGACACCTCTTGGCTAAGAAAGATGCTAAGCCACGGCTAATTCGTTGGATACTGTTGCTACAAGAATTTGATTTAGAAATCCGAGATAAAAAAGGCTCAGAAAATGCAGTAGCAGACCATCTCTCTAGACTGCCAGCAATCACCACTGATATGCTGGATTCCATTCGGGACAATTTCCCAGATGAACAATTATTGTTCGTCGCAAAAGTGCCTTGGTTTGCTAACTTAGTAAACTACTTTGTCACAGGGAAAACCCCGAGCCACTGGAACTCACATCAAAGAAAGTATTTCTTCTCTCAAACCAAACAGTACATTTGGGAGGAGCCGGATTTATTCAAAATAGGAGTAGATCAGATTATCCGGCGATGTGTTCCAGACAATGAGCATTACGATATTTTAAATCACTGTCATTCGTATGCATGCGGAGGCCATTTTAGTGCTAAAAAGACAGGTCATCGAATCCTGCAAAGTGGATTCTTTTGGCCGACCATCTTTAAAGACTCGTACGAGTTTGTTAAGTCATGCCTACGATGCCAACAAATAGGAGGTATCTCAAAACGAGACCAAATGCCGATGACACCAATTCTTATAGTAGAGATTTTCGATGTGTGGGGCATAGACTTTATGGGACCATTCCCTAAGTCATACGGTTTCGAATATATCTTAGTGGCAGTCGATTACGTCTCTAAATGGGTAGAAGCCGAAGCCACAAGGACTAATGACCACAAAGTAGTTTTCCAATTCGTTAAACGTAATATATTTTCTCGTCATGGAATTCCTAGAGCCATAATTAGTGACGGGGGTTCTCATTTCAAAAATATATACTTTAGCAAACTACTTAAGCATTATGGAGTAACACACAAGATAGCCACCCCATATCACCCACAAACTAGTGGACAAGTAGAGGTATCTAACAGGGAGGTTAAGCGTATATTAGAAAAAACAGTACGACCCGATAGGAAAGATTGGTCAATACGATTAGATGATGCACTTTGGGCATATCGTACGGCGTACAAAACACCTATTGGCATGTCTCCCTATAAGCTAGTTTATGGGAAATTATGTCATCTTCCGGTTGAGTTAGAGCACCGAGCCTTATGGGCCATTAAAAACGCAAACCTTAACTTCACAGCTGCCGGTATAAATCGAAAACACCAACTGAACGAATTAGAAGAAATTCGCAAGGAAGCTTATGAAAAGTTCTAAAATATATAAAGAAAAAACAAAAGCTTTCCACGATCGAATAATTAAACGAAAGGTGTTTAATAAAGGTGACAAAGTTTGGCTATTCAACGCACGCCTGTGGCTCTTCCCAGGCAAATTAAAAAGTAAGTGGACAGGCCCATACATAGTAACTAACATCTACCCCTATGGTGCGGTTGAAATAATAGATCAAAAAGGTGGTGAGCCGTTTAAAGTGAACGGACACAGATTAAAATTATTTGTACAATGGGCTGATAATGAAGTTATATCATCAGAGACAATGGTCTTGGAAGATATCACTTAAATACTAAAGAAGTTCCAAAATGTCTGGCTGAAGACATTAAACTTAGCGCTTTCTGGAAGGCAATCCAGTGAACTTTGGGGGTGTGTTCCATAGAAACCCTCACGAGACTATAACTCGTCCACTCAGGCTACTGAGGGGTTTAAAGGCTTGTTGCACGTGCTAAGTGCAATCGTTTTCACCACGAAAGTGTGTTTTAATTTCTGCAGATTAAATTGTATTATGCCTTAGTTTGTTGCTCTTTTAAATTAGTTAGTCAAATAATAGTTCATCCTATATTCTGGTGGTACCTATCGCAACCAACTAAGTTGGGGAAAAATTTACCCATTAAGAAGCTGCAAATCCTGAGCCGAAGAAAGACGAAAATTTGGACAAATAGAGGACAAAATTCGATGCGTTGTACGACAATTCGTTAGTTTTTTGGGGGGACCAAACGCTACAAACAGCACACACAAAAATCTCCTGGGAGCAGTGCAGCGCACCGGCCAGCGCAGGCCTGCGCCCCGCGCTGCGCCCTTAGCGCACCGGCCAGCGCAGGGGTGCGCCTGCGTCTGCGCCTCGATGCAGTTCAGCGATTTTTAAACCCTTTTCACCTCATTTTCTCCATATTCTCTCAAAAACACTCCGAATTTTTGCTCCTTTTTTTGCTCTCGAAGCTTCAATAAACGTGAAATCTACTCCAGATTACTCATCTTCTTGCTCATAATCCTCAATGTAAGTGCATATCCTTCCATTATTCCTATTTTTCAAGCAAGAAATAGTAGGTTATCTTGAAATAACTCTTTGCCCTAAATCCCACAATCTTGAAAATGAAAATAGTTTCAGATGCATCATATATCCTTAAGTGCGTAAATACTCTCAGAATGAGCACATTTCATGTTTTATTGGTAATTTCTAAATATAGGGTTTCAAAGAATTTTCCACTGCGATATGTTTAGAAATTCCATGTCAAGAGATAAATTCCAGATATGTGCATTATTCTATGTTAAAATTAGGATGAACATGTTGCTCCATTACAATTTCATGATTCGTGTTGTTAATCGCTCCATTTGTCGTTCATAATCATGCACGTCACGACAACTCTTGCCATGCTACGTTACATTCATCCCTCATGCACATGCACCAAATTCATGGAGAATGGTCATTGCATTAAAATTACTTGCACCTTTGCGGAACACGTTACACTTAACATTTATGTATTTCTCACCGGGTTCTTCGAACTCCACCGAGATTCACATGCTTGTGTGCCATTATGTGCATTTAATTGTGCTTAATTCCGTTACTCGTTGCTATATGTCCATATATGTCACAACAATTCACAGGGAATTCTCGCCGACGTATCACTCGCACTCCGAGAATGCGCGTGCACACTCCTATCCCGATCAATATCGAGTATCCTTCACCACCACCCTCACCACCGGTTTCTGAACCACCTACGTACTTTTTCATAGAAAAGACTCTTAAGGAATCCGATTTTAAACACTTTGGGATTATCGAGAGCTTTGATCGGATTGGGTGGTCAGGGGCGTTGCAAATCGAAACTCCGTATGTTCACGAAACCGAAATCTATGAGTGGATGACAACTCTGATCCGAAGAGAGGGGGATGTAGAACATGATTTTGAATTACGAGGTCGTATCAATGGGAAAGAGGTTGTAGTCTCTAGGAAAGAATTATGTGATTACTTTGATTTTGATACGGACATCCCGGTCGCACGGGAATTTTGGACGGAACAAAACTTATCTAGTGGGGTGCTAAGACATTCAGAGGGATGGGCTAAAAAGCTAACTGAGGTTTTCAATCTTACAATCGAACAAGCGAGGGTCTATTCAAAGTACTATCAGGGCGATCTTCGCCCTTGGGCCAAAGTCTTGTGGAAGCTCATTGTTTTCAACATCCTGCCGAGATCTGCTAATACCACCGCCGTTCGAACCCGCGAGGTCATACTTATACATACCTTGCTCACGGGTAAACCGGCCATCTCTCTCGCTTACATCATGATGCAAAATATTTGGGAAGCAACACTCGTCAAACCTCACATGGAGATACCGTACGGACGTATGCTCAGTGAACTCTTTATTAATATGGGAGTCATATCGGAAGGGGCGAGCCCACGACTGTTAGGACCCAATGATGTTTGGTTTACACGGCACACTATGGCGGGTTTACAATTTGAACAAGTATCAGGCACTTTCTTAATTCGAGACCCCGCGCATGGTACTGTCTCGATCATCCCTGCCAGCCGATCTTTTTATCGATATGACCAACCTCTAGACAAGGGTAAAGCGAGAATAAGTGAGTTTAAGTTTGAGAAGGATGCAGTGAAGTTTGTGAAAGCTGAGGTAAAGTTCGAGAAAGGAGGTTCATCAAACGCACACTTGTCGGAGAACGAGGTCCTGGAAGCACGTCTGACCGCTATCAAGAATGCGGTAGAAGGACCACTGGCAGCAAACACTGCAGTCCTTTCGGAGGTTGACAAGCTTAAACATGACGTTAATGTTCACGGAATCACGGTGGGAGCTCACTCCCGTTGGCTCGCTAGCCTCCAAACGAGGATAGAGGAGCTTGAGCGGGCAGTCGGCCGCCGTAGTTCCCACACCGTCTCCACCAACACCTCTCATCTGACGTCTCCTGATGACTACTGATTCCATATTTTCGGGAAATTCTCTCTAACAAACTATGGTCTTGAACTTTGAAACAATTGCTACGTGGTTGTGTAAATGGCCTTAGGCCATAACAAATATGCATGGTGTTCGTGTTGGCACCTTAGATTTTTTTAGAATTCGGAACAATTGCATGCTATGCTTACTAAACATTTGACTTGCACGTCTCTGTTACCTACATATTATTATGCTCATAGACTGATAAAAGCCTCCGTAGTGTCGGGGACGACACAATCTTTAAAGTTGGGGAAGGGAAAACACATATATGTGTTTAAAAAAGTGTAGGATAAATGCTTCTAAACCATACTTTTTTTATCGAAAACACGTAAATTATCAAACCAAGCATGCACCCGACCAACTGGAAAAACGAAAATTTTTTGAACCGAACAGGCCCCCCAAGCGCAGCCGCCGGCGCAGGCCTGCGCCCAGGGGTGCGCCTGCCCGATTTTCTTCATTTTAAATAGAAAATTTTTTTTGCAAACCCTACATGAGCACCCCTTGCGCCCCCCTTACGGTTCCTTCACCTTCTTCACATATTCTCACCTAAAAACTCATTTTTGCCCACAAAAATCACTAAGAATCAAGCTAGTGATTGACATTACGCAAGAAGTAGCAAGGAACTTGAGTTTGCAACTCAAGTTGGGGAAGGTGAAGTCAAGCTAGGAATCATCCACTACCAATTTAGATTCAACTTCTCTTTCATTACTCGTCAAAAGTAAGGTACAAAAACTCCACCATTCTTGAACAATTAAGCTTTAATGGAGTTTGAAGTTGAATTTTGACTTTTAGATTGACTTTTTGCATGACCACTTACACACGATAAATCTAAGTGCTTTCATAGTATAGAATAGAGTATTAAGTGAAATTATGAGCACGATTAAGAAAAAAGGCATGCTAGTCAATTTCCGAAAAGTTTGTTGTTATTTGGTGCAATTTGCTTAATTTGTTAAATGTGACAAAGTGGTTAAATTGATATGAGTAAATTATGCATCCTTGTGTTACATATGATATGATTATTGCACAAACTATCAGTTATGGTTCTTTGTTGTGAAAATATAACGAATTAAGAATTTTATAATTATATATATATATATATATATATATATATATATATATATATATATATATATATATATATATATATATATATATATATATACTTAAGTTGTCGTAATTGCAGATGTCTCGCCGAACTAGACAACGCGTGGGGGAAGGCGCCAGTTCCTCTACCCAACCGAGGGTAGAGTGGAACCCGGACTTCAATCTATCACAGCATCCGGAAAATATTCGACGACAATTGTTCATGACAAAGAAATTCTCCGGCAAGGTTTTGGTCGAAAAGAGAGTTAAGAAAGACGAGTTCGAGAATTATGGGGTAGTGCGATGCTTCGACCGGTTAGGATGGGAGGCAGTATTGGATCTAGGAGGGGAGCACATTTATCATGATGAGGTTGTGGAGTGGATGTCCACACTGAGACGCGAAGAAGGACGATTCAGAGGCGACTTCACACTAATAGGTCGCGTTAATGGGCACGAATTCCCGATGAACGCACAAGCATTACGAGAAGTTTTTGGGGTTGACATTGGTGTTGGAGAAGACGGGGCACGGAATTTCAACTATGAGTACAAAACAGACGCACAGCTAGCATTCACTGATAGAACTTGGGAAGGAGAGTGGACTACGCAGTTAGCAGAGATACTGAAGATCGATTACAACACCGCGGCTGGATATACGGCGTATGCTAGGCGAGACCTTAGCCCCATGGCGAAGGTACTACACAAGATTGTTACCAACAACGTGCTGCCAAGAGATAGCGATCTGACAAAAATTCGGCACAAGGAGAGTATCTGAGAGCTCAGGCAGCAATTTCTCCCATATCTGTTTCGAGGGGAGTCTCTGGCGCCATTATTACAGCGGCGATGATACAAAGCATCACTCTGCGCCAAACAGACCAAGGATTCGAGATTTTTGACTCAGACACGGGAAAAACGCATCGAGAGTTATACGGTATAGAAGAGGCAGAGGCTTACCATCAACATCAAGCTGAAAGAGTACACGCAGCAGGGGGAGCTAATGATATGTCCCAGGTCATTGCTCGGTTGGACGCAATGAACTTACGGTTGGGTACCTTCCAAGAGGACGTGGTTGGAAGAATGGACGAGTTCCAGCATGAGTTGGAAACCCAGACTAGCCGAATCGACGAAATCTACACCGGTTTGCGCGCATCATCCTTTCAGAACGCCTATTACAATCAGCAGCACTGGGCGTACACCGATGCAGTGAGAGATCACATGAATTACAATGCTGGGTTACCACACCAACCATACGAGGATTATCAGTGGCAGAATTTCGAGAGGCTGAACGTTGAGGATCGAACTCCTCAATACTTCCCAGCCTATGGTCGAGTCCCCACCACGACACGCGGAGAGAGCGTGATGCACCCTGCAAACACGTACCCACCTGCACCTCTTATGCAAGAAGACCGAAACCCCTTCGGGGAATTCTTTGCTGGAATTTTCGGACCGCCACCACCACCGCAGTAGTCAGGTTCTTTCGTTCCTCTCTTTAAGTAGGATGAATTATTGTTTATGCTTCATTATTATTTTTATTAGTGTTTGTTTTTGCATGCATTACGTGATTGAACAAATGTGTTTCTTTTTAAGAAGATTATGTGAAAAGCAGGCCGTAAAAGATACGATCAATTAACCCGATAATTTTTATTGTTGAGCTTGCAACTTAAATATGATGATGTTAGTTAGGTCAGTTTCAAGCAAAAAGACGTAATTATACGAGTTTAAACATAACACAAAGAGTCATAGATGTTTAAAACCAAGGAAGTGAACCGAGTTTGAAGTAGGATATATTGAGTTGTAGCGAGGGATAATTAACAAGGATTCCAATAGCCGCTATTTATTCATGCAATAAGGGGGAGGAAGCGAACACGAATAAAGCCTCAATTCAAGTGTGGCCTAGTTGATTCAGGAGATTAAGTCTGAAGGGTACCATCATGCCTAGTCCCTTAAGGCCAACTGGTCTGGGAGTGGCTGACCCAAATCCTGCTACACGGATCATCTAGAAAGTCATGTTAAACTTGAACAAAAAAAAAAAATAGGAACATTGCATGAAAAGAACAAAAAGAAAAAATTAGTAGCTAAAGTCATGTATCGAGGAAAAAGATGGTCCAGTGACCCACGTGAATTCAATTCTGTAACCTTGAGCTAAAAGGATGATAGTGGTGAGGAATTTTTGAACAATCACTCTGAAAAACATCACGATATATCTAAAATAAATTCTGTTCGTGTCTACGAATTTTATCACGTCTATGAAGGCTAGTGCTTGTTTAAATGAGTTAATTATGTTTTGTAAGCTTGATAAACCCGATGTTTTAAAAGTCTGATTTTCGTTGCTTGCTCGGGACGATCAAGAATTAAGTTGGGGAAGTTTGATCGGGTTATAATTTATCATGTTTATTAAGCGTAAAAGAGTTGTTTTTAATACGAAAGTGTCATAGAATGTGCCGCTATTGAATAAATTCTGTGCTTGTGCAGGTAAACAAAATCCGGTTTAAAATGGCGTAAAACGGACAAAAATTCAAAGCCAGGCGCAGAGAGGGGCGCAGCCCTGCGCCCAGACCAAGGGTTCAGCAGAACAAATTAATTCACAAAATACGGATTTTCACAGACCAGCGCAGGGGGGCGCAGGCCTGCGCCTACGGCTGCGCCCAGCCCATTAAAATATTAGACGGCCGTTTTTAGGGTATTTCCAGCTTTTCCTATAAATACAAAGTCATATCTTAGAAGAAACCATCGTTTTTTGGAGGAGAAGGCTAGGGAGAAGAACCCTGTTTGAGCGAACACACGTACGAAGAACACACGAGTCGAGCTACGAATATGGATACACAACTCTTGAACATTGCACCAACGATGTCCGACTAGTCTCATCATAATCATTCTCGGAGGAAGCACATCGCTAAGTTTTATTTTATGAACGATTACTTTAAGTTTGCATGGTTTTTATTATTTATATTTTGATTGTAAACGAATGATTATTATTTTGTTGTTGCGTTTCGCAAGATAGTTCGTAGACATTTTATTATTCGTGCCGAGTTAATTGTTTAATTAAGACGAGTAATCAAACGTGTCACGCGCTATGCCCAAGATCACGAAACGACTTTAATAATAATTATAACAAAGATTATGTCTATGTAATCTTCATATCGTTTTTATAAATTAAATACAAAGCGAGGTGTGGAATCCGGGAATGGTTATCTTCGCACCTTATTCAATCAAACAATTTTCTTAAGTTTTCTTTACAAATTCCGTAAGTAATTAGTTTTATAAATCAAGCAATCATCTTTTTACAACCAAATCAATCTTTCCAAATTATTATTTTACAATGCTAGTCGCTTAAATACATGTAATTAACCTCTCGCTCTCTGTGGATACGATCCCTACTTACCCTAGCTTCTAAGGTATTTAGTGGTATTTTTGACGGGTTAATGACACTCGCATCACCTATGGCTTGGCTTCCAGAAACAAAACCGTGCGGCCTTTGCCAAAGCGGACAATATCTTGTCTCGGGGTGATCTGGGCTGTTATATATAGTAAATGGATTCAAACACTATATTAAACCATTTTTATGTTATACTAATCATTATTTAGTTGTCAAAATACATTACCTATTTTTGTCATTTCAGTACAACTCAGCATTTTATTTTTCTTTAATCATTCAAGTCTCAATAATAGCAATCATCACTAATATTTGGTAATTAACTCATAATATTACACTTAAGTTCACAATTATAATTGTTTCACAAAGTTAATTACCCTTTTAATTATTGGGGTGTTACAGAGGTGATGTGGGGTCGGGGGGCTGGGGTTGTTCTTGTGCGGGGCAAAAGCCATGTAGGCCTTCCCGAAATCACACCGTCTCCACTCCCCTCTCTAAGTATGATTAAAAAAAGAATATAATAAAAATATAATGGATACAAGTAATAAAATGTATTATAGAAAAAAAATGATAAAAATGAAGCTTTAGAGACTTACCGAAAGGAAATGGATGGCTAAGAGTCTAAGATTATGTCATAGAATGCAATCATGGATGACAGAAAACAAGTTTATACGTAAATTTTAATATTCAAAACCAATATATGTATACATGTGTGTGTGAGCGTGCACACGAACACACTTTATGACCTAGTTTAGGGATCAGCATAGGGCGGTTCAGTTTTTTAAACGAAGGAACCGTTTGGTTCCGGTTTGGATTATCGGTTTTTCGGTTTAGTTCGATACTTTAATTCACTAAACTACTAACTTAGGCATTGAATTAGTATTTTAGCAAGTTCATCATGTGAAAATATAATAAGTATGTTTATACCAATTAATTAGCATTCATTACATCACATATAATTAAAATAAGCTAAACTATTAACCATATCAATTAAATAGAATTTTAACATCACAAATATCAATTATATATATGAAGTTGAAAAATGATTTCATGTGAATATAAAGAAATAAAACTTTGTAATGTAGAACATAACAACAATATGAGTGATAGTAAATATAACTCAATAGATATATAAAATATTGGGGTAAAGCCATACAATAGCAACCTACTTTTGAAAATGTATCGATATGGTACGTCTACTTTTTTAATTGTCTATATGGTACGTGTACTTTAATTTTCTGTATCGATATGATCATTCTACATAATAGAGCCCGGTTTTTATATACGAAACATGGTTTTAATGGTATGAAAAACATGAGTCTATTACAAATATGGTCATATCGGTATGAAAAATTGAAGTATAGGTACCATATCGATATTTAAAAAAGTAGACATATCATATTGATAAATTTTCAAAAGTAGATTACTATTGTACGACTTTACCCCTAAAATATTTGAAAACTTAATTTAATATACTGGTTCGGTACAGTTTTGAGAGGAAATACAAAACCAAACCATTGGTTTCATGAGTTATCTTGAATACCAATAAGGAAGAAAAAACAAGATGGCAACAATTCATGCTAATTTTAGGTTTTTTAAATTATCTTTTAATTATGAATTATTCTTGTCAAATATGAGAAATTCTTACTATCTAAATACATTTAATTTTAATTTTTAAAAAATAAATATATGATTTTTTCAAAATTACCTTTAAGGCTTTAATGAACCTTGATGTGCATTGTTGGTTCCTCGGTTTTTCAAAAAAGGTATAAAGTTATAAATTATAATGGTGTTAATGTAATCTTTTAAAAAAAATAAAAGATTTTAAATTAGCCATAACTTATGAATATAATTAATGTCTTGAATGGGTGTTTCAATTTTTTGTAATAGCCCAGACAAACTCGAGTCAAAATTTGTTCGCTTTAGCCCAACAAAGCATCATTGTTTCACCACCGATGTGGGATGTCACAATCCTTTCCATAGGGACACAACGTCCTCGCTGTGCACATCGACCCGATGTCCGGCTTTGATACCATTTGTAACAGCCAGACCAACCCGAATAAACATATTGTCCGCTTTGACCCAATAACGACTCACAATTTTGTTTTTAGGGTGCCACAAACACCCTAAAACGCGTCATGATGGGAAGAGAGCACCTCACCCTGATACAAGTCTATTGGTTTCTCTTCACTACCGATGTGGGATGTCACAATGATGCAATGCACTATAATTTTCCTTGTAATGCTTGGTGATTATCCAACCAATATTATTTATTGTACATTGGTAGTCTATCGATTACACAAACACACATATGAGGTGTCAGCAACGGTGAATCCAACATTTAAAGCAACATGCGTTCATTCATTATCCTTATTTAAAGACAACAAAATAAATGAGCCGGTACTGATATAATATATATGATAACACAAATGTAAGGCCCCATGAAAACACAATTTTCTAATGGATGAAATGTTTTGTTTAAAAGAAAATTGTAATTCTATGAAATTTGATAGCCTAACATGCCATGAGAATGTTCATATATTTTCCATTAGAATTACCTTAAAATATGTGAACCAAACTGTAAAATCCTCGGAATTAAATGTTGTAATTGAGGTTAATTAGTTTAAAATTTCAAACTAATGTAAGTAAGATGGAATATCAATGATGTATTCAGAAAATTAAAAGTTGGTTGGTATATTAATTTTAGAATTTCAATTTATTAAGAAAGTATGATTAATTTATAAGTGTTAGTGATGATAAAATAAAGATGGAAACTTTATTTAATAAAATCAGATTGGGGGGGGGGGGGGGGGGGGGGGGGGGGGGGGGGGGGGGGGGGGGGGGGGGGGGGGGGGGGGGGGGGGGGGGGGGGGGGGGGGGGGGGGGGGGGGGGGGGGGGGGGGGGGGGGGGGGGGGGGGGGGGGGGGGGGGGGGGGGGGGGGGGGGGGGGGGGGGGGGGGGGGGGGGGGGGGGGGGGGGGGGGGGGGGGGGGGGGGGGGGGGGGGGGGGGGGGGGGGGGGGGGGGGGGGGGGGGGGGGGGGGGGGGGGGGGGGGGGGGGGGGGGGGGGGGGGGGGGGGGGGGGGGGGGGGGGGGGGGGGGGGGGGGGCTATTTGTTGTCAATAGCCGAAATTATTGAAATAAATGAACAAAAGTCTGTCATTTCTTCATTTTAAACTCTTCAAGCTCTCTCTCTCTCTATCTCTCTCTCTCTCTCTCTCTCTCTCTATAATCTGCTGAACTTTGAAAATATTTGAAAAAAATTCATGGATTAAAGCTTGTTATTAACAAGAATCAAGTGGAAATTAAGGTAAGAAATTATTTCTAAGTTTTGGGACTTTATTTGAGAGTTAAAATATAAAAAATCGGATATTGAATCTGATTAAAAGATGTTGCATGTATGTTATTCAAGTTGGAAATCATCAATTAATGATCACACTGAAGCATTAGAAACAAGAATCGTGCTTTGAATCGAACAAAAAGGTAAGAAATCTGAATTCTTTTGAGTTTTTATGTTCTTGAGAAAAAGTTCACATTTTGGTTAAATCTGGACGAATTAGCATGTTTATGACGGGGAAAATGATGTAGAAACACCACAATAATGTTAATATAACATTAGATTAAGTTGCATGTGACTAAAAATCGAATATGGTAATTTTTGTGTAAAATCCGTAAGTTGCAACCTGCATTTCGACTCGGCGAGTCGAATGGTGACTCGACGAGTCGCCAAGAACAACATGAATATCGTTTAAAATTTCTAAGTGTTGGACCCAAACTCGTATTAGATCTGAAATCGGATGGGACCCGAACTCGGATGGATCAAAATCTCGGGTCAATGTATTTTCGGGTTGCATCTCGGGTACAAGCGAAATCCGACCGAGTTCAAGCGAAATTCGGTTGGGTATTAAGGGACCCAAAATTATGGCTTAATAAACAAACTTTTGGGATATCTTTGATAACGTATTAAGGTATATAATGATGGGTTCTTTGGGCATAATAATAAAACAAATAATGGATTTTAAACGTGATTTCGCATGATGATTGTGAAGGTTTGACACTTTAAATTGTGAAACTTGGTAAGAGTTTTGATGATCCAATTATTGATGGTATTTTTCCATGGAAAATGTATCGGGTCCCTTGTGGCGTTGTTTAACACACAGTGAGGTACTTTGTAAATTCCGGTTGAAAGCCCGAAGAGATATAATAATAACTGAAGTTACATAACGCACCCACTGTGAGTACTTAGTGAAACACCCATATATGAGTATTTCGATACCATTATACAATAATTCATTCAGAGTACTTGTGAAATACGGTTAAATTAAAATTTTATAGCAATTGGATAACCATCAACATGATTCCAAACACTTTGCATACAATCACAACAGAGTGTCGGGAATCAGGGAATAAAGTATTCAGGGTTCAAACTGGGTCCGACTCGCCGAGTCGACCCATCCGAACTCGGGTCTTACCGAATCTCAAGTGGTCTGAAACTCGGGCCAAGGACATCTGAATTTCGCGTCAAGGTCCTCCGAAATTTCAGATCTTCCCTCTCGAATCTCGGATCCAACATCCGAAATTTGGATCCTAATTCATTCGAGAACCCACACTTAATATTTAAGGCCGACTCGCCGAGTCGAGTGCAGTTCTGCACATTCTGCCTTACGGATTTAATGCTAAAAATTACCAAACTTATTCCCATTTATTGCAAACGGTTGGAAATCATTCCCCAAAAACAATATACACTTTTAAACTCATTTTAGCCACCAAAACATCATTTTCACTCTTTTGGATCTTCTAGAGTTCATATGAACTCCATCTTGGGGTTTTGAGATAAACCCACCACAACACATTAAATCTTGCATATTATGATTTTAATGGTGGATCTAACAATATTTATCATTCTCCTTTGAGATCTAACGATTTCTAAGCATTCTCCATAAAACCCACTTAGGGTTTTCATCTTTCTTGAATGAAGATGATGAGGAGGAGAAGAAGAAGAAGAGAATAAGAGTTTTAGAAATAAAAGTTGGTATCTTTTTGAATCTTCAACAACCGTATGAATCTTCAAAAAAATCAGAAGTTTCCTTTCTTTTCTCCTCCAACAACTTTCTCTCTTTTCTCTCTTCTTGAGATTGTATGAAATGGACGAACACACACACAAGTGTGTGTGTGTGTGTGTGTGTTGTCTGCGTATAAAGGAAGCAAAGGAAGGAGATTTCTTTTTTTTTTTCTATTTCTTTTAGTCCTTATACTTTACAATAGTTATCAACAAGCCCCTAGAATTATTTTTATTTCTTTTAAGATCCCTACTTCATAAATCAATACTTAACTATTATAATTTACACAACACATTCATTCATGTGCTACAAAATTAATTAATATTCCAAATTTGTATTTCTTTAAAATAAATATTAATTACCAAATATAATAAATATTTGGGTCGTTACACTTAGGATTGTACATGTCTACTTTTATTTATTATTAGTTGTTGTTCATTGAGGCATGTTGATTCATTTCGTTTGGCATTCAACTAACTGGCGTTTGTGTTGATGCACATTGTTGCTTGTTGCATGTCCGTATTCTTTGTTGTGCATCATCTGATGGGCTTGCGAGCCATAAATGGTAAATCGATGCTACCGGCTATATGACTTGTAGCTGCTCCCTCCGAGGTCACGACGGGCAGGTGTAGCATCCCCGATGGTAATTATCACCTCAATTGAATGTGTGATTCCGTGCAATGGCACGATGAAGCTGCGGCTCGTTTCCGTACTTCGTGTACGAAGAGGGTATACGACGCTTGTTATCAGTGTTACTCTTGTGTGCTGCATAAATATATGTAGAATGTATAATCTTTGTACTCACTAAGTTTTGCTTACCCCGTAGTTGCTCACATTTTTACAGGTGAAGGAAAATCCGCTGTAGGACCTTCTAGCTAGGTCGTTTATTGAAGTCGTTGAGGACCATTACTACTCAATTGATAACTGAAAACATAGGATCAATGTTGTAAGATTTGGAATGTTTGTGATAAATTATTGAGTATGTAGATTTAGACTGGAACCTTGTAGCACCGTAGGGTTTTTGACACTTATATTTAATTATGTACTTATTAATTTTCTGTATTGAGCTAAGTATTTCAGATCATTAATGTATTGTATGCTGTGTTTAATCCTGGGTGATGAAATGGTGTTTTTGTGGCAAGGGTGTCACACAATCGCTCACTTGTTTTCTAACATTATTGTTTCTTTAGCCGGTAAAGGTATGCAAGGGGTGTAATCGAGCCGACTTGATTCTAGTATCACCACGCTCGAACTCAAACTCGACATTAAAACTCGATCTCAGCTCGATAAACTACTCGACACCATCGGGACTCGTCTTGATTAGGCATGACAATGGGCAGGGATCACATTTTCTCATCCCCATCCTCGCTTCTTAATCATCTCCCCCATTCCCGTCGGGGATAAGTTTCTATCCCCATCTCCGTCCCAATCGGGGATCCCCATCAGGTATTCGGGTTATTCAAACTCCTAAAAGATTGTTAAGTTTAAACTATAAATACCAGTTTAGTAGATAAAATATGTGAATATACTTTAACAAATCAATTCAAGCATATTTGATATATTTATGTATATAATTTATAATATATAATAAAACTATAATAAAAAAATGTATGCAAAAGATTTATTAAACCAATAAGAAAAAAATAAAACATAGTATTTTAAACACATGTAATTCATATACATTGATATTTGATATATAATTTAAAATGTAATGACTAGAATATACATAATATCTTATATTAAAACATAAGATATTATCGAGAAGGTAGAATCGAGCAAAGTTTGAAGTAGGAGGCCGTGATCAAGATAGACTCTTTTTGTACATTTATTTATGCCTTATTTTGGGAAGGGAGTAGATCACCCTTGTGCTATTATTCATCATGACTTTTATCTATTAAGCTTGAGGAAGGTTAATGTGCTTAATCCCATTATTTGCAATGTATTTGGGTCATCAAATGTTATAATGGTGGCATTAGACTTGTGTTTTGGGTTGTGATCTAATTCATGTATTGATAGTTAGATCCATGGGTGTGTGAGCGCATAAGTCTCTAATTTGTTTTGGGTATTGTACTTTGGAATTTGATGAATTTGAAATGTATTTTGTAGTTATTTTGAATCCGAAAATACAGGTTGGTTTATTGATATTACGAATAGGTCGTGCCGAAATTTTGTTAGAAATGTTGAAAATTATTATTATTATCGTTAATTAGAGTTATGGTGTTACACAAAGTCCCTTCTATTTGTAACTTTGCATGCTTCTTAGCCCTTTGACATTGCCCTAAGCTCACACAACAATTGAAATCCTTTGCCATTCTTAACATCATATCCTTTAGTTCGATTTTTGGGTTCAAAATAAAGTCCTTCATGAACCATGAAGCTATCCAACTAGGATTCACAAGTGGTGACTTGACAAAGTCCCTACTACATCTGTGATTATCATTCAACTTCTTGATTTGAAAAAATATTCTCTTTTTGTACCCAAGACGCCCACTATCTAAACGGACATTGCACACCATCTTCATTCTGATACGAGGGTTGTTACATTGCCAAAGATAACCACTAAATACCTTAGAAGCTAGGGTAAGTAGAGATCGTATCCACAGAGAGCGAGAGATTAAATTCACGTATTAGCGACTAGCGTTGCAAACTAAATACTTGGAAAAAGTGATTGATTGAGAAAGATTATTGCTTGCTTTATAAAAATAACTACTTGCACGATTTGTAAAAGAAAACTTAATCGAGTTGTTTGATTCAATATATTAACAAAGATAACCATTCACGGATTCCTCACTTAGCTTCGTGTTCAATTTCATAAACGATGTAAAGATTACATAGACATAGCTTTTTTATAATTATTATTAGTATTGTTACGTGATCTTGGGCATAGCGCGTGACACTTTGATTACTTGTCTTAATTAAACATATAACTCGACACGAATAATAAAATATCAACGAACTATCTTGCGAATCACAACTAAACAAATAACAATCATTCGTTTACAATCAAAACATAAACAATAAAAAACCATGCAAACATAAGAAATCCTTCATAGAAAATAAACACTTAGCGTTGTGCTTCCTCCGAGAATGATTAGTGTGAGATTAGCCAGACATCATTGATGTAATGCTCCAGAGTTGTGAATCTATCTTTGTAGCAATGTCGTAGCTTGACTCGTGTGTTCTTCGTACTCGTTCAAGCAGGATCTTTTCTAAGCTTTTCTTCTCTAAAACGCGACCCTTTTTTCGTCTCCACTGCTTGGTATTTATAGACAACTTCTCAAAAACCCTAATAACGGCCATAATTATTTTAATGAGGTGGGCGCAGCCGTAGGCGCACGCCTGCGCCCTCCTCTGCGCCTCTCTTCTTTTCTAAGCAAAAAACGTTCTGTTGAACACGCGGTTGGAGAGCAGGGCTGCGCCCCCCCCCCCCGACCTTCTAAAATTATTTCTGATTTTTCTCGGTTTTTTGCCAAACTTAGACTTGAATTGGTTACCTACACAAGCAATGAATTTAATCAATAGTAGCACATTCTACGACACGATTTCATTTAAAACTAACTCTTTTACGCTTTATAAACATGAATAAATATAACCCGATCACATTCCCACATCTAACCAACAACCTGTTATTCTCATTCTTCGCAAAACGAAGCTGATATCCATTAGCCATGCTATAATTTATCAAAGCATGCTTTAATTGAGCTGGACTCTCAAACTTTTCTCCCAAACTCGGTTTCATTAATTTCCATTCAACATGAGGATTGTGTGTTGGACAAACAACTCCAAGTTTTATTGTGTTCCTAACTACATGTTCAACATCCAATTCAACCTCATGAGAACCAATCTCATCTTCACCCTCAAAATTAACATCTATACAAACTTTAGGATCAGGACATAGAACAATCAAGAAAGGATCATCGGATATGCTATCTAAACGCACAAATTCATCAACTTCTTCATCATCTAAAGAAATTGTATCATCACTACCAATATCAGACTATTCATCAGTTGCCTTATATGACGAGTCTTCACAGTCACAATCTGCACCCCTATTGGATTATCGTCTTTAACTTCAGGATCATTAAATATAACAAACTCTTCCAAATCTTCTTCATATTCATCAACATAAACGTTTAATAATTTATCATTACTTCTGCATCCATGTTGAATGAACATTTTCATTTGATCATCGTTTGATAGCATCTTAACACCATCTTCTAATTCTTCATGCCCAATAACATAGTAAATGACATGTTTCTGACTTTAGTGAATGAATAAACCAGACCATGAAACCCATTGCAATCTAGATTATTAAAGTTAAATCCATAAAAGTCTTCACCATACAGAATGGATATCTTAATACATGTTCTTTTCCAAACACCCCAACATAATACAAATCAAAAGAAAAAGATTTTGCTTGGGATGATGATGATCCCTTTCTCCTGTAAAAAATCGAAATCAGGGTTCATAATGAAAAATTAGGGTTCATACTCAAAATCAGGGTTCATAATCAACGATTAGGGTTCGATTCACTTACCTGGTCTGTTGACTTCGTTCTTCCATGGAGGTCCGTTGTAGTTCGTCGTTATCTGTCCAAGATTTTCGTTGAGATCGTCCGTGGGGTTCAACGACTTCGTCGGGGCCAATGGCGTAAAAAGGGTCAGCTAAGAGTAAAGTAAATGGGTAACAGGTAAAGTAAAGAAACGATGATGATATACACGTCACCGACCACGTAGAATTTATTACTGGTATCACCGGTTACAAGTC
Source organism: Centrapalus pauciflorus (assembly GCA_020465985.1). Taxonomy (NCBI): domain Eukaryota; kingdom Viridiplantae; phylum Streptophyta; class Magnoliopsida; order Asterales; family Asteraceae; genus Centrapalus; species Centrapalus pauciflorus. The sequence goes on from JAANYP010001790.1 coordinate 522,509, forward strand.
ATTTATTTCACAAAACCAACATCAAAGCAGTAACATGAGAGGTTTATGATAAAAAATAACATGATTTTTTTCATAATAAACCATTTTATTTATATAGTAGTGATAAAAATATAATATTATAGAGTTGAAGGGTAACAATATAAACATTTAAACTTAATACTCTGACTCGATTACTATTCGTATTAGCTCGAGTTCGATTAACAACGAGTCGATTTTAAATTTTTACCGATCAGTTATCTCTTTTTTGCACCCTTAGCTAAGCAACTACGTTTCGCAAACCCTAAAAATAGCGGCCTACATCGCTATATATATCCGAGGCTTATTAGTCATTGAGTGGGTGAGAAGATGGATGCCACGTAGGGAGAGACTGTTTTCCAAGAAGGCTATAAATTGCGAGCCTGACTGACAGAGACACATATATTTCAGTATTAGGGTTTATTTTAATCATCTCTCTCTACATTACCTCCCAGCCTCCCTCTCTGTGAACAGCACCACCATCGAAGTGGGATGTGAACAGATCTGAACCATCGCACCAACATCATCGAAGACCAAAATTCTTGTTTTTTTGTTTTGAATGCACCGATTTATGATTTTTGTTACCCTTCGAGAATGGCGATGGTTTGGATAATTTCTGTACACGATTCTGTTTTAGATTTATGCGATTGAGTTTGTTTTGGGTTTTCCGGTGAGGTTCCGGCTGGATTCTAGCAACATGGTCTTTACTGACGATGAACCCTAGAACCGGTGATATTCCGCACCTTCCGGTATGAACAGCCTCGTAAAACATCAACGAAAACTAGAAAACATCTTATAAATCCGAAACTGTCGAAAACTCTCATTTAAAAATACATGATTTGAACACGTTTTTTAGGTTTTTGGGGTTTTCATGATTTTTTAGGAAACAGGGGGTGTATTCGTGAACTAAACGCTGCCGGGTTTTTGTCTTTTTCACATAGGCGCAGCTTGCCAGCTTATGTTAGCCCAATTTGTTTTACAGATCTGATTTCATGGACAATCATCTTTAAAATTAAGCATGAAATGAGTTCGCTTGAAATGTCGAAGTGGCGGAGGCCGTTAGTGTTTGTAGTTGAATTCGAAAGTGAGGAAGAGAACTCAGAAGGCTTCTGATTTTCTAGAATCCAGTCAACAAGGTATACTGCCTCTACTGATTTTCGTAATTTGCTTCATATGGAATTATCTATCCCTATCGTTTTTTTAAAAAATTTTATCCCTTGTGGAAATTAAAAAAAGAAATCGTGTTTCTGTAAATTGGATTTAAAATAAGAAATCGGTTGGACTCTTATTGATTCTGATCAGGTAATTAAATTTCAGCTTCAGTGCCGTCTTTTTCTTGGTGCTTCTTAGATATCATTAATCAATTTAACATTTTCGAGTTTGCAAAGAAGGAATATCGTATAGGCTGTTTCGGGAATATAATATATAGGAAAATCACGTGAATTGTACTTCCTTTTGCAGATTCCGTTAGGACTATGTCACATGAATTTATTATTGTACTTCCTTTTGCAGATTCAGTTAGGACTATGGAAATAGGAAAATCACATGAATTGGCCTTGGGTTCCACGCAATTCATTGGGTTCTGGACGATTCTTGGACAGTGATGCTTTTTTTAAGTGCACAAACAGTGTGACCAAATGAACGCTAATTTTGTTCTTTATTTCGCGTAGTGATCGCGAGACAAGCTTATGAATTTATTATGGATTTAATCATTTATGTTTGACACTGATGGATAAGCAAATAATATTTACGAAACAGTCGACCGCCCTGCACGCTAGTATGAGATGCAACTTTATGAACACTTAATCTAGACTCTACATCTATGGAAAGACTTGGGACATCCTCCACAGAGCAATATGCCTCCTCCTTTGTGACAAGCTGTGTACACACATCGTCGTTGATCTTTGGCAGATGTTCGTAATTTTGTTTTAAATATGCTACATATAGATGGATGGAAACTATATTCTGAAGGGAAATGTGTCTGTAGCTGAAATCATTTTAAGAAGGATTATCTTTATATTATGTAGAAGCACCTGAAGGGGTTGTGTCTATAATGTGGGTTTGGTTTGGTAACTTATGGTTTTTTGTGTAGGTGGCTTGTTTGGCATTGCTGTGTTAGAGGAACATATTTTTTATCTTCTCTCGTACACACATGCTGGTCAAACCGCCCATAAAAAATGCATCTCACCGGACACATTTAGCGACACGACACCATCACGTTTTTTTTGCATAATATATCGATACTTTTGTTATAATGTTACAGGCTGTGGATACATTTTGTTTCACATATAGCGTCTCTCTTTCGATGGCAGCTTTTTTGAGAGTTGAATTTTGAACGTCTGACAAAGATGAACGATGATGTTTGCAAAGTTTGTAACAAAGGCTGATGCCTGTTGCATGCGATAATCCAAGGTCTTTACATAAAGGGAAAGTTTAAATTGAGCATTGATTTGTCATCTATCATGTTAGGGTGCTAGGTGTTCGAGGGTTCTATTATTTTCTAAATTCTTAAAAAATCAAGGTCAAACATAAATGAACATGTCCATGGACTACTTGAGGAAGTTGGCTTTTAATGACTACCTGATATAAAGAGTCGGGTTTGCATTGTTGGTTTGTGTTGTGCATTTAAAGAAAGCTTCCCTCTCAAGACATGAACATTGCCTTAGCTCTATGATGTTTGAGAGACCCGATGCCAATTTTGTTGCAGCTTGGAGGGTTTCAGGACTTGATTCGATAAACAAGATGGTATGCAATAGGAAGGCTTTGCATTTGTGTTGTTGATAAGCCAGATAAATGTGAACTTGTTGCATGTTCGTTATACAGGTAACAACTCTGTTATATGTTCCATAACACAGGGTGTCGGCATCCTAAATGTTGCTGCATTTATATAAAATCATGGAATCCTGTTCTAATTACTTTGTTTGCGTGCAGATCCTATGAATTTAGAGAAAGCAGCTTGAACGGTTGGACTATTATTGATTATGATCAGGTAATTAAATTTCAACTTCACTGCCGTGTTTTTCTTGGTGCTTCTTAGATATCATTAATCAATTTAACATTTTCGAGTTTGCAAAGAAGGAATATCGTATAGGCTGTTTAGGGAATATAATATATAGGAAAATCACGTGAATTGTACTTCCTTTTGCAGATTCGGTTAGGACTATGTAACATGAATTGGCCTTGGGTTCCACGCAATTCATTGGGGTCTGGTCGGTACGATTCTTGGACAGTGATGCTTTTTTTAAGTGCACAAACAGTGTGACCAAATGAACGCTAATTTTGTTCTTTATTTCGCATAGTGATCGCGAGACAAGCTTATGAGTTTATTATGGATTTAATCATTTATGTTTGACACTGATGGATAAGCAAATAATATTTACGAAACAGTCGACTGCCCTGCACGCTAATATGAGATGCAACTTTATGAACACTTAATCTAGACTCTACATCTATGGAAAGACTTGGGACATCCTCCACAGAGCAATATGCCTCCTCCTTTGTGACAAGCTGTGTACACACATCGTCGTTGATCTTTGGCAGATGTTCGTAATTTTTTTTTAAATATGCTACATATTGATGGATGGAAACTATATTCTGAAGGGAAATGTGTCTGTAGCTGAAATCATTTTAAGAAGGATTATCTTTATATTATGTATAAGAACCTGAAGGGGTTGTGTCTATAATGTGGGTTTGGTTTGGTAACTTATGGTTTTTTGTGTAGGTGGCTTGTTTGGCATTGCTGTGTTAGAAGAACATTTTTTTATCTTCTCTCGTACACACATGTTGGTCAAACCGCCCATATAAAATGCATCTCACCGGACACATTTAGCGACACGACACCATCACGTTTTTTTTTGCATAATATATCGATACTTTTGTTGTAATGTTACAGGCTGTGGATACATTTTGTTTCACATATAGCGTCTCTCTGTCGATGGCAGCTTTTTGAGAGTTGAATTTTGAACGTCTGACAAAGATAAACGATGATGTTTGCAAAGTTTGTAACAAAGGCTAATCCATGGTCTTTACATGAAGGGAAAGTTTAAATTGAGCATTGATTTGTCATCTATCATGTTAGGGTGCTAGGTGTTCGAGCCTTCTCTTATTTTCTAAATTCTTAAGAAATCAAGGTCAAACATAAATGAACATGTCCATGGTCTAGTTGAGGAAGTTGGCTTTTAATGACTACTTGATATAAAGAGTCGGGTTTGCATTGTTGGTTCGTGTTGTGCATTTAAGGAAAGCTTCCCTCTCAAGACATGAATATTGCCTTAGCTCTATGATGTCTGAGAGACCTGATGCCAATCTTGTTGCAGCTTGGAGGGTTTCAGGACTTGATTCGATAAACAAGATGGCATGCAGTAGGAAGGCTTTGCATATGTGTTGTTGATAAGCCAGATAAACGTGAACTTGTAGCATGTTCGTTATACAGGTAACAACTCTGTTATATGTTCCATAACACAGCGTGTCGGCATCCTAAACGTTGCTGCATTTATTCTAATTAGATCGTATGGATTTAGAGAAAGCAGCTTGAACGGTTGGACTATTATTGGTTATGATCAGGTAATTAAATTTCAGCTTCAGTGCCGTCTTTTTCTTGGTGCTTCTTAGATATCATTAATCAATTTAACATTTTCGAGTTTGCAAAGAAGGAATATGGTATAGGCTGTTTAGGGAATATAATATATAGGAAAATCACGTGAATTGTACTTTTGCAGATTCAGTTAGGACTATGTCACATGAACTGGCCTTGGGTTCCACGCAATTCATTGGGTTCTGGTCGGTACGATTCTTTGACAGTGATGCTTTTTATAAGTGCACAAACAGTGACCAAATGAACGCTAATTTTGTTCTTTCTTTCGCATAGTGATTGCGAGACAAGCTTATGAGTTTATTATGGATTTAATCATTTATGTTTGACACTGATGGATAAGCAAATAATATTTACGAAACAGTCGACTGCCCTGCACGCTAATATGAGATGCAACTTTATGAACACTTAATCTAGACTCTACATCTATGGAAAGACTTGGGACATCCTCCACAGAGCAATATGCCTCCTCCTTTGTGACAAGCTGTGTACACACATCGTCGTTGATCTTTGGCAGATGTTCGTAATTTTGTTTTAAATATGCTACATATTGATGGATGGAAACTATATTCTGAAGGGAAATGTGTCCGTGGCTGAAATCATTTTAAGTAGGATTATCTTTATATTATGTAGAAGAACTTAAAGGGTTGTGTCTAATTTGTGGGTTTGGTTTGGTAACTTATGGTTTTTTGTGTAGGTGGCTTGTTTGGCATTGCTGTGTTAGAGGAACATTTTTTTATCTTCTCTCGTACACACATGCTGGTCAAACCACCCATAAAAAATGCATCTCACCGGACACATTTAGCGACACGACACCATCACGTTTTTTTTTTGCATAATATATCGATACTTTTGTTATAATGTTACAGGCTGTGGATACATTTTGTTTCACATATAGCGTCTCTCTGTTGATGGCAGCTTTTTAAGAGTTGAATTTTGAACGTCTGACAAAGATAAACGATGATGTTTGCAAAGTTTGTAACAAAGGCTGATGCCTGTTGCATGCGATAATCCAAGGTCTTTACATAAAGGGAAAGTTTAAATTGAGCATTGATTTGTCATCTATCATGTTATGGTTCTAGGTGTTCGAGCGTTCTATTATTTTCTAACTTCTTAAAAAATCAAGGTCAAACATAAATGATCATGTCCATGGTCTACTTGAGGAAGTTTGCTTTTAATGACTACGTGATATAAAGAGTCGGGTTTGCATTGTTGGTTCGTGTTGTGCGTTTAAGGAAAGCTTCCCTCTCAAGACATGAATATTGCCTTAGCTCTATGATGTGTGCGAGACCCGATGCCGTTTTTGTTGCAGCTTGGAGGGTTTCACGACTTGATTCGATAAAGAAGATGGTATGCAATAGGAAGGCTTTGCGTATGTGTTGTTGATAAGCCAGATAAACGTGAACTTGTTGCATGTTCGTTATACAGGTAACAACTCTGTTATATGTCCCATAACACAGTGTGTCGGCATCCTAAACGTTGCTGCATTTATACTAATGATCTTCTTGGCTTGATCAATGCTAAAATTTTGGATGCAGTTGGTTTTGTTGCTCTAGGGCATCACCACGCATTGCAAGTGGGACATGTTAAAGCAATATTCAAAGACATTTCTTGTCTTGCAATTGTGGTGATGTATTTTGTTTCCTAGGATTATTGTGTTTTTTATCGAGTATCCTGAAAATCATCTCTTGGGGCACTTTTTTTTTGGTGTTTAAATCAGTCTTCTGATTTTTGTTGGTGTTGTTACATGTGTGTATGTGCTTTGTTTATGTGTATATTGCTGTCTTGCAAATCATATAAAAATTCTGCCTAAAATTTAAAAACTAATTTTCATACCACTTATTAGTTACAATATATATTACTTTCTAAATCGACACACTTCAGTTAAATCTTAGTCTTACCACTTCTTTTTTTCATATAAACATGAAATGTTGATTTGTATGTTGCTTAAATGCGTTAAAGTACATGTTTTGCAATTAGACTGAAACAGTTCTGGGGATGTTTTTCTTACTCTTTGAGGGAAACAGTCGATTTATAAACGAGAGAAAACTAGATATTCTAACATGTCTCAAGTTAAGATTTTAAACAGACTCAGCTTGTTACGAATAAAAATTGCAATGGCTATGTTAGAATGTTTGCAAGTTGGGGTTGATACTCTCAATCAGGATATGTATAGGCTGAATAGATGGAGGTTTGTATGTTATTGGTTCAATGACAGGCTCTTTGATCATATGGTAACCTGCTTCCTTGTATCTTGCCCATAAGTTTCTTATAGTTTTATCAGAACTGTACCCTGTTTAGCTGAATCTTAATATCTCTCTTATATGTTTTATATCTGGGTTATATTGATCATGAAGCGAAGATAGAGATTGTGGAGGCCAAGCTTGTACCCTATTTAGGTGAGTCTTAATTTCTCTTATTTTATATGTTTTGTATCTGGGTTTATATTGATTATGAAGCGAAGATAGAGATTATGGAAGCCAAGCTTGTACCCTATTTAGGTGAATCTTAATTTCTCTTATTCTATATGTTTTGTATCTGGGTTTATATTGATTATGAAGCGAAGATAGAGATTGTGGAGGCCAAGCTTGTATCCTGTTCAGGTGAATCTTAATTTCTCTTATTTATATGTTTTGTATCTGGGTTATATTGATTATGAAGCGAAGATAGAGATTATGGAGGCCAAGCTTGCTGGGGCTCTCCGATGAAGAACGTGAGCAACAAGGATAAAGTTAGGATAAGATGTGGAACAAAAGGAAACATATCTAATAATGTTTATCTACATGGAATGTGTGAGCAACAAGGATAAATTAGAGTTTATCTATTATATATTCTTAGGTTATTAAGGAGTATCTATCTAGGTTTCTTGAGTTTCCAAGTCTATATGTATAGTCGGCGTTAATTGTTACAGGCATTCATTATTTTATTTTCAATAGAACAAATTGTTTTCTTACCCGATTGTTAGTTCTAGGGCTATTGCATTTGCAATTTCTGTGCTATTCAAGTTGGTATCATAGTCAGGTTTGAACAAGTGGAGTCTTTTCTTGTGTTGTCTGCTGGTTGGTACGGTACTTACAACTCCTAAGCGAGGTGGGTATACACAACGCAACGTCTTTAGAACACGATGCAAGATCAATTCATTTTTAGTGTATTATGATTTTTAAATTAATGATTTTGGATGGGTATTCCAATGGATAATCACTCGTGTTGTGTATAAATTTATTTTTCTGGATAAGTATTTTGACCCTATAAACAATCTAGAGTTACATGAAATTTTATCTGTGATAATACGAGATAAAAACACTTTTAAATTAAGCTATATTTAAAAGTCCACTTTGAGAATTCATATATGTCCTGTCTCTTTTTCCAGAATTGAAATCGATCATATGTTATTTGTATGTTAATTCATAACCGTCCAGATTAATGGACCATTAATCTTGTTATTGAAGGGGTCGTAATTATTGCTGAAACGATTTTAACAATAATCACTAATAACTACTCATCAGGATAGTAGTTACAAGCTTAACAGCATCAGGCTTTAGCTTAACAACTTTAGGCACTAATGTGCACCACACCTTCAATACTTGTGTGTTTGTTGAATTTGAGATTCCATTGGTTTTCATATAAAATCTAAAAACCCTAAAATAACATGATGACATAAAGTCACCAACATAATACACCTTCATTAACAACTGCTGGGAAATCTAAGGCCGAAGGTGGAGTAATAATAAAAGAAAGGTTTGAGATGAAAGTCGTATTTGGAGACGGTGCTTGTTGAGATCACTCCGCCGGAGTGAGCTTGACTTCGGTCAAGTCGATTATCATCTTTTCATTTTTTAAACGAGCGAACTTTGGATGATGGAATGTTAAAGCCGTATGTAATCTGCATGAGGGCATTACTAACCATATATAATGTGCATTGGATAATGATTTTCAAGATGGGTATGTTGGCAGTAAGGTAACAAAATGGGTTCTATATGTTGATGTTTTATACAAGAGTTTTGAATCATCGTTGATTTCAAAAGTATATAAAGATTTTTAGATATACACATTGATGAACATAGTTTCCAAGCATTAGCAGCATGTAATTGATGTGTAAAATACTTAACCAAGATACATTGTTCTGTGATTCATAACACTTTGCGGTGTCTGTATGCAAAGTGTTTGGAATCATGATGATAAATTGATAATGGTTATACTTGTTATAAAAAGTTTTACTTTAATCGTGTTTTTATAAAGTTTTTTTGTATTAATTAATGTTAATTATAGCGAGAGTGTTTCAATAATATAAATCTTTTATAAAGTGAAAGTGAAAAATCCCAAACACAAGTAAATAAACAGGCCCGGTGTTAGGGGTGGGCACAATGGACCTTTGCACGGGGCCCAAATATCTATAGGGTCTCCAAAAAATACTTGTGTGTGTGAATAATATGTATAAATTTGGTCCATTAACGAAAAAAAACCTCTGCCTGCTCCTTAGTATTCACTCACGCACGCATGCTCAGGAAAATTAAGCGGCCACTAAAAACTTGAGACCGATTTAATCTGTTGAGTTCAGTGAGTTCAGTGAGGCAGGCATACACGCGATTGAGTGCGACGTCCGACGATTGACCTTCACGATTTACCTACACGGTGATTGAACTTTACAATGGTCGCAGATAATGTTTAAGAACCAATCATAACGGTTCTTGGTAAGTAAAATTGCAATTGGATAAATAGAAAATTAGATCGAAATTGATTTTACTCTTTTTCTCCGATCAAACAAAAACAAAGTTCTATTATGATTTTTGCTTAATACGAAATTATCAACCTAGAATTTGGAATTGTCGATTTGATTTTAATAAAGAGCAGTACTCTTAGACTAACATGTTTGTATTTTGAAATTTTAATTACTGGATTATGGATATCCTTTTATTATACTAGAATACTTGGTTACTTCCGATGTTTATTGATTACTAGTGTTAAAACTTTCGATTGTAGGTTTGTTTGTTTGCCATTTGCTACTGGTGCATACAATTTGCGGACACGGACATAATATGCAAGCATCAGGTTGTATCTTTTCATTTTTTCAACCTTTTTTCAAATCGTTTTATAAATTTTTATGTCTTTTAGGATGATAAAACACAAATCTGGATATGAAAAACGTAAAAAAAAATGAATTGAATAGCTTGTTAAGTCTTAAAGTGGTTTTTATGTTTATAGGGTCTCTTTTATAATTATTGCACAGGGCCTCCGAGATCTAAGAGACGGCCCAGTAAATAAATTCAATAATATTGAGATCACCAAACATGGCAATCTCTTTTTCTCTGCATGCAAAAAGTTTATGAGAAATTTTTATAAAACACATGATTTGGACGTGTTTTTAATGAAATCGAAGAAGGAAAACCTCTTTGTTTTCTTGAAAAAAGTTGGTCATGGTTCATTATGATTTTTATTAGGGTTAATGTAACCAATCAAATGCCTTCGAGGCACTAACCCCACCACAAACTCAGAAGGTCGACCCGTCATAAAGTCCTTAAAGGACCCTCGCGATGGCTCGCTAGACGAAGTACCAGCCCCACTCTGGCCTCCCTCGGGCGGAGGCACCGCACCTCGACCCCTACCCACTCCCTGAGCCAGAAAACGTTCATCCAAGATCTGGCCTATCATAGAATACAGGTCAGACCGACGCACATGCTCGTCATCCCTATGGTCATCCCCCTGAGGCCCGCTGCCCTGACGGTCCATAACGACATGCACAATAAAATAATAACACAAATTAACTCTACATAACACTATACACTACTACTCGTTTATCACCTAGTACTCTACTTCATATTACAATCCAATGATCTAGACTCCGTGGTTTAAGCTTAAGCATCCACTAGATGCCTAATCTCTTAAACCTAGGCTCTGATACCAAGCTTGTACACCACCGAACTAATCTACAATGCCACATAAATACCACGTCAACAGGAATATAATATAATAACCTATACACTATCCTGAGATGCATACGTGGAAAACCCCAACAATTTAAAACTTTAATTACACAATAGACAGTCACGAAAATCCCTAAAAGTAAAGCAACCTATCCGAAGTATACATAACACCCCAAAATATAACTACCTCTAGCACAGGTAGCTAATTCCTCAAAAGAAGGAACAATGAATTCTACTTTGGTCCATCAGGCCTACTAGCACTCCGGTCACCTGAGATACACACAATAACACACACAGGTCAGCTAAAGCTGCTGAGAATGCAAGTGTTAGTGTACGATTATAAAAGCTCGATAAAGGAAATAAACTCGATAATAAAAGGTTCAGCGTTCTCTACTGAACAGGTATATGAGATCCCACAAGGCAACTCAGATAGGTACTCAACTCGTGTGGACGAATCCACGTACCCAAATCCCTAGACCGCACAAAGCTGTCGTCAGGACTCAAAAGGGAATCGGGAGCGACCCGACCCCTGCCCAGCCGTACGGTTTAGTAACTCGAAAGCTCAAGTGTCTCAAATCTCATATTATAAAACACAGTTCACAATAAAGCTCAACAATACATGCATGATAGTATCTCAATAAAAGCTCGTAATAAAACTCGTAAGAATCTCATAAAATGTTCGGTAAAAGATCATGCAAGCATCAATAAAATAATCGTACAACTATCTCAGAAAAACATGCAAACTCACCTGCCCTGCTAGCTACACTACTCAGTCTCGATTTCCTGCCCTTTCCCGACCCTATCAACTCGAGACCCTGAAATCACAACACATGACTCAATATCACAATCTCAACCCAACACTCTATACACAATTCTCAACAACTCACGCAAGCCCAAAGACCCGAACACACGACTCATAAACCCCAAAACTCTAACCCTAAACCCTGATCGTGCTCACATCGCGACCCGCGCTCATACCCAAACCGCCAGCGATCATCTCAAGAACATCGCGGCTGCGCTCACAGACGAATAGGTCCAGTGAGCTCTGTTTCTTGCACAAAACCGATTTAATCCAAAAACCCGATTACAACTCGATTTAATTTCAACAAAAACGTCCCGAATTTAACCCATAACACATATAATCCCTATTCAATCAATTACCCACAATTAATAACAATTAATCCATGCTATTGAAGCTCAATACTTACTTTGGTTTTGGTTGCAAAGTTGAAGAAGATGATGATGATTAGGAGCTCAAATCACAAGCTGGAGCTTTAGTCTCTTGCTGCTGATTCTGGAAATCACAATCACACACACACACACACACACACACTTATTGCTCTGGCTTTTGGAAATGAATTAAGGGAGCAAGGAAGCAATTAATATATACGTTTTGGGTTAAGCCCGGTTCGACACCCAATATCCGATCCCGATACCTCAGAATACAAATTTATATTGCCGGGGCCCAAATTAAACAATTAGTCCAATGAAATAATTTCACGTACCTATCCCAGAAATGAGATGTTACATTTCTGCCAGTTTAGTGATTAAACTGGACAATTTATTTAGGTAACAATCAAAAGTAAACACAACTTTTGTGTGTCACCAACAACATTTATATCAATGTTGTAATTAGTTTGACTGATTAACATTAACCAAAATTATAATAAATATTTTAAATAGTTGAATGATAAAAAATAACATAGGCCATATTACAAGTTTACAACTTCAATAATCATCTCACTATTCGCTTTCTTTTTGTAATATGAAATAACTTCTACCATTTCCCTTTCCAAATTAATTTTATACTAAAACCAATATTTAAGTTGGATATTAAATTTTAACCGGCCGTTCTATTCTTTTCGATTTATAATTCTATATGCTATTTAACCCGTTTCATGGGATAGACCAACCCTAATTAAAATGACCAACTCCATACGTACCTTCTTATGACAGTGATCTTTTTGCAGTATTTTGATTTGACATTTTTATATTATTAGTACTTCAAATGTTAGTTACTTAGTTCGTTGGTTGATAAATTACAAGTAACCCATGTTTTAAAAAATACAAACAAATACCAAGTATACTATATTTAATTATTTATACTCATTTGCTTATACATACTTTCTACAATAGACTGAAATCTTAATAAATTTAGATGGACTAGCTTATACATCTATATAATTAGGCCTTTAATCTTATTCGGGTTTTCGGACCCCAACCAAATAAAAATATTGAATCCAACCGCCCAAATAACCAAATTATTTTTCGATTTTAACCGAAATCCGAACCCAGTTAATCCAAAGCGACTAACCCAATTCGATTTTGAACCGAGTGGTTTTTCGGGTTATTTGGATTTTTTGCATACCCTAGATGTGAATAATGGAAACCAAATAATTAAAATACATTAAAAAAATAATTTGATGCGATTGAAGTTTATGTGTGGTTTAGTTTAGCACCCTGACACCCTCTGTACTATTAAGGCATTAACCCACCATTTAGCGAGACAGAGAGAGAGAGAGGAGGTGGGTTTGGGGATCCAAATCAAATAAATTATTCAAGTGAGGCAGAGGAGATTGTATGTACTAAGCGAAATGAAGGGTTTCAGTTGCAGTAGAAAGTGGCTAGCGACCGGTGGCGGAGGCGGACAGGGCGTGGAGGTCAATTCGAATGTGAGGAAAAGAAAAAAGAGAAATACAAGTGAAAAATGGCGATTCAAATATGGAAGAAGTTGGAACTGAATATGGTGAAGAAGATTAGGTTGAAGAGAACTTATTTCTCTACAATGTTGGTAACAAGGTAGACTACCTACTTATATAATCATTACGTGCTTCTTATGGTGTTACCCATTGTTGTTATTTTGTTCTTCTTTATGCTAATTAAAATAAGAGTAAACATTTTTTTAGCAAGACAGCGCCGATGATCTTGTAGGATGCACAAAATTTCGTTTTTATTGGCGTGCTTCATTTTCATTGTATATAGAGCAAATAACGGTTTAAGAAGGGCTCGGTAGACCACACCACACTCTATAGATGCACCTTTGGCAATTCATTTTCATTGTACATGCCCAAATAACTTAATTGTGAACAGGTCTCAACCATTTAGACAGGCCTAAGTTGGCAAAATTCGATAATATATGATGTAAAGCATACACAGAAATTCTATTGATCTATTCGTCTGGTCATGCGCTGACAGCTCAAGCAACTGATATATTGAATAATCTGTCTATGGATTCTCAATCCAAGACTTTTAAAGCTCCAGAACCTGCTAAGAATATTTATTTGCATCAGGATTTCATCCCATGATTAAACAATCCCTGGAATAAGAATATAGATCCAAGCTGAGCATGATTGATATTGGGTGTGTAATCAAGCGAGTCGAGCCAAGTAATGCTAAACTTGACTTGACCTCAACATTGAAGCTCGAAGCTCAAGCTCAACTCAAGCTTGATTGAGTCTAAGTTTTCAAGCTCCAACGTGAACTTGATAAAGGTATTGATGCACTTGGCTTGACTTGACTTGACAGTTTATTAACAATATATAATGGTAAAATTGAGCTTGAACTTGATATAGGTATCAATACTCTACCTAATTACATACATATAAATGATAAAATTGTAAATAAATGGGAAATCGATTAGGCTCACGAGCTCGAGTGGTTAATGACTCGAGCTCAACTCGAGATCCTACTCTAGTAGCTTGAGTTTGACTCAACTTATATTGAGCTAATTTTGTGACATCCCACATTGGTGGGTGAGAGAGGCCAAGAGACCTTTATAAGGGTGAGGTAACTCTCCCCCAACAGCACACGTTTTGGGATGAAAACAAAACGTGAGGCACCGTGTTGGGGTGACCAAAGTGGAAAATATCCTGTCCCCGGTGGGCTTGGGCTGTTACAAATGGTATCAGAGCCGGGCACCGGACCAATGTGCACAACGAGGACGCTGTGTCCCCAAGGGGGGAGGATTGTGACATCCCAAATTGGTAGGCGAGAGAAACTAAGAGACCTTTATAAGGGTGAGGTAACTCTCCCCCAACAGGACGCGTTTTGGGAAGAAAACAAAATCGTGAAGCACCATGTTGGGGTGACCAAAGTGGACAATATCCTGTCCCGGTGGGCTTGGGCTGTGTAACATCCCACATCGGTGGAGAGGAGAAACCAACATGCCCATATAAGGGTGAGGTTGTCTCTATCCACCAAGACGCGTTTTGGGGCGGGCCTATGGCTTGGCTTCCAGAAACAAAACCGTGCGGCCTTTGCCAAAGCGGACAATATCTTGTCTCGGGTGGTCTGGGCTGTTATAAGGGGTATCAGAGCCAGGTTCCGGGTCGATGTGCACAGCGGGGTCGATGTGCACAGCGGGGACGCTGTGTTCCCATGGGGGAGGGATTGTAACATCCCACATCGGTGGAGAGGAGAAACCAACATGCCCATATAAGGGTGAGGTTGTCTCTATATATCAAGACGCGTTTTGGGGCGGGCCTATGGCTTGGCTTCCAGAAACAAAACCGTGCGGCCTTTGCCAAAGCGGACAATATCTTGTCTCGGGGTGGTCTGGGCTGTTATAGGCTGTTACAAATTTCAAATATTTTTCAAGCCAATCTTGAGTAGCTCGCGAGTTAGCTCGATTTGATTTTTCTTCTAATTGATATCCATGCATGGACTTGTTGGTGACATTAGCTTAAAAATAGGATGGGCATATTTTCTTGATAATCTCCCCTGATTTTGTGGGATTGTTATTATCTATGTACTCTATTTAAAGAGACGGACATGTTATTTAAAGAGACTGACAGGTCGCGTTTTGGGATGAAAACAAAACCGTGAAGCACCGTGTTGGGGTGACCAAATTGGACAATATCCTGTCCCGGTGGGCTTGGGCTGTTACAAATTTCAAATATTTTTCAAGCCAATCTTGAGTAGCTCGCGAGTTAGCTCGATTTAATTTTTCCTCTAATTGAAATCTATGCATGGACTTGAGCGAGGGTGTTGGTGACATTAGCTTAAAAATAGGATGGTCATATTTTCTTGATAATCTCCCCTGATTTTGTGGGATTGTTATTATCTATGTACTCTATTTAAAGAGACTGACATGTTATTGAGATACATAGAGAAATTACTCAATTCTACTGACAGTGATTCCCATATAATGCTTATTAATACGGAGCTTGCATAAGATAACATGTTAATGATAGTGATGGATTGGTCTTGTGGGAAGTAGAAAGTCCTTACGGTGTATCATGGATGTAAGTATGATACAAAATACTTCTAATTGGGGTAGTGGCAAGTGTGGCATGCATTTTCCATTACTAAATGAGTACCTCAAAAGTTTGCATTAAATCTTATAATTTAACTAATGATGAGTTAGGAAAGAGATGGGATGACATCATGTTTTGCATGTGTTGAGTAAACCGCACATCGAATAGTAAGCACACACGCAAACACGTAGAAAAGAAGAACACAAATATATGTGGTTCGGTCTAAGAATGACCTACGTTCTTAACCGCTCTTGCGAGTCACTTGTATAAATTTCGGATTTCGGTTACAATTACATAGCAACGATAATAAGAAAAATGGAGACTGAAACAAAACTTGTTATTTCTGATCCCACTCTTCTTAAAGACCTTCGGTGCTAGGGTACGCGCTCCTAATTCATGCAGAACCTCTATTGGCGCTACAAGGATGTGCATTCGTTGTGTTGACTGTACCCTGAATTGTTGATTATGAATACTACACGGTATATGGATTCGATGGGGGTAATTCTGTGAGGGAGGCTTGTAGCTAAAAATTCAAAGTAAACCTTAACTTCTATGGTTGCAAGAGAGATAATTTGGTAAGACCAATGTTATTAAAGGCCTGCGCCTCTGCGACTAAGTCCGCCATTTCAGGCTTGACGCCTTTAAGATGTTTAGGAGTGCCTTGTATGACTAGTCCTAGGCGAGTTAGGCAAGAGTCGAGGGCCTTGTTTCATAAACATCTATTAGGATTTTAAGACATAAAACATAGTTTGCATGGTCAATTATACCCCCCAGAAAACATCAAAGGTTGCCTATTAGAAGGTTGACTTCGGCCTTCTGGTTTGCTTTACGCAATCTTTTGGAACATTTTACTTTGTTTGCCACTACTAATAATTACAGATTGAGGTAGTGTATTTAATATTATATCTATAATTCTACACAATATGCTTTTATTTTTTCTTTATGGTAACATTGTCATGTAAAATATTTTCTAAATTTTAGTTGGTTCACTTCGCTCGGGCCCTCGCCTTTTTGCGCCTCTCGACTTAGTCCGTAATCAAGGCATGTCGCCTCGAGTGCGACTTTCGCTTTTAATAACATTGGGTAAGACGCAACATGAATCCTTTTTCTTTGATGGTTTGGATTAATTACTAAGAGTACAATAATGTTTCAATCTTAGTATGTGTTTATTTTACATATTTATTGTATGTATTGTGGGATAAGTTTCTTTTTCTATTGGTTTGCCTTAGACATGAATCCACACCCACCCATGTATCATAAATTCATAATGTTTATTTTTGGATTTTCCAAATCTTGGTATCGAATTATCTATCTATCATGCACTTATGTATGTGGATTCATACGGGTTTAAGAAAATTCCAGTGTCGTAAAAATCAGCCTAGGCAGCCGATAAAGTCGGCGCGACGGCGCCTAAGTGCTAATAGTAGCCGCCTCTCCCACCCCTGCTACAGCAGCCAGCGCCGCCAGCCACAAGTCCCTGCCCTCCCTCTCACTGCAATCACACCCTTACCCTCACCAGAACTCTCCCACCATCATCCCCTGCGCGAGAAACGTCTCCCTGAAATCGCAGCCAGCAAACAATCCCTGAAATTGCAGTCACCAAACCCTAAAATCGCAGCCACACTGCCGCCACCACCAAACCCTCACCAGAAACTTCTCCCTGAAATCGCAGCCAGCAACCAATTTCTGTCCACCATCTGATCACCGCCCCCCGCCTCAAACCCCTAGACGCCGCCCAACAGCCCCAAACCCTACTGTTGTCACCAGTAAACGCAACAACACCTTCCGATCACCGCTGTCCCTCTGCTTGCTCACCATCAGAGTTGCAGCAGCCCACCCATTGACATCATGGTCTCTATTGTTCCGTTCACTCCAACAGAGAAAACCGGACATAACTCTCACAAATTTGGCTTTACTCTCTCCCCAACTAACTATGGTTAATGGTCCAGCCGTTTCTTATCACAAACAATTTGTTTGGTTATGTTGATGGCACTATACCTTGCCCTTCAACGACCATAGCCTCCCCATCCTTATCCAAAAAAGACGGTACCACAGTACCCCCACCCCAATTGAACCCCGATTACATAGCCTGGGTCTCCAATGATGCTCACGTTCGCATGCTCATTCTCTCCACCATCTCTGAGGCATCCTTCCAGCATGTTCAAGGTCTCACTTCCCACGATTTGTGGCTGTCCCTTGAACGTGCCTATGCCCCTCACACCTCCTCTAGAGAATACACTCTCAAAACCCAGCTTCTTAAACTCCAGATGCACCCTGATGAAACTGCCGCTGCTTACCTCACTCGAGCCCAGGAATACTCCATCGCCTTAGCCAACATTGGGGAACCCCCAAAGGAGAAAGACTTAGTCATGTTGGTTATCTCAGGTCTTCGAGAAGAATACAATGGTTTGAAGTCTACCGTCATCGGCCGCCAGTTCCCTGTTGCCTTTTCAGAACTTCACGGTTTACTTTCTGATCATGACTACATGATCAAGAAGACGACACCAGATGTTTCCTCAACTCGGGCTTTCCTCGCCACTGTTCAGACTCGCCCTCCCGCGGCTCCCGTCGCTACTCTGACTCCCGATCAGCTTCATGCTCTCCAGCAGGCTTTATCTCAGCTTGGCCTTCAGGCTCAGCCGCTTACTGCTCAGCCTGCACAAGCCCACTACACAAATCGATCTGGTAACACTCGGAGTCGTGGCCGCGGAAATCAATACAATCGGAATCAAGGCGGCACTCGCGAACAGTTCAGCTGGGCTTCTACTCAGAATACAGTATTTGGTACATGCAACAGATGTGACATTGGTCATATTCCGTCACAGTGCCCAACCGTGACCCCGCAACTATACGGCCCCGACAGCCTCCTTTAGCAAATTTCACATACTCCCGTGCCACCTCATCAACTCCCTGGCTTCCGGATACTGGTTCTAATCATCACGTTACACCGGACCTCTCTAGTTTCGATCACTCTGAGGCTTACTACGGTACCGATAATCTACATGTTGGCAACGGTAAGGGCTTACCCATTCTCGATATTGGTTCCACAAACCTTAATTCACCCAACAAAACTTTCTCCCTTAAAAACATTCTCCATGTGCCTGAAATTAAACAAAGCCTTCTTTCTGTTCAACAATTCTGTCTTGATAATAACGTGTATTTTGAATTTCACGCTTCTTTCTTTGTTGTGAAGGACAAGTCTACACACACTATCCTCCTCACGGGTCCAAGTAATGGCGGTCTCTACTCCTTTAGCCTTCCTCGAAGTCAACCGATTCTTAAAGTTGGTTTCTCCGCCACTCGCACTTCTTCCACCATTTGGCATCATCGCCTCGGACACCCTCATTCACAGCTTTTTAATTCAATGGTTTCTAAGTATAGTTTACCTTTACTTAATAAAAATTCTAGTAGTTTTTCGTGTGATTCATGTTTAGTAGGCAAGTCGTCTAAACTTCATTTGTTGCCATCTACTTATCAAAGTTCTCATGTTCTGGATTTAGTTTTTTTGTGATGTTTGGGGCCTGCTCCTGTTACTTCGTTTGATGGCCACACTTACTTCTTATTATGTGTTGATCATTATTCTCGTTTCATGTGGATTTTTCCTTTAAAACTGAAGTCTGATGTGTGTGCTAACTTTAAAAGCTTTCTTGTCATGGTTGAACGTCAATTTCAAACCAAACTCAAAACCGTCCAAACTGATTGGGTAGGGGAATTCCGGAATCTTTCAACATTTTTCACCTCACTTGGCATACTTCACCGCGTTTTTTGTCCTCACACAAGTGAATAAAACGGTCTTGTTGAACGTCGTCACCGTCATGTTGTCGAAACAGGTCTCACTTTACTCGCCGCGTCTCATGTCTCTCAACGTTTTTGGCACTTCGCCTTTGACACCGCTGTATATCTCATCAACCGCATGCCCTCTAGAACAAACTCCAATGTCTCCCCATTTGAACTCTTGTTCAAACATCCACCAGATTTCTCTTTTCTTCGAGTATTTGGGTGTCCGTGCTTCCCTCATCTCCGTCCATACAACAATCACAAAATGGACTTCCGGTCTACTCTCTGTGTCTTTCTTGGCTACAGTCCAACCCATCATGGCTACCGTTGTTTGGACACACAGTCCGATCGCCTTTACATAGCCCGCCATGTTCGCTTTAATGAGCAGTCGTTTCCCTTTCACAAAACCTCCACAACTCCCTCTCCTACACCCCCTCCTGACCCATACACTTCTACCTACCCTAATCCACACCCCACTCTACTCACCCTGCCCACCACCACACCCACTGACCTCCCTTCACCTTCCGACCCGCCTACTTCTCCTACTCCTACTCCTACAACTACACCTACACCTACCGACCCACCTCCCCTTATTCACACATATCACCGTCGCCTCAGATCTACCCAACCACCCACTCCTACTACCCCTCCCACTACCCGTACTCGTCCAGCCAACTTACGTCCTAACCCCAAGCAAATCAAACCTTATAATGCCTCCTCCTTTCACACCATCCACACCGACATCGAACCACGCCTTTTTTCCGTTGCTAACAAAGATCCTCGGTGGTGTCACGCTATGTCTGAAGAGTACTCGGCCCTAATGAGAAATGGTACGTGGTCACTAGTTCCCCGTCCGAAGTCTAATGTTGTTGACTGTAAGTGGGTCTATCGGCTAAAGAAGGACCAAAATGGTAAGATCCAACGCTACAAGGCCCGTTTGGTCGCCAAAGGTTTTCGGCAGCAACCCGACATTGACTATCAGGAGACTTTCAGCCCAGTCGTAAAGGCCACCACCATCCGTGTTGTTCTCTCTCTTGCCGTTACCCAAGGCTGGTCTCTCCGGCAGCTCGATGTTCAAAATGCGTTTCTCCATGGAACCCTTACAGAGATTGTCTACTTGGAACAACCTCCGGGCTTCATTGACCAGACCAAACCGGATCATGTATGCCTCCTTCACAAGTCCTTGTATGGCTTAAAACAGGCTCCACGCGCCTGGTTTCATCGCCTATCTACGGTTCTTCGCTCGCTCGGCTTTTAGGGCTCCAAAACTGATCCCTCCTTATTTATTTATTCCCGCCAAGGCATCCTACTATACATGCTTGTCTATGTTGATGATATTGTCTTGACAGGTAACAACCAGTAGGCAATTGACACAGTGGTCCACAGTCTCAGCCAATCCTTTCCCATTCAGGATCTGGGATCCCTATCATACTTTCTCGGTATTGAAGTCACCAGCATGGGTTCAGATATGCTTCTCTCTCAGCAGAAGTACACTCTTGAGCTTCTCAAACTAGTTCCTTCTCCCATTACTACGACTGCTAATCTTGCTCTCGGTGATAGTGCTACATTTTCCGACCCGGTCAAGTATCGTCAGATTGTGGGTGCTCTACAGTATGTCACCTTGACTCGTCTGGACATTACCTTTGCCGTCAACAAAGTTGCTCAATTTATGCACTGCCCTACAGAAAATCACTGGTCGGCTGATAAACGGATTCTTCGCTATCTGCAAGGCATCTCTACTTTCGGATTACGGCTTCGGCGTGACTCTAGCACTCTTCTTCACGCCTACACTGATTCTGCCTATAACGCTATTACAGGGTTCTCAGATGCTGATTGGGCTGGTTGCCCAGATGACCGTCGATCCACCGGAGGGTATGCTATCTACCTAGGTTTAAACCTAGTATCCTGGTCTGCACAGAAACAGAAGACTGTCTCTCGGTCATCAACAAAATCAGAATACAAGGCTCTTGCTAATACAGTCGCTGAGCTAACTTGGCTTGAAACACTGTTGTGTGAACTTCAAGTCCCTCTTAAGAAGACCCCTACGCTATGATGTGATAATCTCGGCGCTACCTATCTTTCTGCCAACCCTGTGTACCATGCTCGGACTAAGCACGTAGAGGTTGATTTTCACTTTGTTCGAGAAAAGGTTGCGGACGAGCAGCTTTCAGTCCAGTTCATAACCACCGATGATCAGATTGCAGATATCTTCACCAAGCCGCTTCTTTCGCAGCGTTTTATGTTTTTACGATCCAAGCTACAGGTCGTTCCCCGGCCTTAGCTTGCGGGGGAATATTAGACACATATGTATTTCCTTATATCATATGTTTCCTTATTATGTATTTCCATATATTATATGTTTCCTTATATTAGAGGGATTAGAATGCAACTAGTATAGGGTTTAGAGTGTAAATATATCTCTTATATAAACCCTTGTAATCAGTGTTTTATACACAAAATAATATACAACAATACTGATTACTAAGTTTATCTTATAGTAAGTTTTTAGGTCAAAAATGGCTATAATCGTAAAAAATACAAAAATTGTTATTAATTATAATATGGCTATAAATGGTAAAACTACAAAAAATTGTTGCTATTTTTGACAGATAACCCAATAATCTAACTATATGATTATTCTAGTGGTTAATAACATGTAATAGCTACGTAATTTTGCCATTGTTTTTAGAAATTACATTTATTCCCCATCTTGTATTTTTCTTTTTTGCTGATTTTATTTAAACTGTTGCAACAGGAAAATGGTTCGAGTTGGCTTTCAGTCCCACACACTTCATGGAGTTCTGGCATATTTGCAAAATCATTTCTTTAGAGGGACGCCTTTTCAGATGCACAACCTGTGTGGCACGAGAATGCAAATCAGATTCTTTAAATACACATAGTTGTCACCGCACAACCTCAACTTCTAACTATGCACTTGGAAGTTTGTGTTTCATACTAAATAATTAACAAATTAAATTTATAACACTTAACTGGTCAGTACACTAACATGATAAACAATAATATGTATACTCAATTTTAAATTCTACCTTTATGTAAAAATGTAGGACATTCGTCATATTGCAATGGTTCTTAGCCTTTTTGACAAAGTCTGCACATCATCATTCTTCTTTGCCGGATATTCGCAATTCAGCTCTAAATAAGCTGCATATTGATGGAAAGAAACTCTATTTGAAACAAAAACAAATGCATCCGTAGCTCGCAATATTTTAATAAGACCATCAATGTATTATGCATGAAACCTTGATGGGAAAATGTCTATATTGTGTGTTTGGTGGGTGTGTTTGGCTCATGGAATATAATTTGATGGAATTGGAATTTAAATTAGCTTGTTTGAAACTTCAAATTACAAAGACAAAGTGTTAAATTTATTTGTATTTCATCAAAATCCTTTTTATAGGATTTTGAGATAATTTAACCCTTGTTTTTTGTTTTTGTTTTTTTTTTGCAATAAGCTCTTTTAAAGCATTTATATCTTCACGTGGAAAGATATTTTGTTCTAACTGCATACAGGAAAAGGACTTCAGACATTTAATCTCTTAGAAAACAAAGAACACCTTAGTAACCTATAAATAAATTTAGATTCCAACTATTTTCAACCTAAACCATTTGCTAGCAGTAAAATGTATTTTCTATCCCTCCCCACCAAACACACACGCCAATAACTAAATTTAAATTCCAGTTCCTTCAAATTCCATTCCGCGAGCCAAACGGCCCCTTATATATATATATATATATATATATATATATATATATATATATATATATATATATTTTTTTTTTTTTTTTGCGGGTGGCTTTGCCAACGTTGGTATAAGAAATGAACATTTTCTATATCTTTCTCTTTGTTCCCTCCCCATTTGGCCAAGTCACCAACAAAAACTACGAGTCTCCACTAAACACATAATCAGAGACACATTCCTTCAAGGTTTTTCTATATAATACATTGATATTCTAATATAGTATTTCCACCAATGGATACATTACTTATTCAAATTGGAGTCTCTCTTAATATGCAACTTATTTAAAGTTGAATGTTGAAATGGCAGAGAAGAAGGATCACTTGTGCAGATTTTTTCATAAAGGCGGAGACACATTGCAATGTGATGAATGTCGTTGGTCTTTCCATAAAGGTAGATTTTAGATTGATGGAGTGTCATATTATTCTTTTTGCTTATTAAAGTGGTATCAAACATAAACGATCAAGTCCATGATTTGATTGTTGAGGTTGTCTCTTAATAATTTGATTACATGTTGTGCATCTGAAAAAAATTTCCTCTTAAGAAATTCTTTTGCTAATTTTTCCAGAGCTCTATGAAATGTGTGGGACCCAATGCCATTTCTCTGGTAGCTGGGAGGATTTTAGGAGGGAATCCAATAAAGGCAGATAGCAAAGCGCTGCACCCGCCTAGCGCCTATTCGACTAGGCCGATTTGTAGACCACTGTTGTTAATCCAAATAAATGTGATCTTATTGCATTTTTGTTATGCAGGTAAGTGGTAACACTGTTATTTGTACTGTACTACAGCATCCCGGCATACAAAACCTTGCTACATCTATATAAAATCATGTAATCCTGTTTGAATAACTTTGTTGGTACAGATCCTATGATTTCGGCAAAAGTGGCTTCAATGACCAGTGGTTATTGTTTGTGATAAGGTAATTCAAACTGTTCAGCTTCTATTCTTTGTTTGCATGATGCTTTCTTAGGTATATTGCCTAACCCATTTTAAAAAAGGATCCCATAGTGCGAAATGGAATATCATATAGGTTGTCAGATGGAACATACGAAGGCTAATTAAAGGTGGATGAATATGAAGTTCTTTTTTCATCAGTGTTACTACTTACAACAAATTCCCATTTTATGAAAAGGAAAAAATGAAAAGTTCCAAACAAAGGTAACACGCATATGCTCAATTTCTATTCCGGTAACGAACTAGGTTTTGCTCCAACAAAAGGCAATGCAGTTTTAAATATCTACATTTTAGATCACTTTTCACTTGTTGAAAAGGTAGACGGTCACATTGTCTGATCTGGCATATTACATAGATTTTTATGGCAGAGGTGGTAGGCATCCAACTTCACGTAATTATTTAAACCTTTTTAATTTTTAAAGATACATTTGAAACAACTTTAACACACCATTTCGAGATCTTTCACATAAATAAACCCATTTTCCATATCTTCCTTTTGAGTTAATTTGTTCAACAAACACATGCGTGCGTGAGCGTCACAAACACACACACACACACCCTCTCTCTCTCTCTCTCTCACACGCACACACACATCAACAGTAAATAATATAAGTAAATCAAAATACCAAGATTACAAGAATCTATATATAAGAAATTCAATACATTCTAGAACGTGTTCAAGAAATTTTGAAGTTAGGATATAACAATTAAGTTTAAATATTTTGAGAAATCTGAGTTGTCACAAGGCAAACCTTGAATAGGAATCGATTAAAATAGATAATTTCAAATCTAAACACATTATAAAGCTTGAATAAATTTTGAGAAAGCTAAGTTAGCATATAGTTTTTATTTAAAAATACAACATGGCATTACATGCAACACCCTCAAAGTACCCCAAAATGTCACATAAATGACACGTCAAGTGGCATATTGTAATATTAAACATAACTAATTCCCAATGTAACATACAAAACACTGGGAAATCTAAAAACTTTAATTTACATGAGATAAGTCATGGTAAATAGTTATACATATCCGAAGTAGTTAAATATATACCCAGTAACTACCTCTAATGGGTAGAATTCTAGTCTCTGAAAAATGCCTACTTGGGAGCATTTGACTATCTCGCTGGCTACTTGAGATGCACACACAAGGTAAAACACGTCAGCTAACTAGCCGGTGAGAATACAAGAGTTAGTACAATTAGATGATTAAAACACTGATAAAAAGGGTTAGTAGGGATCACTATGCAATAATATGAAATCTTAGCACAACACTGATAAACACTGATAATAATCCGGTGGAATAATCTACGCACGCAGCGTCCTAGACCGCACAAAGCAGCCATCGAAAAGCCGAAAGTGGTCGGGAGCTAGCCGACAATACCCAACCGTACATTGCCACGTTACACAGTACACAATTTCTTATTAAACACTTCTACTCAATTAAACATGTTAATACTAGTATGATTTATTTAAACTCTTTTAGATATAAAACACTAGTTTACAATTGTATATAAGAATTAAAGATTATACAAGTACTAAAAAATATAATTGTAAGTGCATCGGACTTGTATCTCACCTAAACACTTACAACACCACGAGTAGGGGTGACAATTCTGGCCCATTCAATCAAACGGGTCGATGACCAAAGAAAAAAATTAACATACTTTTGAAATTTTTTTCAAAAAACAATTTGTTTAATACATCATTTTCTAGAATTTCATTTTTAAAAACAAATTATGTTCTAGCTTACTTTTTTACTACGAGTCATTTTGATCGTTCCGTCGGTTTGTTGTTATATATGAATTCATTGTCGTAGATAACATCGATCTAAGGTCGATTTCTTGTTTGGGATAGAATTTATTGGTTCCATTGAAAAATTGAAATAAGTTTTTTCACAACACAAACAGTTATTCAACTATGGTTTGTAGCTCTTTGTACCATCTCTTCTAACGCAGACATGGAAAAATGCATAAGATATTTAACCTTCTGAAAGACAAACAACACCTTAATTTATGGCAGGTGATTGGGAGAATGCTATTCTCCATGGGAATGTATAGAGGAACATGAGATTGACTGTTGGCAGATAGTCCAACACTGGATCGGAAGAGAACTTAATCAAACCGAAATACAGATAATTATGGAACTGAGAACTGAATTAAATGGCATCGGTTTGGTTTTGGTACGGACTATATTTTTTGCCGACATTACGATGAAAAAAATGCAAAATTGGACCCGGACTGAACAAAACTGAGAGATGAGAACAATCGAAACCGAGAACCAAACCGAATCGTTCGGATTCTAGTTCGGTTCGGTATTGTTCTTTTTTTTTTTTGGGCCGGTCCCAAGTTCTACACACCCGTATTGGCAAAAATAGAGGTGCTTTTTTTGGTTTCATTGACTAGAGCCGACTGTCAACTCTGGAATTTTGTCATGATCAAGGGTTGTGACCTAAGTCACAGAAATCGCTCAGCATGCCACGATCTGCGATCTGGATCGCATGTACCGAAACGCGGTACAATCGCGTTCCGAACGCCTCATGGAACGCGTTCCAGCGCCATGTAGATTCGCGAACCAAATCGAAAGTCAAATCGTTCATGTTGTAGGTCAATTCGTTCCAATCGTTACTCAATTCGAGAATGGGAACGCGTTTTGGCCGATTGGAACAAGAAACGAATCGATTGCTGATTGGAGCGGGAAATAGGAAACCAAATCAACGATTCATTCATTTTGACTCTTCGATTCTGCTTGATTCTGCCTTCCCAATATCTATTTATTATTTTAGGAAACGAAATACAATGATGCTAAAATTCTGCCTTCCCAATATCTATTTATTATTTTAGACTTTAGAGTCTAAAGTCTAAAGTCTAAAATTCTGCCTTCCCAATATCTATTTATTTGAGATTTTGAAAGTATTAATATTAATATATTATGAAGTTTGGTAATTTGGTATTTTGGTTGATACTTGTAGATTTATAAAAAAAATATAGGATTGTAATACTATTATGGATTGGGTACATCGTACCAAGTTATATGGTACATCGTACCGAAGCGATCCGAAACGAGACTACCCCCTTCGTACCGAATTTTAGAAATTAGCGAACCGCGTTCCCGATCCCCGTTCCCGTGCCGGAGCGTTCCCCGATCCATGTGACTTAGGTTGTGACGATGAAATAAAACATGATTTAAGCTTTAATACCATCTGGAAATAGATGAAGACGATGCACATAGAGAGAGAAAAAAAATTACTTATTTTATTTTCACATAATTATGCACATAAAGTACATATGCTTTTATATGATTTGAGCTATAACAAAAATTCAGAAAAACTCGTAACTAGCATCCCCCCAAACAACTCCAGGCTGCTAATACCTAGGCTCTAGGAAATGACCTTTAACCAAGTATAGTTTTAAAAAATTTCAAAGTAAAAAGTAAATTCTATGCTGCAAGAGAGACAATGAGGGATGACACATGAACTAACAACTAAAATCAATATAACGTTTAAATGTAAGTAATGCGTTTATTATACATATTTACTGTATGTATCGTAGGATATACTTTTTGTTTCTATTGGTTTACATTAGACTCGAATTCCCAACCACTCTTGGATTGTTAACTCTTTCGTTTTTGGAATTTTCGGATATTGGTATCTCACTGATGTATGCACATTCATATGAGCTTCTTTTCCTCCACTACGGGCTTTAAGAAAAGTCATAATGGTGACTAGTCATGTGCTAAACACGACCATCCTCCACCTTCTCTCCTCACACACACACACACACCTTCCCGTAATTCTCCCTCTGTTCGAGTTATAAACAAACTCAAGCATTACATTGCTAGCTCTTTAGTCATTTAGCAAACCATCACTGACCTTTTTGAAGTCCATTCGACTTCCTAAGGTTGCTACAATTATAGATTTGGGGGTGTATTATGGTTTACGGTGGAGAGTGTTACTCTTAAGTCATATAAAACGATGTTAATGTATGAAATAAACGTTCTTTCTTCCGTCTTCATCATTAATAGAAATTGGGAGGTCAAATTTCTAAAGAGTCTTTCATAACTCCTAGATAATCTAGCTGAATCAATATCATAAGGGTCTTCACTCATGTTCTCAGATTTGCCAACTTTCTTTACCTAGTTGTTGTACTTTTGTTTGTTGATTCAATCTAGCATTTCTACGATGGGAAATGGCTATCTGAATCTGGGTAGTTGATTTTAGTCAACTAAATTAAGGTTAGATGTAGGTATATGTTGGCAAAGTCTTCCACATAATTGACTTAATTGATTGTTTTGATCAACAGGTGTTCAGTCAATTCTAGTAAAATGAAATCAATTACAAGGAAGACTTGCCCTGCATAAATCTTCATGTAAGGTTATGTAAGACATGTAAAGTCAAATGAAAGCAATTACGGATTCAAGCAGTTTTGTTGCAAAAGCACTAAATTGGAAAACAAAAGTACGAAGTAAGGGTGGCAATTTCAACTCAATGAATGAAATGGGCGGGACAGGTCAAAATGGTCTGTAGGAGAACACTAAACTAGATGTATTTTTTTTTAAATTGAAATCCTAGAAAATGATGTATTAAAGTTGAATGAGCCAAAATTGCCACCTTATGACTAAATGGTTTGTCCACATTCCACCTTATGGTTTGTCATATTCAAGTTCTATTATTTAAGACCGCTCATCATCATTGCCTTAAGATTTCATCTCTATTGCTCTCTCACAATTATATTATGTTTTTCTTATTATTTTTTTTTATCTTCATTGTAATAGCATAGTCCACACAGTTCCTAACCTTGTGTGATAAATTTGGGATTGTTTCTTTGACATTTTTGCTATAAATTTTTTGACTTTAATGTAGCGAGCAATTTTTGCTCTAAGACCTATTCTTGCTAAACTTTGTACTTTTATAATATTTTTTTTTTTTCTTTTTGTATTTATAATTTTTTTAATTTGGAAAGGCAAAAAGTAAAATATTTCAACAAAATCAAATTACCAAGCCATAATAATGTACAAGTCATTTATTTGATCTTGATTTTACGGTCAATGTTTTTATAACACATGTTCACAAAACAAATGTTGTGGTGTAGGCTTCGATGAAGGAATAAAGGCTTGTTAGGGATTGATCGTCACACACACAACACGCAGTAGCGCAAAGTAAAAGAGAACACAACGATATTACGTGGTCGATGATCTGACCTACGTCCACAGGGGCAACTAAGGTTTTCTTGTTATGAGGTGATAAAGAATGATTACAAGTACAAGAGATTATATAGAACATAATTAGGCAACGTTTCCTACTTAACTATATGGTAGCTTCTTAAGATAACTAGGGCCGCCGGCTGCCCTTTTCTTTTATCGAAGCCTACATCTCAACAATCTCCCACTTGGAGGCTTCGAAACTTGAACATTTGCGCTCCATTGTACTTGTGAAAAATTCACCGAACTTTAAACCCCCCTAGTTGCCACCTGCCTTCTCATCACTATTCCTGAAGGCCACCTGAACTTCAGCTTATCCAGTGTTACAGATTTTGTAAACATATCTGCTGGATTCTTCGTAGTTCGTACCAAGGATCTTCTTCATTGAAAGCGTCCCATCACTTACCAAATCTTTAATGAAGTGATACTTCATCTGAATGTGTTTCTGTCTGCTGTGAAATTCCGGATTCTTTGCGAGATGAACTGCTCTCTGGTTATCGCAATGGATGACATAGTCCTTTTGATTTATACCCAACTCTGAGAGAAAGTTCCTTAACCAAATCAGCTCCTTGCCAGCTTTTGCTATGGCCATATATTCTGCTTCAGTGGTTGAAAGAGCAACACTCTTTTGTAATCGGGTGATCCAACTGATAGCTGTACCCCTAACAGTAAACACATAACCCGTGGTGCTTTTCCCCGTATCCACACAGCCTCCCAAATCTGCATCAGAATATCTTTCTAAGATTACCTTCTTTCTGCTGAAACATAAAGCAAACTTAGAGGTGCCTTTCAAATAGCGTAGTAGCCACTTAACCCCTTCCTAGTGCTCCTTCCCCGGATTCGACATAAACCTGCTGACCACTCCCACTGCGTGAGCAATGTCAGGTCTCGTGCAAACCATTGCATACATCACACTACCAACTGCTGAGGCATAAGGAACCTTGGCCATTTTTGCTTTGTCTTTGTTAGTCTTTCGAGATTGCTTCTTTGAGAGTTTCATATGACTAGCTAGAGGCGTGTTTCTGGGCTTTGCATCTGACATACTGAATTTTTCTAGGATTTTCCTAACATACTTCTCCTGCGAGAGCTTCAAAATACCACAGCTCTGTCTCGAATTATGTTCATTCCCAAATTTGTCTGGCAGCTCCCAAATCCTTCATTTTGAATTCTTTAGATAACTGCCTCTTCATCCTTCTGTTTTCTTCCATGTCAGACCCGACTACCAACATATCATGAACGTATAACAAAAGAATGATACATGAAGACTTAAACTTCTTCAGATAGCAACAATGATCCGTATCACATCTTTTGTACCCATTATTCTGCATGAATTCATCAAACTTTAAGTACCACTGCCTTGGAGCTTGCTTCAGACCATAAAGACTCTTCTGCAGTTTGCAAACCAAATTTTCTCTGCCATGTAGATATCTTCATTCAGGCTTCCGTGCAAGAAAGCTGTCTTAACATCAAGTTGCTCCAAGTGTAGATCTTTTGCAGCTACAAACTAAGGACTGTTTTGATTGTGGTCATCTTCACAACTGGTGAAAAGATCTCGTTGTAATCGACTCCCTCTTTCTGTTGGAATCCCTTAACCACCAATCTAGCCTTGTACCTCTTGCTACCATCAACTTCATCTTTGACTCTAAAACCCCATTTGTTTTCCAATGCTTTCTTACCTGCCCGTAGTTTAACCAAAGACTAAGTCTTGTTCTTTTCGAGAGACCTCGTTTCTTCATTCATAGCTTTCTTCCACTGAGTAGAGTCTTTCAGATTTGTAGCCTCTAGCCTCTGAATAACAATGAGGCTCACCGTTGTCGGTCAAATAGCAGATAGTTCACTGAAGGTGAAAATCTCTGTGGTCGCTTTATAACTCTGGTAGATCTTCTAACCCAGTTTTCAGTGTCAGTAGCTTCACAATCTGTGCTCCCACTATTCTCAATATTCTCATTGTTTTCAGATCCTTCAGGTTCATCTGGGCTCCCACTGCCTTGAGAATTCTCTTCTGAGTCAGAATTGCTAACAGGTCTGGCAATGGCTTCTTCAGATATTTCATCATACACGGCTTCATCTGGTTTCTTATCCTTGTTTGAAGCAGCTGCAAGTTCATCTTTGTAGAGAGCCTTTTCATTGAATGTTACGTCTCTGCTTCTGATAACCCTTTTGCTGTGATTATCCCAGAAACGATAGCCCATATCATCCAACCCATAACCAATAAAGGTACACTTCCTTGCCTTTGCCTCAAGCTTGTCTTTATGTTCATCCTTGATCTTGAGTTCTTGACATAAAAAACACAACCGAATACTTTTAAGTGTTTAAGAGATACCTCTCGACCTTGCCATTCTTCTTCAGGAATCTTGAAACCAAGGGGAACTGACGGTCCACGATAAATGAGATAAGCTGCGGTGTTAACTGAACCAGCCCAGAACATTTTTGGTAAACCTGCATGTAATCTCATGCTCTTTGCCCTTTCATTGAGATTTCTGTTCATTCTTTCCGCAACCCCGTTCTGCTGAGGTATTTCGGGTTTCGTTTTCAACATTTTGATTCCATGCTCGGCACAATAATCGATGAACTTTTTGCTACTGTACTCACCCCCATTATCTAACTTCAAGCATTTAACCTTCAGACTTGTTTCATTTTCAACTGCAACCTTCCCCTTCTTAAAGGTGCTGAAAACCTCATATTTGCATTTGAGAAAATAAACACTCACTTTCCTGGTGGAATCATCGATGAAAGTAACATAATACCGAGAAGCTCCTACTGAAGAAACTGACGTAGGACCGTAGACGTCAGAATGAATCAGCTCCAACTTTCTGGCCTTAAATGGTTGGCCCATCTTTGCAAATGAAACTTTCTTTTGCTTACCTAGGACACATGGTTCACAAAAGCCAATAACACCTTTCAGGTTTGGAATTTTACCTTTTGAAGCTAACATCTTCATTCCTTTCTCACTCATATGCTCAAGTCTTTGGTGCCATAGAGTAGACGCCTCTGATTCTTCAACTGCTGCATTTGCTTCACTATCAAAAATCTCAGCCATGTAAAGCGTTCCTTGTTTCTTTCCGCGAGCGACAACAAGATTCCCTTTCGTTACTTTCCACTGGTGGTCACCAAAACTCACATGATGGCCTTCATCATCTAGTTGTCCTACACATATGAACATCCTCTTTAAACCCGGAATGTACTTAACATTCTTTAAAGTCCAGTTCGTTCCCAAATGAGTCTTTAGAGTCACGTCCCCAACACATGTCAAGTGTCTTATTATCAGCTAACCTTACCTTGCCATCGTAGTGCCGGAAATTCTGCATTACTTCCTTGCAATGGCTAGCATGAAACGAAGCACCCGAATCCATACCTAAGATTCAATCGGACACTCACAAATCAGTGCATCATCAAACTCGGATCAAACTCGGCTGCAACATTTACCTCTTTTTTGCCTTTGTCTGTCACCGGTTTAGTACACTGACTCTTAAAGTGGCCCACCTCTTTACAGTTCCAACATGTGATGTTTTTTTCTAGGTCTGGACTGACTTCTTATTTTGGACTTTGATCGACCTCTGTTGTTACCCCCGTGTGTTGTTCTCTGCCACTTTCTCTAGTACTCAGCAAGCTGCTTGAACCTTCCCATAATATCTTTTGCGGATATCTTCACTCAAGATTAAATCTCGAATGCCTTCGAAGGTAAGCTCAGTATTTCCCGAAGAACTACTAACAAGTGTGACCGTTCCAGACCAAACTCTCTGGTAGAGAAGACAATGACAGCAAAGCCTGAATTTCATCATCAAATTTAATGTCAACTGATACAAGCCTTGAGAGTTAATCTGTACACATGATTAGTCACTTTGTTAGCGGCTGACGATTTCTCATACATGTTGGACAATGTTTTAATCAACCCAAACGTCGTCTTTTCATTGACGATGTTGTACGCTAATGATAGCCTGACCACACCAAGGGCTTGACGATCCATAGCCTCCGGTTTAATACCACTCAGTGGTTCATGCAACTTCTTCTGGTAAAGATAATCCTCGATTTGCATCTTCCAGAAACCAAAATCATGCCCCTCAAATTTATTGATCTTAACTTTTCCATCCTCAGCCATCGTTTCAATCGAATCTATTTAATTAATCAAAACAAGATTGAAAAGTAGTGTTCAAACACAGCAATGGCTCACTGCCTGAACTTGACGACTGTTCTATCGAACACTACCATTTGCAATCAATCTTAAATAAATAGAAAAAACAAAGCTTGAAACGAGTGCACTTGATTTTTGTTCACAAATCTAGACGACGAATCAACACGAATCTGACCGAAAAAATTTCAAAGAAGTAAAGAACCAACTCCAAAACCAACAAGAAAAAACCCAAACTCCAAAAAAACTAGCAAGAACCAACCTCCAAAAAACTATACGCAACAACAGCAAATAACCCTAAAACTAGGGTTTCTGTGCAAAGAGAAAGCTTCTGCCTGCTAGGGTTCAGAAACCGGCGGCGGCGAACAGCGGCGACTAGGGGTTTCTAGTGACTTGGGTTCTGTTTGCTAGGGTTTCAGGACTAGGGTTTCAGGCGGCGGCGGCGGTCAGACGGCGGTGGCGGCTAGGGCTGATGGTGTGACTGACCTGAGCTCTGATAGAGCTCACCGGTTGTTAGGGTTTGCTCGTCACACACACAACACGCAATAACACAAAGGAAAAGAGAACACAATGATATTACGTGGTTTGATCGATGCTCTGACCTACGTCCATGGGGGCAACTAAGGTTTTCTTATTATGAGGTGATAAAGAATGATTGCAAGTACAAGAGATTATATAGAACATAATTAGGCAACGTTTCCTAATTAACTATATGGTAGCTTCCTAAGATAACTAGGGCCGGCTGCCCTTTTCTTTTATCGAAGCCTACATCTCAACAAGGCTGCCATCCATAGACTCTCTTAGGAGGTCGGCCCATAGATTAATTAAGGAAACGTTACGTGATTATTGTCTATTACTCCCATGTTCTTGTAATCATTAGGTATCATCTCAATAATAAGAAACCCTAGTTGCCCCCATAGACCTAGGTCAGATAATCGACCGAACCATGAATACCGTATGTTATTTTTGTATTTACTTTAAGTTTGTGTGCGTGTGTGTGACGAGATAAACCCTAACAGCTGGTATGAGAGCTCTAGGTTGCAACCATAGTCACACCACCAACCCTAACTACCACCGTCGCTGCCGCCGTTGTGGTCGCAGAAACTTGGGGTGAGGTCGGACCCGATACCGAAACCAAAAATCCCGAAACCGAAATAAGAGATGTGGAAAAACCAAATACCGAACCAATTAATTTTATATGGCATCGGTTCAGTTACGAGACCGGGTTTTCGGTGCCAATCATATATTAGGACCGAATTAGGAAAAGGCACCGGATACCGTTCCAAATATCGCTCCCAAATACGGAATACAATATAAAAAATGCTAAAACAATTATATTGTTTCAAAGGAGCGGCAACATCTAACAAAAAGCATAAAGAATTATAA
Source organism: Centrapalus pauciflorus (assembly GCA_020465985.1). NCBI lineage: Eukaryota > Viridiplantae > Streptophyta > Magnoliopsida > Asterales > Asteraceae > Centrapalus > Centrapalus pauciflorus. Next base: position 557,496 of record JAANYP010001790.1, read on the forward strand.
GTTAAACGTTTTAAAGTTGCAAATATGTATCTAAAGTTGAAACAAAGAACGTTAATATCAAATCTCAATCATCGGTGGCCAATTTTCCTTTTCCTTTTCCGTCATGAGCACGAACCTTCTCTATAAGCTCTATATAACACGTAAAAATCAGAAATTAAACAAAGTTAGTATGTAATCAATGATTTGTTAAAAATTTTCTACAAAAATTTTGAAAATTATTACATATCGCTATGTCATCATCTTTCAAAATATCATCAACATTATCTACAATTGGTTTCCTCGATTTTCTAACCCAATCTTGGGTGCAAACCAAAGCCTCAACTATTGATGTCGATAAACTTGTACGATACAGATCTAATACACGTCCGCTAGTACTAAACGCCGACTCAAATGCCACAGTCGAAATTTGAATTGCCAAAACATCTAACAATATAATATATAAAATTATAACTTGTAAAGTAAACAAGTGCTAGAAATTTTTTTGAAGCGTACCTTTGGCCATTCGAGAAACGATCGGAAAACGCAATGCATTTTGCTTCCACCGTCGAAGAATGTCAAACTTCTTATTGGTTGGAGTTATTGGCTCATTCAAATATCTTTTTAGTTCTGTCTCTAATGAAAATGAGTTGTTTTCCTCCACGTTTAGAAACTCACCAAAAAAGTCATTATCGTCGTCACAACAAATAACATCTTTACTACCTTCTTGAGAAGACGCATGAGACTCGATCTTGTCAAATTTTTGTTTGTACATTACAAACAATTTGTCCATTTTATCGTCAAAATCCCCCGAACCAAAGAAGTAACCTTCTTGTCTATATCTTGTGTAAACATGAGATTATCATTTGTAACCGTGTACTTGATGATCTTACGAAATGCATGTCTCAAGAAGGTAGGATCATTGACGGATCCGATAAAACCGCAATATATATGAAGTCGTTTAACTTTTCGAAATCACCCCAATACTTTTATATTTTTTACGCATTTCCAAACCCATCATCCAAAATCGTGGTGATGCTTCCCGAGTAGATGTTTATCAACATCTAGAATTTCTCTAAGAAAACGATGTGCTAGCGGTTTCAAAGTTGCGGTAACTAGCTCCGTTTTAGCCTTAAATTTTTCGAGAAAGTCCACCATACCTTTGCAAACTCGAAAATCCTCATTATATGGGGCTTTAATATCATCACGTCTAAATGATAAATCTAACACAAAAAAGTAACTATATATACAAAAAAACTTGACAAACTTACTAAACATAAACATATAGAATTAAAATTGTACCTTCAAGTTCATACTTGAGAAACACTAATCTTAATTCCACTGCAATTTTCAACAACTCGTAAGTCGAGTTCCACTGTGTAGGACAATCACCGCACAAAAACTTTTTCGATTCCACTCCACAAGCATGCATTTTCTAAACATTGTGATTCTTTGTGTGGAATTTCTTATATATCTTACCGCCTTTTGAACACAATCTACATGATGATTATTCTCTTTCAAACCTTCTTTGACATTAAGATTGAGAATATGAGTCATGCACCTCATTTGAAAATGTTTGCCACCATCATACATATTTGGCTGCTTCTTGATCAAAAACTCAATTGCCTTATCATTGGAAGATGCATTGTCAACTGTCATACTCATCACATTTTTAATCTCCCAACCATCTATGCAGTCTAATAACTCCCGGGCCACATCCTCCCCCTTGTGACTATTAATGGGTTTAAATTTAATAGTATTTTTTTTTTTGCAAAACCCAGTTATCATCTATAAAATGAGGCGTGACTACCATGTAGTCCGTAGTGAAATGTAGTGAAATGTATTGTATTTGTTGGACTACTTAAGTAATCAATCAATTTATTTCTTTCATCGACATAGTACTTTGCAACATCCCTACTAATTTTATGCTGCGATGGCAAAGTAACCTTTCCATTTAGCGCACTACTATACTCGATAAAAGCTTCATGTTCAACAAACTTAAATGGTAGTTCATCCACAATATACAAATTTAATAAAGCTTTTTTATTCTATTCTCATCATGTTTCCATGTAGTCACACTTCCCTCACCACTAACTTCTTTCATAAATACCTTGTTTACTCATTATTTTCGGGGTTTTTTATCACAATTTAAATAATGCTTCTATAAACTATTATGTTCCTTCTCGGATCAACTTTAAGAATCAAGGAGCAATATTTACATTTTGCATGTTTCCTTTCAACTCCATATTCAACTTTATAGAGTACATCAAAATGCTTCCAACACGGGCCCTCTCTTTATATTGACGTTTCTTAATTGGTTTGTTCGACATAATCTTCTTTGTTTTGAGTCAGATCCAAAGCATCATGATCATCAAGTACTACATGAGGGGTATCCTCAACATATGTCTCATCATACTAAATTTAAACAATACAGTTAAAATAACATAATCAATATAATCATCATACTAAATAAAGTTTTGTATATAACAATTAAAACAAATGTCGAACTTTGAATTAAAAACATAATAAACTGTACATATTAAGGTTTATCATAGCAAAAACATTAAACTTTAACTTGAGTTTCATCCATGTCAATGAATGATGATGCCATCACCGGTTTGTTTGGATAAAACACGTGCCAGACTTTGTGTAGGTCACGTAACCCTGAAACAATATTACAAAAGATATTATATTCCCACAAATCATACATAGAAAATAACGGAAACCAAACAACGTTCACCCTCAAATTTAATAGCTAGTAGGCTTTCTTTCATAGAATCTGTAAAGATGAGTTTATAAGAATTAAGAAATGAGAAAGTATCTTCAAAAGCAAATAACTTACGCAATAATCCAGATACCCCCACTAAAGGAATTGCACCCCACCACAGTAACCCGCACACAAGGGCAACTATTTTGCCGAATCCAAGGAAGAACATCTCCTAATTGGTCCTTCAGTATGAGGAACAAGATGGTCATTAGCTCAATATATATGATATTATTTGAAATTCACGGTGCAACTCTTTAACTTCAACCTTTGGAAATAGGAATTGGAAACCAAAGGTTGTAATTTTGAATGTCATGCAACTCTTTAATTTCCGGTTCGGGATCGGGATATATATGGTACCGAAATCGTGAGTATCGAAACCGATTTTTAACTAATTCAAAACCCGAGTACCGGACCGAATATATTAATTCGATATTGGTCGATACCGGTCCTAGTTCGGTACCGGATCGGGTTCGAGAAATCGGCTCCGGCACTCACCCCTGGCAGAAACTTTAAGCGGCCATATCTTTACTTTGTGGAAACCCTTTGCGAAGAAACCTTTTATGCATAAAACCCCTAGATGCGAAACTTTAGCATTCGCTGCTGGTTTTCTGAAAACCCTAGCAGTCAGAATCTTTTTTTTTTTTTACGTTAAATCCTTAGCCGTTGTTTAGTCAGAAACCCTAGTCGCTGCAAAAACCCTAGCCGCTAGCTTTTCTGCGTTGAAAGCCCTAGCGATTAGGGTTGTCCGTTGCCGCTGTTCTCCGTCGCAGATCACAAATTTTTTCGGTTAAGGGCTGCAAGTACTTCAAGGGCAGATTCATTTTTTGGTTCATAAAACTCAGGTGCTTTCGTTCAAACTGTCTTTTTCTAATTTTTTAAAGAGTGTGCAACGATGGTGAATAGAACAGTCGATAGTTCAGGCAGCCAGGCAGCCAACCATTACTGTGTTTGAAGTTTGAACACTACCTTGAATCTTGTTTTGATTAGTCAAACAAATTCGTTTGAGATAATGGCTGAGGACGGAAAAGTCAAGATCGATAAATTCGAAGGTCATGACTTTGGCTTTTGGAAGATGCAAATCGAGGACTATCTCTACCAGAAAAAAGTTGCATGAACCGCCGAGTGGTATTAAACCGGAGGTTATGGGATAGGTTGATTGGGATTTGATGGATTGTCAAGCTGTTGGTGTTGTCATTGGCAAGGAATGTCGCGTACAACATCATCAATGAAAGACGACCTTTGGGTTGATTAAAGCTGTGTCTAACATGTATGAGAAACCGTCAGCTTCTAACAAAGTGTTCTTGATTTGTTTAACATGAAGATGAAGGAAGGAATGTCGGTCACTAATCATGTGAACGAGTTTAATTTGATACTCACAAGGCTTGTATCGGTTGACATTAAATTCGATGATGAGATTCGATGTTATCGTGATTATCTTCTCTGCCAGAAAGTTGGCCTGTAACTTTTACAGCAGTTAGTACCTCTTCCGGAACTACTAAGCTTACTTTCGAAGGCATCCGAGATTTGATTCTGGGCGAATATATTAGTGGAAGAAAGGCTGGGGAAGGTTCAACAGAAGTTCAAAAAGTCTACTAAGTACTGAAAAAAGGGGTGGAAAAAAAACACAGGGTAGGTAACAATAGAGGTGGATCAAAGTCTAAGAGAAGAAGTCAGTCCAGACCCAAATAGGTGATGACATCACCTAAATAGGTGATGACATCACCTGTTGGAACTACAAAGAGGTTGGTCATTTTAAAAACCAGTGTCCTAAATTAGCAACAGAATGGCGAGAAAGAGGTAAATGTTGTAGCTGACTTTGATGATGCACTGATTTGTTGTGTGGAGTGTCTGATTGAATCTTGGATCATGGATTTGGGTGTTTCGTTTCACACTAGCCATTGCAATGATGTAATGCAGAATTTCCGGCACTACGATAGCAATGTAAGGTTAGTTGATAATAAGAAACTTCACATTACATGTGTTTGGTATGTGACTCTGAAGATCCCTTTGGGAACAAATTGGACTTTAAAGAACGGTTAGTACATTACGGGTTTAAAGAGGATGTTGATATCGGTGGGGCAACTAGATGATGAAGGCCATCACGTTAGTTTTGGCGACCACCAGTGGAAAGTAATGGAAGGGAATCTTGTAGTCGCTAGCGGAAAGAAAAGGGGAACACTTTATACGGCTAAAGTTTTTGATAGTGAAGAAGCAAATGCAACAGTTGAAGAATGAGAGGCGTCTACTTTATGGCTCCAAATGAGTGAGAGGGAATGAAGATGTTGGCTTTAAAAGGTAAAATTCTGAACTTGAAAGGTGTTACCACCGACTTTTGTGAACCATGTGTCCTAGGTAGACAAAAGAGTTTCATTTGCAAAAATACGTCAACCACCCAAGGCGACGTCTATGGTCCTACTTTAGTTTCTTCGGTAGGAGGTCCTTGATACTACGTACTTTCATCGATGATTCCACTGGAAAAGTTTGGGTCTTACTTTCTCAAATGTAAATCTAAAGTTTTCAACACCTTTAAGAAGTGGAAGGCTGTAGTTGTAAATAAAACAAATTTGAAGGTTAAATGCTTGAAGTCAGATAATTGGGTGAGTGCAGTAGCAAAGAGTTCATTGATTATTGTGCGGAGCATGGGGATCAAAATGCTGATGACAGTTCTTGAGACACTTCAGCAGATTGGAGATGCAGAAAAAATGAATAGAATTGTTAATGTAAGGGCAAAGAACATGAGACATCATGCAGGTTTAGGTTTACTGAAAATAATCTAGGCTGATTCAGTCAACACCACAACTTATCTCACTAATTGTGAACCATTAGTCCCCTTTGGATTCTAAATTCTTGAAGAAGAATGGCAAGGTCAAGAGGCATCTCTAAAACACTTGAAAGTATTCGGTTGTGTTTCTTATGCTAAGATAAAAAATGCAGATCAAGACAAGCTTGAGGCAAAGGTAAGGAAATATACATTTATGACATGGGCTATCGCTTCTGGATAGATCTCACAAAAGGGTTATTACTTATTAGAAGCAGGGATGTAAAATTCAATGAAAAGGCTCTTTACAAGGATGAACTTGCACCAACTTCGAACAATGATAAGAAACCACATCAAGCCGTGTATTATGAAATTTCTGAAGAAGACAAAGACATTGTGAGACTTGTTAGCACTTCTGATTCAGAAGAGAATTCTCAAGGAAGTAGGAGCTTTGATGAACCTGAAGGATCTGAAAACAATGTGAATATTGGAAATAGTGGGAGCATAGAAAGTGAATCTACCAATCTACAAAAGTTACAAAGCAACCAAATAGATTCTCTCATTCAACAAACTATCTTGTAATTCACCGACAACGGTGAGCCTCAATGTTACTCAGATTCTTCAAAGCTGAAAATATCTATTCAGTGGAAGAAAGCTATGGATGAAGAAACGAGGTCTCTCGACAAGAACAAGACTTGGTCTTTGGTAAAACTACTGGCAGGTAAGAAAGCATTGGAATACAAGTGGGTCTTCAGGGTCAAAGATGAGGTTGATGGTAGAAAAAGGTACAAGGCTAGATTGGTGGTTAAGGGATTCCAACACAAAGAGGTAGTCGACTACAACAAGATCTTTTCACCGGTAGTGAAGATGACCACAATTAAAATAGTCGGAGAAATTTGATGTTAAAACAACTTTCTTGCATGGAAGCCTAATTGAACACATCTACATGGCACAACCCGAAGGTTTTCTCATAACCGGTAGAGAAAATTTGGTTTGCAAATTGCACAAGAGTCTTTATGGCCTGAAGCAAGTACTTAAAGTTTGGTAAATTCATGCAAAACAATGGGTACAAAAGATGTAAGACAGATCATTGTTGCTATCTGAAGAAGTTTAAGTCTTCATATAGCATTCTTCTGTTACATGTCAACGAAATGTTACATGTCGACAAAATTTGGTTTGCAAATTGCACAAGTCTTTATGTCCTGAAGCAAGTACTTAAAGTTTGATAAATTCATGCAAAATAATGGGTACAAAAGATGTAAGACAGATCATTGTTGCTACATGAAGAAGTTTAAGTCTTCATATAGCATTCTTCTCTTACATGTCGACGATATGTTAATAGTCGGGTCTGACATGAAAGAAATTAAAAGATTGAATATATAGTTATCTAAAGAATTCAAAATGAAGGATTAGGGAGCTGTCAGACAAATTCTGAGGATGAGCATAATCCGAGACAGAGCTGCTAGTACTTTGAAGCTCTGACCAGAGAAGTATGTTGGGAAAGTCCTAGAGAAATTCAGTATGTCGGTTGCCAAGCCTAGAAACACGCCTCTAAGTAGTCACATGAAACTCTCAAAGAAGAAATCTCCATAAAGACAAAGCAAAAATGGCCAAGGTTTTGTATGCCTTAGCAATTAGTAGCTTGATGCATGCAATGGTTTGCACAAGACCTCATATTGCTCATGCAGTGGATTGGTCAACAAATTTATGTCGAATTTGGGGAACAAGCACGGAAAGGAGTTAAGTGGCTGCTACGCTATTTGAAAGCACCTCTACGTTTGCCTTATGTTTCAACAAAAATAAGGTAATTTTAGAAGGTTATTTTGATTAGGGGTGAGCTCGGTACCGGACCGTACCGAACCGGTACCATTCCCGAAAATACCGAAACCGAAGTATTAGTTTTGAAAGAACCGAATACCGAACCGTATAATTTTATATGGTGCCGGTTCGGTTCCGAATACCGAATATTAGCTAATTTAAAAACCGAATACCGAACCGAGAGAACCGAATACCGAATTTTAGCTAATTTAAAAACCGAATACCGAACCGAATATATTAATTCGGTATCGGTCGGTACCGGTTCGGTACCAGTTTGGGTTCAGGAAATGGTACCCGTCGCTCACCCCTGATTTTGATGCAAACTTGGGAGGTTGTGTGGATACAAGGAAAAGCACAACGGGTTACGTATATACTGTTGGGGTACAACCATCATTTGGATGTTCTGATTGCAAAATAGTGTTGCTCTTTCAACCACTGAAACAAAACACATGGCCATAGCAGAAGCTGGCAAGGAGCTCATTTGGTTAAAGAACTTTTTAGAATTGGGTATAAATCAAGAAGACTATGTCCTCCATTCTCGTAACTAGAGTGGTGTTCATCTCGCAAAGAATCTAGTGTATCACAGTAGAACAAAGCATATCGGAAGTTTATTAGAGATTTGATAAGTGATGATACGCTTTTCGGCAAACATGTTTACAAAATCTGTGACGCTGGATAAGCTGTTGAAGTTCTCAACTGGCCTTCAGGAATAGTGGTGAGAAGGCATGTGGCAACTAGGGAGTTTAAAGTTTGGTGAATTTTTGTAGAAGTACAGCGGAGCGCATATATTTGAGTTTTAAAGCCTCCAAGTAAGGGCAGACGGTCCTAGACCCTCATAGGAGGACAACCAATGGATTAATTAAGGAAACGTTACCTAATTGTTGCCTATATATCCCCATGTACTTTTAATCATTCGGTATCACCTCAATAATACGAAACCCTAGTTGCCCCCTTGGACATAGGTCAAATCATCAACCAAACCACGTAACATGGTGTGTAATTTTTGTATTTACTTTACGTTTGTGTGTGTGTGACGAGATAATCCCAAACAACAAATACCCGTGTTTGACTTTCTTTCCTTATATGTTGTTGGGCTTTCCGGACCTTTTCCTCAAAAATTCTGCCTCTCTAGGGTTTGTATTAATTCCATCCCTTCTCGCCTCTTCCCACCGCTTGCTCCGAACAACGCCGCTCGTCATCTCTCCCGCTTTTGTTGCTCTGTCATTTGGATCCAAGGTGTGTTGATTCCTTGCATGTATCGTTATCTGTGTGCATCTTATCATTCTCTATTGGGAGTCTATATGTGTTGCATGATATCGTATTTCTAGGGTTTTCTTACTCTAGGTAAACCAATAATTTTGAACTTGATTGTACTGAAACTACTATAGAAAGTATCGACAGAGAAGGAAGTTCACTTATGGTTTTGTATCGGTATGGCTCCAATTTCAGGTTGGAGCTCAACGCACTAGCAAGTTTGATGCTCCTAAAACAAAATTGATATGGATTTTGTTGCTAATTTAGCACCAACATTCTTTGATTTGTATTAGTGTTGTAAAGATTTAATGTGATTTTCCGTTTTTTTTTACAAAAAAGGTTTGAAATTGATATCAATTTGTCACACCAAGTTTAATGCGAAAAGGTTTAGGCGCATATCTTTTTTAGATTGAATGGTTTATATCTGATGGATCTTTCATTCTGCTTTCTTTTATTGCTCTACCGACTTCAACCTCTCTGGTCTAATCTATCTAATTTTCTTTTCTCTTGAGGTCACATGACCGACAGGGAAGGATGGCCCCAACTGAGTCTTCCATCTCAAAAGATTTACTTGGCTTAATTTGTATTTTCCTTTTTTGCATTTGATGGTTTGGTGAAGCAGATCTTTAAATACTTTATGGACCTGTTGACATGCATTAGATGCTCTCTAACAATTCTGTCAGTTGCTATTTCCAGTTATTAATTAACTGTTCTTTTAGGGGGCCAATCATATTTGCATCCTCATCCTTAGTAGCTTTGTTGTACTTTTATTCTTATTATAAACAAAGAACATTCCATTATCATTTTACATCATAGCTAGAGTTCACAGTTAATGCACATAAATATGTGTGATTCATGTACTTGCACTGTAGTTCTGAATGTCACTTTTTTCATCAATTTGCCTATGTGCTTCAATCCTCTTCCTCTGCCCAGGAAGAGTTAACAAACAGAAGGGAATTTGAATTTATTTTGGCATAACATCTGTTCAACATTTATATAAAAGTTAATATCAAATTTATAGTTATTTGATACCTCCTCTCGTGGAATTTTTTCTATGTTTGCACAGTTCTTTGATACTAACATCCTCTGAAAGTAAAATGGAAGATGCGTCATATGAAGTGCAGAGTCAAATGGAGATGGTGATTGAGTGGGTTCTCTTCCTTTATACACTCTAATGATGAGAGGCCCAAATTCTGGGTTCAAACTTCGGTGGATACTGTTGGTCTCTTTTATGACAGTTTTATGGTGTGAGTTTGCAGGTCACCAGAATCAGTTCCAAACTCCCCCAAAAGTACTGTAAATTCAAAGTCACTACACCAGATAAGAAGGAAGATACAGAAAAGGTTGGTGTATTTTCTTTGACGGTTATGGTTCCCGATCGCACAAATTTATTGTCAATTTTGTCAACCAACTATAAAAAATGTCTATTTTAATCCCTCAATGCAAATTTGTAGTGTTTTTGTCCCTCAACCATCAGTTTTAGTTCCATTGTTGTGAAATTATATCATTTAAAAAAAAAAAAATTTCACAGCATTGAAATAAACTAAAAATGGAGCTAAAAGTGATAATTTCACAATAATGCACATTTTTTATAGATGGTTTCCAAAATAATGATATTTTAACCCAAACCCATAATAAAACTTCTACATGATTATGGTAAAGGGAAGTGCTAATATCTTTTGGGTGATTCAGGTCTTCCAAACGTGCTTCTGGACCGAGGCCAACCAATAGTGAAACTAAATCTACCTCCATGCAGTCAAAGGCGGGGTCTAAGCCGACACTCAAGTTGATCTCTGATTTTAAACTATTTACTTGTTGAACATACCATATAATGCAGGAAAGTAACATTTTTGTGGGTCTTGTGATTCTTTTCATTTATTAAGGGATCAGAAGATGCATCAATCGGTATTTCAGGAAGGAGGATTACCTGATGGATCTGCATTAGCTTATATATCTCATGGAAAGGTAGTGAATTTTCATAAAATACACATGCCAATATTAGATCACTGTAAAATTTCAATAATATAACACCCTCTTCTTGACAGAAACTGCTTGAGGGTCATAAGATGGGTCGTGGAATACACTGTAATTGCTGCAATAGTGTGGTACTTTTCTTCTTGAGCCTTGGACAATTAGCACAGACTATGAACTAATTTTGTACAATTTGTGAACAGATCAGCCCCTCACAATTCGAAGTTCATGCTGGCCAAGGCAGTCGCAAAAGACCGTGAGTTTTTCCACCAAACACGCAATTATTGACACATTCCCATAAAAATTTTATAATTTGTATGTTATGTTATTGCCAGGTATGGGTACATTTTTACATCTAATGGAGTGTCTCTCCATGAATATGCAACTTATCTAAAGCAGAATTGCGAGCATCTGCCGAAGGTCAACGACAATGTGTGTACACGTTGTCGCAAGGGTGGAGACCTATTATCATGTGACGGTTGTCCTAGGTCTTTCCATAGAGGTAGAGTCTAGATTGGATATTAATATTGTTGTTTATCACGCTAGCCAATTGGTGTTCCAATTTTTCCTTGCTTAAAGATTCTGATTTGTATGGTCACACAGGTTGTGCTTCTGTAGAAGGCGTCCCTGGGAAGAAGTGGTTTTGCAAATATTGCGTCAGCTCTATGAGGTGTGTGGGGCCTAATGCAGATTCTGTGGCAGCTGGGAGGGTTTCAGGTGTTGATCCAATGGAGCAAATAGCAAACCGGTGCATCCGCATTGTTGATACTTCAGATAAATGTGATATTGTTGCATGTTCATTATGCAGGTAACGCTGATAGTTGTACTATGCTTCGGAATGTTGGCATACAAACCTTGCTACATCTATATAAATTCATGTGATGCTGTATGAATAACTTTGTTGTATCCAGATCCTATGATTTCAGCAAAAGTGGCTTCAATGATCGCACTGTTATTGTTTGTGATCAGGTATGAAGTTCAGCTTCTATACTGTGTTTTCATGTGATGCTTAGATTTATCCCCTAATCCATTTTAACATTATCTCACAGTGTGAAAAGGAATATCATGTAGGCTGTTTGAGGGAAAATAAGAAGGCTGATCTGAAGGTAGGTGAATATGCATTTTGTTTTTGTTGATCAGTAGTTACAACAAATTCCCACTTTTGTGAAAAAGATAAATTTCTTTCCTTCCCATATCTATATTGAAATGAAAGGCATTCCTTCCTTCCCATATAACAACGGATTTATCACAAGATCTGGATTCTGGTGTGACTGTTCATGTCTTTTAGGAACTGCCTGCTGGCAATTGGTTCTGCACTGTGGATTGTGGGAGACTTCATTCTGTTCTTAAGAATTTGGTAACTAGTGGACCAGTTAAGGTCCCAGATTGTCTTACGGAAGTAATTAAGAAGAAGTTGAAGGATAGTGATCCAGACACACTCACCAATTTGGATGTAAAGTGGATGGTTCTCCATGGCAAGGATGATTCTGGCACTCTCCCTGAGGATGCTTCTGACACTCTCACCAAGGATGCTTCAAATGACGAGAGCAGAGTTTTGCTTACAGAAGCTGTTGAAATCTTTCAAGTGAGTACTGCTTATATTCTACAGTGCTATGGATTAATGTGCATCTTTTGTTTAAGGTTAAAATTGAGCTCTCTTTTTAGTTTTCTATTCTTCCTTTATGTATACACATACACACACACACATATATATATTTGTGTGTGTGTGTGTGTATGTATGCATGTATGTGTGTGTTTGTATTCTCCCCGTTTAGACAACAGAACAATTAGTCTTGTCGTATATTCTAGACAGTAACTACTAGCCTGATCCTCATAGTTCTAAATCTTACCACCTGGGATTTTCTGCCACTTGTCACTAGTTACCACTAAGGAATTCTGCGTCTTTTGCCAATTAAAGATATGGAAGCATAATGCTTCAAAACGATGGAGGCATTACAGTGTGGGAAACCACATACAAGATGCACTAAAGGATGTACTTGAGAAGTTTAAGCGACAGCTGACAGTGTATCTCCTAGACATAATAGTATGAATGACAAAACAAGAAATGATCCTCAATATGGACAGTCAAAGCTCAACTTCTCAGCTGTAAAAATCATCTTGGCTGCCTCATGTTCAATAACTAAGTACACAATATCCTCAGCTGGCCTGAACATGTAAAACATGACCTTGTAGAACACAAGACTGGCCCCAGCAGGTTATTGGCGTGCCCATCGGGGGGGGTGGGTTTGGAAGCTGAGAGAATAAATTCTGTGTATGCTTCCAGTGTGCAAATGAGCACTAAGATCATAATTAGTAACAATTTATTCTTTGGTTTTCATGCTAACAGGCATGCTTCAACCCAATTGTTGATTCAGTAACTGGAAGTGATTTTATTACATCAATGGCGTATGGGTAAGCATACAACAAAATACTTGCTGAATATTAGTTCTCTATTTGTTCTTTAGAATCTAAAAACCTATCTTTTTATCTCTTCTCCAACCAACAGGCTGAAAATGGGCGACTCTGACTTCGTAGGAGTACATTGTGCATTGCTGATGATCAAGTAAATCCACACTTCTCATTTTGTAATTAATGATCTGCTTACCAAAATTATTACCTTCATTTAAGTGAGATACTCTGCTTTAGTATATATATCTTGGTTTACTCAAAGTCATTAGTATAATGTAATCCTTTCAAATTTCTCCATATTTGGTGGTGATAATGGTAATGATTATTATGCTGATTGGGCAGTTCAAAGGTCGTTACTGCGGCAATGTTCCGTATATTTGGGCACGACATGGCAGAACTCCCGATAGTCGCTACTAGTATACCTAACCAAGGGAAGGTGCGTACAATATTCTCTTCAAAATCTCTGTTCCAGGTCATCTTGTTAGAGCTTCTTAGCGTCTTTCACATGCTACTTCTTTTCTAGTCATGTTGTTTTGATTTACTTCCCAGTTTTGTTGAATCAACTTTCTGATCCCATAGAATACAAGTTCTAAATTTATCTAATGTATTGTTTGGTCAAGATATTTAGTTTGAATCAAGCAGTTTATCTGTTTATGTAGTAGAGATTCCAGTTTCCAAAATTTCTGTGATTACATTTCCAGGGCTACTTTCAATTGTTCTTCACCTGTTTCGAGAAGCTGCTTGCATATCTAAATGTTAAGAAGATTGTGCTTCCAGCTGCTGAGGAAGCTAAATCAATGTGGATTAAAAAAATGGGGTTCAACAAAGTTCCCTCAAAACAGGTATGTGGTTTCTTATGCGTCATGCTTGAAGTTTCACACTCATCCTCGACACAGAAACTTATTATCATATGTGGTTTGGCGGGGTTTCAGCTTAGCGAGCTCAGGCAAACACAGCCATCGATGGTGGCATTTGAAGGAACGCAGTTGCTTGAAAAGGAGGTCTGTCAAGGTCAAATTACTTTTAAAGATGGTGTCGACTTCAGTCTTGCTATGGAGTAAGCATTGAACAATAAAACCATTTCCCCCTTGAGTAGCAGATATGTTGTGCAATAACTTGTTGGATTTTGTTTCTTTATTGTTGTAAGCTTCTTTTATGCTAACTGGTTGTTGTCTGTTATAATCAGTTATATGGTCGTTCTTAGGGTTAGGGATGGATGGCCGTTTAGTTCTTAAAACAATTTTTGCTTTCTTATGAACGTGTGTTCAGATTCAGATTCATGATTTTTCCTTTATGTTCTTGTTCAATCTGCATTGTAGTTTGTGAAGTCGCGGTTAAATAATTTTCATTCTGCGTTCTAATTGATGATAGATCATGTATGGACATTAAATATATCGAATAGGGGACACCATTAAACTCGACAATTTTAACAAGATTTTTTACAAGACTATAGGATGGATGGATGATCTTAGCCTATTGTTATTGATCTAATTAGAAATTTGTCAATATGCTGACAAGATTAATGCGTCAATTGTCAGAAAATAACAACAATTTTTTGTATTTTACCTATATAGTCATATTATTTATTTTTTATTCTTAATAGCATCAATTTTTATACTTTTTACCAACTATAACTACGGTAACCTGTAAAACCGGTTTAGCATGTTATCAACTATTTTTTTATCATAAAAAATAACATATTTCACCACCACTCTCTCTCTCTCTCTCTACTTTTCAATAGAAAATTGCCACAACCGTCGTCAACACCGGTAAGCATCACCAAAGCCCTCCACACCACCACGACACGAGAATGAACCAGATCTCAAGCAATGAACTGGAACGAACCAACGAGATCTTAAAAACAAGAGATCTACGCAAGATCTGAAATGAGAGATCAAACGTAGAGTCGAACGAGAATGAACCCAGATCTGAAGTGTTATTCAACAAATATAGTTTAACCACATTCTTATTTGGGTTTTTTTTTGTTGATTTTGTTTCTTTTCATTTCAATCATATGTAACTTATGAGTTCCATTTTGTATTTCGAAAATAGTTTCGTGTATGACTTGTACTTTTAATAATCGTGTAATTCTTGCATGCATTGAGACAGTGATTTGTGCATTGTGAGTTCCATTTGAAGAAAAAAGGGTAACCCACCTTTTAGGGCCCCCACCAACCGGTCCCACGGTCATCGTCGAGGAGGTAAATCGCGTAACCCATTGTTAAAGGACATGTGTAAGGTTTGAACCCTGAACCTCCATTATAGATTTCATGCCCCAACCACTAGGTTACCATCACGGGGACTGTGAGTTCCGTTTGTGTGTGCATCTCTACAATATTATTCACTGTTTATTGAAATAAACGATTTGTGATGATTAAATGTAGAGAGAGATGAAATCAATTTTTTGTTTATTCACATATTCAATCCGTTTTTGATGATTGGTTTCATTCCTACCTTATTAAACAACTAGTTTATTACCCGCGCATTACGCGGATATTTTTAATATATAGAATATAATAAATAAAAAGATAAATATATAAATATTACTTTTTAAACAAAAGTATATAAGATGATATTATTATTTATTATGACCTATTAATTTTGTATATTTCTAAATATATATGAAAAGTAATTATTTTCTTATATATTTTTTTAAACTTTTATTATATTATCTTATAATTAATAAGTTAGTAGATTATTAGATTTTGTTTGATTTGATTAAATTTGAATTTAAAAGTGGATTATATTAGATTTGGATAGATTTAATTAATAAGTTAGTAGAGTATTAGATTCTTTTTTATTTGATTTGATTTGAATTTAAAAGTGGATTATATTAGATTTGGATAGATTTGATTTAAATTTATTCATTATTTTTAAAATCTATAAATGTCATCGATTCATGGTGATGACACGTGGCTTCACCAGAATAGTTACTCTTTTAATAGTATAGATAGATATGAGATGGAAAATCCATTGGTTTTTTATAACGTTGATATAATCAAAAGAAAATAAAGATCTTCAGTGTGTTTTTAAGTAGTTCGTATATTTTCAAGGGAAAATTATGCAAAAAATAATCAAAGTATAAAATTTTTTCAATTAAGTCTCCATTTCATTTTTTTTCCTAATAAGTTTTCTTACTGCTTAAACCTTTTAAATTCATCCATTAACGTGTTATAACAGGTTAACATATTTAAACTTTTTTCGCAAAAACCATCAAAGTATATAAAACCTTCTCGATTAAGGCCCCACTAAATTTGTTGTTATTAATATTGATAATTAAAATAAAAATATTTATTTACGATCTTAATTTTTCTTAAGATTTAGAATTATTTTTATATTTATTTTGGATATTTATTTATCTTTATATCACAATTATATGATATATCATTGTTTATTTATGATTATTATATGAAATCTTTTAATTTTCAACTATTCGATAAAATAAACCATTCAGTTTTTTTATTTTTTTATTTCAAACTTTTAAAAACGGCAATGCCTTCCAAGTGATTCCCAAATTTGTTTCGGTAAGATACCCACGGTTTTCTAACATCCAGGTCACATATGACCGGCTATAAACAATAAAAAATACAAAAATTGATGTTATTAATGATAAAATAAATAATGAGACTATAATCGGTAAAAAACAAAAGTTGATTTTTAGCAATTGACCCCAATATTAATTGTAAAAAGAATCTCCTTTCATATAATATGCATCAATATAAACCAAACAATTTGACAAGACAGACTTACCCCTGGGTATTCGATAGCAGGCACACCAAGAACAAGAACAAATCCAAACAAAAGTATGTTCATCAAAACTCATTTTTCAATTTTGACTAACTAACTACCCTTGAAAAACCAAAGAGCATTAGTGTACTGTGTTGCTCTTTTTAACTGATTAACTACCCATAAAAATTACAAAAAAAAAAAAAAAAAAAAAAAAACAAACAAACAAACAAACAAAAAATGCAGGAACAAGAAACCAAAAACCTTTTGTTGAGGAACTTTTGTTGAAAAACTGAAGGTTTGACAATGGCATTGATGATTAGGTAATATAATGCAAGAAACAACTCTTATATGGTCAAATGATCAAAGAAATTGTGAACCTTTCTTCCCAAAGATTGTCTCCCATACCAAAGGCAAGAATGGGCCTTTCTTGTCCATGAATTCTCTAACAGCTTTCTCATCAAAGCCAAACCCTTTTTCTTTCAACTGACCAAACATGATTTGAGAAGCTTCCAAACCCCGTTCCCTACAAAAGGCATTTACCAAACCCGTAAACGTAGCCACATTGGGTGAATGTCCAGCCTCAACCATCTCCAAACAAAACTCAAGAGCATCATCTAACCTCTTTCCTCTAAATAAACCTTGAACCAGAACCCCGTAACTAAATGCATTCGGTACAACTCCATTGTTCTGCATTTTCCTGAAAATTCTAATCGCTTCATCGGGCTTTTGCGACTTGCAAAAGCCTTCGACTACTGCTGTGTATATCACCACTTCAGGAATAGTCCCTCTCTCACGCATCACACCAAACAACTTCATTGCTTCTTGAACCAATCCATCACTGCACAAGCCATGAAGCATTGCTACTGCATTTGGGATCAGCCCAGTTTCCTTCATTTTCCTGAATATTTCATCAGCATCTTCTGGTGGTGGCTCTTCCACCGCCTCTGTAGTACCCCTGCTGCTATCCAATCTGTCAGAATTAGGCTTTTCTTGATCTAATCCAAGCTTAAATCTATCAAGAAATCCATCAACATCCTGAATCTTATTATCTTTAGCTCTTCGACTAGAAGAAAATTGGGGTTTCTGTTCATCATCAATAAACGGGACATAAGAGCTACTACTACCTTCAGATTTCTGGCTATCAGCTTTGTTTACTTCCGATGCTTCTCTATTATTCGGCCTATACCTGCTATCATTATGATAATTAGGTTTCCGATTGGTGTCAAAATCCCTTCTTCCTCGGCCCCTATTGTCACCGGCGCTGCGGTCATCATTACCGTCAATAAATCCTGAAAGTCGTGATGAAGAAGGAGCACGGTCTGGCATGCTGAATCCGTCATCGGAGCGTCGTCTTTGTGGTGGTGGTCGACCGCTAGCGTAACCATTTTTAGATCTGTTATTGAATGATGACGAGGAAAACAATCTCAACATCAATGGCGAATCTAAATGAGGAGGAGTTCGATAACGAGATTGTTGATGTCGATAAAAATCCGAGAGTATCAGCTTTGAAATCCTAAACCCTTTCATCAGCTTCTCCATTTTTTCAAGTTCCTGTAAACCCTAACTCCTCGTTGCAAACTACAATTTTTAAAAGGGAGAATTGCTCAAGATAGCAATCAACTTTTTTCTTTTTTTCTTTTTAAATTATAGCAACCTCATAAATTTTGTTCAAAATAAAGGAACCAACTTTTTATTCATTCTCGATTATAACATTTAATCAGTAAACAATAATAGTTAACTGGTAAAAATAGGTTATACATAAGGTTTATTGTTTGAAATAATAACTTATGTTTTATTTTTTTTTCTTATTATAATAATGAGTTTTAATTTTTTACCTTTTAATAATTTGTTTAAAATAACAACCTATTTTTGTTTACTGGTTAAATGTTATAATCGGAAGTAAACTAACAGTTGATTCCATTATTTGGGACAAAATTTACGAAATTGCTATAATAAGAAAAAATAGAAAAGTTGTTTGCTATTTTAACAATTTCACCTTTTTAAAATCCATGGGTCTTACCGAAAATTTTCAAAATTTTCATTTCACTTTTCAAAAAAATAATAAAAAATTGTTTACTTAACAACAATTTCATAAATTTTCATTTCACTTTTTAAGATACCATTTTTCATATTTTCTCTCTTACTTTTCTATTACCTACCATATATTTCTTTATAATACTTTCTTTCTCTCTCTTACTTTTCTATCACCTATCCTATTTTTCTTATTTTATAATCATCCATCATATTTTTCTTATAACTAAATCTTCATCGTCTAACAAGTTTTTACTTTTTCATAAAAACCCTTGTTTTTTTTCTAAAAACTATAAATTGAAAAATTAATAGTTTTCGTTAACTAAACGCAACCTATTTTTTTTTAAAATAAAAGCTAACAATATGTAATTATATTAATTTAAAACTTCAAGAAAACAAAAAATTAATCAACGCACAAATAGCTAAATAAACAATAACTAAATTCTACAAGGTGATGGGTGTTGATCTTGTGAAACAAATGTTCAAGACCGTAAAGTCTACTCAATATCCAAACGACATCCAATGTGTACCGTCACAACTCTATAACGTCATGTTTCCAAAATGTAAGGAAGACCGAAGGCTTCCAACGCAATATCTTAACGTGTAAAAGGCTAACAACTAAACGGTAAACAACAAAAGTTGTTTAGTAACGTTTAAGATTAATACAAATAACGACATATTAATCATATACCAACGGATAGTTCATTTACTACAACTTTAATGACAATAATGTAACGGCCGATGGTCAAGTTTGGAATGAGATTACCTAACCCTCATTGACGTCTATTGGTATCTCATACTTCTTTCGATATTCACAGATGATTTCACAAAATACAATTTACAAGTTTGGGATGGGGTGGGATGGGGTCACCTCACCCTAACTGATGTCTACTGGTTTCTCGTACCATGACTCACAATATAAGTTTTGTCAGTTATCAATCAATACAAGTGTTTCACTTTCACCACCCGACCTAGCCGAGTTAATGTGGGGAACAATATCAATATCCTGAAATTCACTTTACTGTCCGGCATAGCCGAGAGTCAAGGTAGGGATCCATATTGTTATCATAGTATCACGTTGCAACGTTTCACCGTTGTCATAGGCAGCTTGTTACATTATCACGTAGGTACTTCAAATGACTCCAACAACAAAAGTGTTGTCAAACATTTTTGCAGTCCAACGTTTCAGTTATCATCGACACGAAGGCGGCCTGTTGTTGTACCTCACGTTATAAAAATGCCACAATTGGGACATCCTATAAATTCATGTTAGGGCAGCCCAACATTTCAGTTATGATCGTCATACAAAGGCGGCACGTTGTACCTCACATGGGATAAGTCCTATCACAATCCAATATTTACATAACACCATTTACCCCTCTCAAACACAAGGTTTCCCAATCACCTACATGAAAATAATTAAAAGCACGTTTGGGTAATGCCTCTAACAAGTATAAGGTTGTCCCTAGCAAGTACGAGACTTTCCCTAGTGATCAAGGGAAAAACATCTAACATCTAACCATTCAAGTGTATCGGACATCCAACAATCCAATTGGGTTGGGAATAAATATTGGACATTCATGTGAATCCATCCAATAAACTACAACCAATATAAGGTCTAATGTGCTACAAGAATAAATAAATGATTTTAAAAACCATTTAAGAGTACCCAACTACCCACGTACATAGCCCAACTACCATTAACGACTCTAATTTCTCATCGGGTACCGTCAGGTTACCACCTTTAGGTTTACTGATTAGATGGTCTCATTCAACAATTTATAAACCATTATGTTTATTAAGTGACCCACATCATACAATTAGGGTCGTCATGAAAATGACTCAACAACTATCAACAAGATTGTCATGAATGGCTACTAGAATTCTTGTTGTGATCCAATATGTGTTGGATGGCAATTTATTTCACCATCGACAACCAAGTGCCTAAACAATCAAGCATGGCATTATGCATAATCGATTAGCATGCTAGCACCAAAGGCATAGACCATATAATTTAACATGCAATTATTATTTTACATTAACGCTAGAACTCATAGTGTTTCGCTAAACATAGCATTGGCATCTCAAATAGACTCATAGTTGTCCAAACAAGGTTAAGCCGTTTCAGATAGGCTTCGGCGATCTAACTTACCCACATAATGTTATATTGCATAAACATAAGTCCCATTGTGCTAGAACTCATAAAACCCTCCCAATAATATTTCAGGTTTCAAACCGAAAGCCTTGATCCATTTTGGGACCTTACGCGACCCAATATGGAAAACAACTTTTGGACCATTTATAGTACCCTTCCATTATGAGAGGGAAACACGTATTGGACCTAAAGCCCCAGGCTCAAAATTAAATTTTTAGACAGAATGATTTGACTCGACGAGTTATTTTGGGCGACTCAGCGAATCCATGTAACATGCCGAAGTGTCATTTTATATCAGAGGCGACATCAGACCTGCACTTTTAAGCTACAACTTTTATATCACAATTTTCAAAACTCAATACTAATCAATTTCAACACCTGGGGATGATGATACAACATATATGTTGCTTTGAGCTCATTTTGAGCATCCAAACTAACTCAAAACAAGTACATTGATTCATAGACTCATTTGAGCCCTAATTGAGTTTATAACTCAAACTAACTCAATCAACCACTTTACTTACATATTTTCGTCCCAAATCAACCAAATAACAACATTCACTAAGGTTTGGAGTCATTTCTAACCCATATGACACAAATCCAAATGGGTTTATAACTCCACAAATGGAGTTTAGGGAGGAAAGAAGAACAAAGTGAAAAGAGGGTTATACCTCCACTTACACTCTCAAAAGCAAGAAATTAGACAATATTCTTCTAACTCTTAATCATCAACACAAACCCTACCACTCTATTTCTTTCGCAAAATATCAAGTGTGGGATGTGTGTGTGTGTGATCACACAATTTAGAGAGGAAGAAAAGGGAGGACTTGGTTTCTGCCAAGTATAGCCCTCCAACAATTAACCAATTTTTACAATGTACCACGGAACTACATTCTTTCATGTTCTGATTTAAGTTTCATTGCTACAATTAACATTCTACCAATATTTATGTAATTCCAATTATTATTCATACTTTTAATTATTAATTCAATTAAAATCATATTGGAGTAATTAATTACCTCTTAATTATTTTAGGTGTTACAGGTTTAATCGTAAAAAGATTACAATTTTAGGGTTCTTTGCGTAAATTTCTCGTTATAAATAATATTTATTTATCCAATATTAATATATATTTTACATTTTATTTTATATATGTATATACATGTTTGTAAGTTATCATTTCATAATTAACTATGATATAATTAAATAATTCAGAAAGTGAAAATATAAGTATTTTAATAAACATAGAGTCCAAACATAAATGTTATTCCATAAGACATTTATTATCTTTGTCCTTGCAAATTAATGAATCAATTATTAAGATACAACCGTACAAATTCCTTTCTTTCAACAAGTTAACCTATTGTTCCATCTTTTGTTAATGAGGTTCTTTGTTTACTTGATCTATTTGATTGTGATTGAGGTTTTTATACCAATTATAAAGCTTTTTATTTTCACGAGCAATTTGCTGGAGGATTTCTTAACGTGCTCCACAACAATTACGTCTACAAACTATGTAGAATAATATTGTAGTAAAAAGGCTTCCTGATATCAAGCAGATATCCACTTATCCGTTCACAAATATGATGAAACTAATTTAACTATATGGATGATAAACAAAATAAATGGATTTTGCTCTTCAATTAAGTTCTCTAATTCACAAAATGAGCAAAAGCAGAAAACATACTTATTTACCATTGCATTTAACCCACAATTCACGAGCTCCACAACAATTATGTTTACAAACTACATAGAATAATATTTTAGTAAAAAGGCTTCCTAATATCCAGTGGATATCCACTAATCCGTTTAACAGATATGATGAAACTGATTTAACTATATGGATGATAAACAAAATAAATGGATTATGCTCTTCAATTAAGTTCTCTAATTCACAAAGTGAGCAAATGCAGAAAACATACTTATTTCCCATTGCAATTAACCCCACAATTAACAAGCTCCACAACAATTATGTTTACAAACTACATAGAATAATATTTTAGTAAAAAGGCTTCCTAATATCCAGCGGATATCCACTTATCCGTTCAACAGATATGATGAAGCTAATTCAACTATATGGATGATAAACAAAATAAATGGATTATGCTCTTCAAATAAGTTCTCTAATTCACAAAGTGAGCAAATGCAGAAAACATACTTATTTCCCATTGCATTTAACCCCCTTGAAAACAAAGGAAGTCAAGAACTGATGATGATCATCTGTCCACTTGGTTAAAAATTTCAAGCGCAATTTAACATCCATTAAAAAAAAAAAAAAAAAAGTGAACAAGCCTGATTCATGCATCTTTCGTACCAACTATACCATCGCTGAATCCGATGCTACAGCTTACAAAACTTGGATCATCACCAACCAAGAAGTAAAAGCTTCAACAATGCCATGCGAATGAAGAGTCCGTTTTTCGCTTGTCTAAAGTAAGCAGCTCTTGGATCACCATCGACTTCTACTGTGATCTACATTGAATAAAAAAAAGGCAAATTCACAAATAAATATTTTGTTAGTTTAAAAAATTAATTATTCGCAATCCGGGTGCAAAGCCAAATTCATAATAATCATAGTGCATACCTGATGTGAAATCAGCTGTTGAACAACTTAGAACTTAATGGGACAGATTATAAGTTGCTGGACAGAAAGAATATGCAAAAGAATGAAGAACAATAACTAAGAACAACAAAGGAGCTGCTGTCCGGAAAACACAAAATAGAATAAAAGATAGGAACCCACTACTTTAATCTCTAAAGGAAATGAAACCACCAAGATTAAAGGGAAAGGGAACACTCCAATCCACCAAGATCAAAGATCTCTAAAGGAAATAAAGATTTCATAGAAAATAGAGGCTGCTCTATTTAATTTTCATATATCCCAAAAACTGAGAATTACAATGCTGGAAACTCTGTTATATAGAGAGTTTCTATAGAAATACTCTAAGACAAAATAAAACAAAAGCTGAAATACAAGGACATGTCCTTAAGGTACAAAAAAAGTCAACCAATAGCAAGAGAAGACACAATCTGTACTTGTAACAGCTTTTCAGCATCCTTTTTGTCTCTTTTCCATTTCTGGTAGCAACAAATAGCTGTAACTCTTAGACAAATCAGACTTGTATATGGCTGAACTTTTTTTGGCTTCATTCTCCAAGTAAAATAGCTTACTAAAACTACTACAATCACACACATATTATGCATGTGCATGTGATCTGGTTATTGAAAGCTGATAATAGAAAAGGGTCTAGGCTGATAAGATAGAAAAGGCTCTAGGCCAGCTTGTGGAGCAATGTAAATCCTTTGTCAAAACTAGGATTACCAAATACCTCCCCGAAGTGTGATATAGCAGGTAAGATAACCATTGCTTCATTCGAATCCATGACATTTTCTTGATTAACATTGGATTGGTTATCACCCTTGGATACAACCATATCATTCTCCCCCTCTAAATTTGGACTTGTCCTCAAGTCCTCAAGATAATCATCTTTCAAGTATGGCATGAGATCGCCAACATTGAAGGTACTAGAAACAGAGACATCTCCGGGAAGTTCCACTTTGTAGGCACTATCTCCAATTCGTTCCAGCACCTTAAAAGGACCCTCAGCTCTTGGCATCAACTTGTTCTTTCTCTTAGAGGGAAATCTCTCTTTTCTTAAATGAACCCACACTAGATCACCTGGAGCAAAAGTGGGCTGCTTGCGATTCTTGTTTGCCTTGGATTTGTATATTTCATTAGCTTTCTCATTGTTCATGTAGCCTTTTGATTTCCCTTGCTTTGGTTTCAGCTTCGATGCTTGCCTTAGGCTCAATTGAAAGGGGAATCAAATCAATAGGAGTGAGGGGATTAATGCCGTAACATATTTCGAATGGAGTCTTTCCGGTTGAGTAATTAGGAGCCCGATTAAATGCAAACTCAGCATGAGGAAGCTTGATATCCCATTCCTTCAAAGTCTTCTTGACCAATGTTCTTAGAAGCATCCCGATGGTTCTATTAGTCACCTCTGTTTGCCCATCAGTTTGTGGGTGATGGGAAGTGCTAAATAGGAGTCTAGTGCCCAAGAGCTTCCATAAAGTCTTCCAAAAGTAGCTCAAGAACTTGGTGTCTCTATCGGATACGATGGTCCGGGGAACCCCATGAAGACGTACTATTTCCTTGAAGAAGAGGGCTGCCACAGCCGATGCATCATTAGTCTTGGTACATGGTGTAAAATGTGCCATTTTGGAGAAACGATCAACAACCACCATGATAGAATCCTTCCCCCTTTGAGTTCTTGGTAATGCTACAATGAAATCCATGCTCAAATCTTCCCATGGCTGGTTTGGAATAGGAAGAGGAGTATACAAACCTTTGTGAAAGGTAGACTTGGCTTGATGACATGTAGAACAACGAGCAATGAGAGCTTGAACATCTTTTATCATGCAAGGCCAATAGAAATGCTCATTCAATATCTCCATTGTCTTGGTATTGCCAAAGTGACCTGCTAACCCACCTCCATGAGCTTCTCTAATCAATAAGTCTCGAATTGAGCCTTTAGGAATGCATAATCTGCCATTTTTGAAGAGAAACCCATCTTGAACATAATAAGGCCCCTTAGATGCATTTGGAGAAGAGCAAAGAATAGGAGCAAAATCTGGATCAGCTTCATATAATTCTTTGATATAAGAGAACCCAAGGACTCTAGCTTCCAAAATTGACAACATAGAATGCCTCCTTGAAAGAGCATCAGCCACCACATTTGAGGAACCAGCCTTGTGTTTCGATACAAAAGAGTACATCTGCAGAAATTCGACCCACTTGGCATGCCTTGGATTAAGCTTATGTTGGCTATTAATGTACTTGAGAGCCTCATGATCAGAATATAAGACAAATTGTTTTGGCTTGAGGTAATGAGACCAATGATTGATAGCACGAATGATGGCATAGAACTCTTTGTCATATGTGCTATAATTAAGCTTTGATCCATTAAGTTTCTCACTGAAATAGGCAACTGGTTGTTTTTCTTGAACCAAGACAGCCCCAACACCAACACCACTAGCATCACATTCAAGCTCAAAAAGCATATCAAAATTAGGCAAAGCAAGTATAGGTGCTGAACTGAGCTTCTCTTTCAAAGATTCAAAAGCGTTTTGGGCAGCCTTAGACCACTCAAAAGTCCCCTTTTTCAAACAATCAGTGATTGGAGCAACAATCGTGGAGAAACTTTTAATAAATCTTCGATAAAAAGAAGCTAAACCATGAAAACTACGTACCTCCGTGATGGAAGAAGGATTAGGCCATGATTTAATTGCTTCCACTTTAGAAGGATCCATAGAAATTCCATCCTTTGAGACAACATATCCAAGGAACACCACATTAGGCACCATGAAATCACACTTCTCTAGTTTGCCATAAAGTTTATGCTTCCTCAAAAGATCAAACACCTTCCTCAAATGATCTACGTGTTCCTCTTGGGATTTTGAATACACAAGAATGTCATCAAAGTAAACGACAACAAACTTCCCAATAAGAGGCCTTAGGACTTCATTCATCAACCTCATAAAAGTGCTCGGAGCATTAGACAAACCAAATGGCATAACAAGCCACTCAAAGAGACCACCTTTGACCTTAAAAGTTGTTTTCCACTCATCTCCTTCCTTCATTCTGATTTGATGGTACCCACTACGAAGATCAACCTTGGAAAATACACAAGAACCATGCAATTCATCCAACATATCATCCAATCTAGGAATGGGGTACCTATACTTGATGGTAATGTTGTTAATGGCTCTACTATCAACACACATGCGCATGGAACCATCTTTCTTTGGCACTAATAGGGCTGGAACAGAACAAGGACTCATGCTAGCTCTCACATAGCCTTTAGCAACCAAATCATCTACTTGCCTTTGTAATTCTTTAGCTTCAGTAGGGGAACATCTGTACGCTGCCTTGTTAGGAAGAATTGAACCTGGAACGAGGTCAATTTGGTGTTCAATGCCCCTAATAGGTGGTAAACCAAGGGGTAAATCATTTGGAAACACATCTGTGAATTCGGTTAATAAAGGTTTCACCAAGACATGCACATCACACTTCTTCTCCTCATCATGTTCAAGCATAAGCAAAACAAGGACATGAGAACCACTTTCTAATTCCTTTTCAACCTCAGTTTGACTCATAAACAAAGTCTTTTCACTCTTAGTCTTCATTTCAGCTTTAGACACTTCATTAGGCTTTAGAGAAGTAAGTGTGATTTTCTTTCCATTTAGATAGAGTGAATAAGTATTCAAATGACCATTATGATAAACATGTTTATCATATAACCAAGGTCTACCCAACAACAAATGACAAGCATCCATAGGAACAACATCACAGGTAATCTCATCATGATAAACCGTACCCATAGAGAAAGGAATAACTACTTGACGAGTAATTTTTACCTCATTTCCTTGACTAAGCCATTGAAGTTTGTACGGGTGTGGGTGTTTCATCGTAGAGAGCCCAAGTTTATCCACCACATAGGTTGATGCTACATTTGCACAGCTGCCTCCATCAATTATTAAGCTACATACCTTGCCTTTGATGGTACATCTTGAATGGAAGATGTTCTCCCGTTGAGCCTTGTCTTTAGGAGCCTCTACCGTGTGCATAACTCTTCTAATCACCAACATTTCACCACAATCAGCTTCTATCATCTCTTCTTCATTAGACTCGTCATAGAGGGGTTCATTTTCCTCTTCGGTTTCAACACCTCCTTGCAAATCTTCAATTTCTTTCAAGGTAAGAGCTCTTTGGTTAGGACATTGGGCTTGGAAATGCCCAAAACCATGACACTTGAAACATTTCTTCCCCTTTGGATCCTTCAACCCTTCTCCAATCTTTTCCTTCCCTTTAAAAGACTTGGAAGCCAATTCAGTTTCTTTAGGAGTAGTGCTCTTCAAAGGGAACGTAGGCTTAGAATAAGGCTTGTAAGGAGCCTTCTTCTTAGCTTGTTTTTCCACCTTGATAGTCATCTTGCAAGCATCTTCAAATGTCCATAAGGGCTGCAACTCAACTTTTTCAGCAGTGGCTGAATTTAGACCCCCAATAAATCTTGCAATGGTGTGTTCTTCGGCCTCTTTCACATTAGTACGAATCTTGAGTTGTTCGAACTCTCTTACATAGTCAACTACATCCTTAGTGCCTTGTTTTAAGTTGTTCATCTGAATGTAAAGCTCTTGCTTTATAAGCATGAGGAACAAACCTTCTTTTCATGCATTCCTTGAGTTTAGACCAAGTCTTGATCTTCTTCTTCCCTTCAAGTCGCCTTTCATGCTTCAAGTTCTCATACCACAATGAAGCATACTTCTTAAGCTTGATCACGTCATCATAACCTTTAACCTCGATGATTCTATCCATGGTTTGAACCCATTCAAGATAGTCAACAGGGTTTGAGGAACCTTCAAAATCTGGTGGGTCAACTTTGATGTCTCTCAAATCATCTCTTTGCTTCCTATTACGTCTCCTTGGCTGTGAGGAAGCATCAGAGTCCCTTGAGGATCTGCTGGTGTCACTAGATTCTTCACTTGACCCTCTGTTACCAACATGTCTTCTATTTCTCCTTACTACACCTTCTTCCAGCATTTGAAGTACTCTACCCATCTGCTCTTGGAGGGCTTCAATTTGACGATCTCGATGTTCATTTAGAGCTTCTTCATAGGTATGATTTCTGGGTATAGCCATCTTAAGGGCTGGAAACTAGTCTCTGATACCAAAATTGATGTGAAATCAGCTGTTGAACAACTTAGAACTTAATGGGACAGATTATAAGTTGCTGGACAGAAAGAATATGCAAAAGAATGAAGAACAATAACTAAGAACAACAAAGGAGCTGCTGTCCGGAAAACACAAAACAGAATAAAAGATAGGAACCCACTACTTTAATCTCTAAAGGAAATGAAACCACCAAGATTAAAGGGAAAGGGAACACTCCAATCCACCAAGATCAAAGATCTCTAAAGGAAATGAAGATTTCATAGAAAATAGAGGCTGCTCTATTTAATTTTCATATATCCCAAAAACTGAGAATTACAATGCTGGAAACTCTGTTATATAGAGAGTTTCTATAGAAATACTCTAAGACAAAATAAAACAAAAGCTGAAATACAAGGACATGTCCTTAAGGTACAAAAAAAGTCAACCAATAGCAAGAGAAGACGCAATCTGTACTTGTAACAGCTTTTCAGCATCCTTTTTGTCTCTTTTCCATTTCTGGTAGCAACAAATAGCTGTAACTCTTAAACAAATCAGACTTGTATATGGCTGAACTTTTTTTGGCTTCATTCTCCAAGTAAAATAGCTTACTAAAACTACTACAATCACACACATATTATGCATGTGCATGTGATCTGGTTATTGAAAGCTGATAATAGAAAAGGGTCTAGGCTGATAAGATAGAAAAGGCTCTAGGCCAGCTTGTGGAGCAATGTAAATCCTTTGTCAAAACTAGGATTACCAAATACCTCCCCGAAGTGTGATATAGCAGGTAAGATAACCATTGCTTCATTCGAATCCATGACATTTTCTTGATTAACATTGGATTGGTTATCACCCTTGGATACAACCATATCAATACCCTAAGTTAGAAAAGCCAATTTTTATATTGATAGTTGCATACCCAAGTTAAAAACTTAATCAAGAACATCCTTACCTCATCTAGCCTTGGAAGAGGATGCATGACCACTGCATGCTTTTGCATAGCACTCAAGATATCACGATTGACAATGTACTTGCCACGAGCCTCATCATAAAGATCGATTCTCTCCCCAAACCGTTCTCGTTGGATGCGAGTTTGATACACCACATCACATTTGGATGCCACTTCTTTTAGATCTGCACTTTCTTCCCATTCCACTCCCTTTGATGTCAAGTACTCCTTTATGTCGTCCTATAGACCCATTTCAAACAAGCAAAGCACATAATTGATAGAAATTACAAATATTAAAGCCTAAACTTTGCAAGACAATGATTGTGTTAGTTTATGAGTTACTTGAGATAGGAAGTTTGTTTTCCAGTTATATCGATTTAATGTCCACCTTTCATCTTATAAAAATCATTGATGTATTTGGATGTAGGTGAATTGTTATATCATGTAATACCATGTCTTTGATTACTTTTTCTTGCCACGTTTGGTATGCTGGAATCCGACGTAATTGAGAAAGGACAAATTTTAAAAATTTTAATTGATGGCATATTATTCATTGACAAAATCCAATTCCTTCAAAAACATTCCAACGAACCAAACGCTACCTTATTGTCACTTTACATAAAGACCTTGACCCTCCAGTCAAAAGGTCAAACCAAACAGTCACCTTCCAGTAACCTTTACTATATATGCTCACAGTACAAATTCAGTTGGTGAAAAGCCCAATTTTCTTTTATGAAGTGCATACCTTCATTTTTACAACCTCTGGAGAAACAAAGTATATCTTCACATCATTGTATTTGGTTAGAAGATATGCAAGGGAGCGAACAGTTCGTCCATTAGCAAGATCCCCGACTAGTCCAACTTTGATTCCATCCAATTTTCCTATCTCCCTTTCGATGGTGTACACATCTAGAAGAGCCTGTTACATTTACAACGAAATAGCACTGAATCAAGTATGCTAAATACAATGACAAAAATGCAGAAAGATGATGAAAAGTAAAGAAACATATAGGTACGCAAAGGACCCCAAGATCAAGGCAGAAATCCCTTCGAACTTATAAATGAGAAAATTCCGTATCTAGTAAGATGGTGCTTAAGCAAATTAGCTAAAAGGCTTAAACACAAAAATTCTAAAGCATAGAAAATATTCGCCGCAAAATTCTGGAAATGATCTAGCAGTTCATCAGAG
This sequence comes from Centrapalus pauciflorus, assembly GCA_020465985.1. Classification (NCBI taxonomy): domain Eukaryota; kingdom Viridiplantae; phylum Streptophyta; class Magnoliopsida; order Asterales; family Asteraceae; genus Centrapalus; species Centrapalus pauciflorus. The sequence continues at coordinate 588,219 of JAANYP010001790.1, forward strand.
AGAGGGAGATGAACCAGTCCAATGATTGAAAAGCATGATAGCATCCTTCCATGTATTTCTATCCAATTCAAGGGCTTTGATTGGTAAGTGTCCACAAATTGTATTTCGAGATGCTTTATACGAAGCACTACTCTTAGAAATATAGGTGAAACGATGGGTAGGTTGAAAATCAGATTGGTTGGATCGACCTCTTTGAACTTTTTTTTGTCTTTCTTTATTTCATATGAATAATTACATGATCATAAATGCATCATTAAGATATCGTCCAAGCAATTTAGGATGGTGTACACACTCATGAGTATGCCATGTGTGACATTTAAATTGTTCAACCCATTTCCTTTGAGGTTAAATTCTTAAAGTATTCCGGTTTGACCCTTTAAGAATAAAACATAACCTTAATTCACATCTTTCGCGTTAATGTGTTGAAATTGCCCCACCTGCTTAGAAATCTGACGATTCTGACCATGGCCCCACATCAAGGGCAACGCTTATGTTGTTTGTTTAGGCAATCTAACAATTTTTTGTATATGGTGTGATGGGAAATAAAGATCTGACTTTGGACCCATAATTAACTAAGCAACGGCACCGACAACTGAGATGGGAGCCACCTATTGGATAATGAAGACCTGAGGTATGTTAAATAGTTCAATGGATAGAAAGAAGGTACAGTATAGAGGTAAACAAAACTATTCTCCCTCACATTGTTCAGATTTCACGATCCCAAACCTCTGTACCATACCTATTTACTAAGCATGTTGAGGCAAATATTAGAATTAACACCATTGCATCATACACATGTGGCAGGTGTCAGTGTGTCACACCTTGCTAAAGCGGAAACACAACATGTGATAGTGATGAGGTCATCACATAAGATAAAGAAAGTACCATTTCATAAATCAAAATTTAAAGAGTACAACTATTATAGCCCCAAAGTTTAAATTCAATGTTTGACAAAAGAAAATATGAAATCACTCAAAATGCAGCCACGCAGTCATGTTAAACGCGGCACCCGCTCAAAGATGGTTCCATGAAAAGCAATGTTGAAATCGATTTTAAATAGTTGGTGAGTTCACAGGTTTTTGCATGTAGTAAAACAAGTTTCATGCAAAGTTTAAAATCGAGTGTAATTGTGTGTATGTGTATTTCAACGTTTAGTTTCAGAATCCAAGTATGACAAATTGGTTGTATAATGAATAGTCTTGGTATATTTCGTACAATGCAATATCTACGAGTAATGACAAATTAACCATGTACTCACAAATCGGGCGAGTGAGGCTGGCGTCATACCACCACTATATCGATATACATCGTGTGGGAATTTTACGTCTTGCAAGCCCAAGGAATCTTACGGCAAAGAGAGCGCGACTAGCCTACTAACTTGGATTAAGAGTATGGGGTCAGTGCTCCACCTCAGCCAATGTTTGGAGATGGTTAAGTCAACTTTAAAAATCATATAAAAATTGTTGTCCAGAAGGTTGAGCTGTTTGCACACATTTCAGTCAAACCTAATTAGTTTTGAGTGAGACCACATGCATTTGAAAGTTAACTCATAATACCAAATTTCATAAAAACAATCAAGTTATTTCATGGATTTTTGTAAGAGTTATGACATTTACAAGTTGAGTGCTAAATCTGGTAGATTTCAGTCTTCTGCACGCCAATCTTTAAAAATATGCATGAATATCCAAATCTTACTGGATTAATGTGAGACCAATGTGATTTAAAAGATAACTTCTAAAATTAAAATTCAAAAAAAATCATCAGATTTAGTAGAAAATGATAGAGTTGTGCCCTTTTCAAGAGAGGTAATAATCTGTCAGCTTTTTCCATCATGTCTCCTTTTAGATTTTTCATAAATTCTTGAGTTTATATCTGATTTTTGGAGAGTTTAAACTCATACTTTGTACATGTAATTGTGTGAGATATCTTCAAAACACATATACCCCAAGTGTTACTCAAAGAGTTTGGGATTTTTAGTGTTTGAACCATTACATCACCATGCATGTTCATTTTTTAGTACTTCAAGCACTTTCTTGTTCTTGACATTGGTTTGATCATGGATTATTATCATTTTAGGACATATAACATGTCTTGATGAATAAAGTAAATGCAAAGAAAAGATGAACATAGTGTAATATTATATGTACTAAACATAAATAGCATGTTCTTACCTTTTCAATCCAACTTTTAGCCAAGATTTTGGGATGTTATTGGACTAAAAAAATGCAGAATTTTGAAAGGAAGAAAGTGTTTTCTAGAGAGAGTGAGAGTTGAGAGAAAATGATGGAGATGTGAGAGTGTAAAGTGGTGCAAATGATGCCTATTTATGCTTGAAAAGAACACCCTCCCCCTTTCTCTCCTTCCTAAGGCCATCCCCAAAGTGGGGTTTTTTCGTCTTTTTTTTTTTTTCAATTTAAAGGTATATAAAGTAGGTTACATAATTATGCACAATGTGTAGTGTTAATTGTCATCTTTCATACTAGTTTGTGGTATTTTTGGTAACATTTGTATAATATTTATTCTTTCATACTTATTATTATTCTTAGTTATTTAACTTTTTTAAATAATCTTTAATTTAATTTGTGGCGTTGTACCAAATTATTAAAAATTCTACGCCGAACGTAGAAACGAAGAAAACTATCGAAGGTTTACTAATTGCTCACAATTTAACTTCTATTTCAAAGTCTAAGTTGTTAATTTAGATATTTATGACGGGTAACTTATTAATTTTATTGTCTAACTAAAAGTCTCAGAGTTGAAAGTTGTCACAGCAGGTGACGTAAACACAGATTTTCGCTATATGATTTGCATTTCATCCAATAATTCATTAGGTTGAGATCTTAACCGTCCAGTGGAGATTTTAAGATAGATTGTCATGTAAAAAATTTAGCAATCATCAGTAATCTCAAGTTTAAGGAGAGCTCGTTATTGTATAAAACTGAAAATAATCTATAATGAAGGATGACAAAATGAGTTTACCTGAGTAGGATGTTGCCCTGGTCCGTCCCCAGCATTAATAACCGGAATGTTAGCTGTCATGGCTGCTCTTCTAGCAGCACCACTTTCAAAATGCCTCATCACAATTATATCTGAATACCCTTCAACTGTCCTTATTGTATCTGCAAAACAGATTAAATCAAGACAATTGGTGGGTTATCAAAGAACTTCAAGAAATACCTGAAATTACCTTCGAGCGTCTCTCCTTTTGCAGCAGATGAAAACTCTCGTGCATTTTCTGTCGTCAAGACTTCACCACCCAATCGTTTCATTGCAGATTCAAATGAAAGCCTGGTCCTGGTTGAAGGCTCGTAAAAGAGAGTGGCCATTAGATAACCATTCAAAAGCTGGTTTCCACGCGATTTACTCTCAATCGTTTCCATTTCACGTGCCACTTCAAAGATAGCACTTAAAATCTCTCTATCAAACTGTTGTGCTTCAATTACATCATCAAGTTGAAACACATCCCCTTTCAAGAAAGTATGATTACTTTCAACATCTACCGCCTTGCATTGGAGCCTTCCAGTTTTTTGCCATGTCATCAAGTTATAGGATGATATCTTCAGATGTGTCGGGTCAGCAGATGTGTGATTTGTCTTGAATAGCTTAGGGAAGTAACTCCGTTTATTGTATACGGATTCACGATCTTGAAGGGCATCATGCAATGTACATGAAGAAAATGCACAAGCTGACATCGCCTCAAGTGGATTTTTCACCTGAAGATAGTTTTTTCAAAAACTTGTGACCAAGAAACCAACTTTCCATCCCATTTTTAAGTTGTAAGCTTCGTCTCTTATTCTTGAAAAATTGAAAATCAAAATATTATTTACTGTAGCAATTGTTCAATTTGTCTCTACAAGAACTCCTACCGCTTTCATTTTAAAGTGATTATTATATTATAACTAGAAGAATCAAATCAGGTGATGGACATGATTAGTATTTTTACCACTTACACCACAGTCTAATGCAGAATTGCAGATATCAAATTTTCTCTCTTAAATTGTCTAGAATGCAATTAAACTTACTTCTACATTTTTCATATTTGAGGATAAAGGTAGGCCTAATGATTACAAGATGAAGCATCTGCAAACGAGGGTTTTCAGATTTCACGAAGCATTCCAAAGTGCAGAAAATCAGTGAGGGTGAGAAAACATAAAATTCCAACAAAATCAATACAATACAATATGTAAATTATGCGTAAAAAGGATGAAACGGAGAATGAGAAATTAAATTACCTTGTCATGAATTGATGCGTGGTAGCGTATGATGAAAATCAGAAACAGAAACTCTTTCCCAACGGCAATGGAGTCGGAAATTTTGAGGCGTGGCGGCGAGTGGAGGCGTCGTCTACCCTCCGTTTATGTCTGTTCCTTTCCTTTATTACAATTTACAAACGGGTATATGTAATATTCTATACATTTTTTTGTTAATTATATATATAGTATATTGATAAGTATAAATATATTTTTATTTAATTATTATTTTATGTAATGTGAAAGTATATTTTTTGTTGTTTTTTAAAAATTACTACTTATTTACATCACAAAATTTATAAATGATTTTTTTAACTCTGGCAAGTAGAGTAAACGTTTATCAAAAGCCTGCATATAAGGGTTAAATCAATATTTCGATACACAAAACTCAAATATGTTGAAAATGGTTTGATCTGAGTTTCCCATTGAAACTTCGGTTATCCTTCATGTCATTGGCATACTTAGATTTTAAGATTGTTGTATAATTTCGTGTTTTCAGTTTAAAAATTCAAATGATTTGATTAGTTTGTTAGACCAATAATGAGTATATCTAATTTAAATAACACAAATAATACTAGAATAAACAAATAAACTAAAAAATAATGAATAAAGGTGTTGAGTGCAATTAAGTAAGAAAAATAAATTAAAATTTTACATATTTTGTTGTCGGTGAGTTAGGTGCTGTTTGATTGCATAAGAGGAAAACATCTGATGTCTGATTCTCACTTCTGATTGATAAGAGGTGGTCCTAAAGTCTGATAAGAGGATCCAATAAGACTATATGATTTGTAAATTAATAAATGTACGAACTGTTATTTTTATTAATTAAAATTAAATAAACTGTTAATTTATTTTTAAATCATATCAAACTTTATATTATAAATGATAAGATGATACAATCATAACACTAGCAACAAAACAATTATAACAAATTAAAAATAATAAGGAATATATTTTAAATAGAAATACATAATCGTTCATTATTCTAGCAAGAATCAAATCAATAATCAAGTATATAATCAAACTATTATTCTAGCAAGAATCAAATCAATATTCTAAAAATTTAAAAAAAAAAATATTCAAGTATACAATTTTGATAAGAGGAAGAATAGTGGGTTTTTATCTCTTATCAAAAAGCACAAGGATAAGAGGATTTTACCTCTTATCACTTATCAGTATCAAACACCCTTATCACATAAACCTCTTACCGAATAAGAGTTTTGGTCAATAAGAGCCCCAATAAGGGGTATCAAACACCCCCTGACTCTTAATGACAATATGAAGAATTTGGGGATTTAGTTGGGTTTTAGATAATTATTTATTTAGTTTAGGTATTGTATCAAAAGTTGGGTTATTTAATTCGTCAGTATATTATATTATGAATTGTATAAAATATTTTTTATTCAATTTATTATTAAAATTCTTATAATATTTGAATATTATAAATGGCACACTAAAAAAATCATCGGTTACAAAATATATAAAATGATCCCTGTAGTTTGTATAAAACTTTGGATTCAGTCTCTGTGGTTTCAAATTTGCATAGACGGTCATTATTTGCATTATTTACTTGCATAAATGGTCTCTCTGTCTCATTTATTTTCTTAAATGACAATTATACTCTTTTAACTAATTTGGTCCCTTTTTTTTCATGACTTTTGTTTTTGTTCTTAAATTTTAAATCTTAAATTAAAAATATATATAAAAACTTAGGATTTAATTCATTTGAATTTAGATATTTGTTACATTATTATGATTCAAAAGGAATAAACAATTAATGAAAGTTAAAGAGTTTATTACGGAAAAAACCAACATGCTTTCACGGATTTTGCGTTTTCGTCTTTTCATGTCATTTTCTTCCAAAAAATCCTCAAGTTATTTTTTTCTTTTAGGTTTAGTGAAATTTAACTATTACAGCCGATTATAATATATAAACCGGGTCTAATAGTCAAATTTCACTATCCTCGAAAAAAATAACATGAAGGACGGAAACGTAAAAACGTAAAAACATCTTGGTTTTGTTTATAACAAACCCAAATAGTAAAAAGATTGAATAAAAGATAATAAGACGGTTGAATAGTAAAAAAAATATATATTTTTATATATTATAGTATACAAACCGTTGGTGATTTTAAGAATAGATTTTTAAACAGTTGTACGTAATATCTTTTGGTTTTAAAGCCATCTTTCTCACGCAACTACTCTTCAAGATTATCGATTTCAAAGAATATTCAAACTCATGATCGATCCAAACCTGATATCATTGAAACACTTTGTGCAAAATCAAATTCATTATCACATATCATCAACCCTCAAGACCGTCAATGGCTTCCAGTTCCACCAACCAGCTCAACTTCCTCTTGATTCCATTCCTAGCCCCTGGCCATACTATTCCCATGATTAACATGGCCAAATTGCTCGGGCAACAACCGAATGTGACCGTCAAAGTTGTCACCACACCTCTCAACGCCATCCGATACGGGCCTGTCCTCAACAAAGACTCCGCCGGACTCCAGGTGGGTTTCCTTGAACTTCCGTTTCCGGCGGTGGAGGTCGGATTACCAGAGGGATGTGAAAGTCTAGATACTCTCCCTACTCCAGATCTAGCACTAAAGTTTGCAACTGCAGTTGACATGCTTCAATCGAAGCTCGAACAATCTTTTGAGATGTTAGAGCATAGACCGAGCTGTATTGTATCCGATAAGTACCTGCCTTGGACTGCTGACACGGCGGATAAATATCAAATACCCAGAGTTATTTTTGATGGAATGAGTTGTTTTAAACAGTTATGTGCTCACAGGTTATATGCATCCAAGGTGTTTGATGGTTTGCCTGAGTCAGAGTCTTTTGTTGTGCCTGGATTGCCTGATTGCATCGAGCTAACAAGAGTGCACCTACCAGTTGAGTTCAATCCAAGTTCACGGTCCTCGAGTGAGCGTTTTGAACGGGTGAGAGAAACCGAACTGGGATCATATGGAATGGTGATCAACAGTTTTGAGGAGTTGGAACAAGAATATGTCAATGAGTACAAGAAATTGAAAGGGGGAAAGGTTTGGTGCATAGGTCCATTGTCACTATGCAATGATAGATATAAAGATAAGGCTCAAAGAGGAAAAAGTGGCTCGATTTCTGAGGAAAAATGCTTGGAATGGCTCAATATACATGATTATGGATCGGTCGTTTATGCTTGCCTTGGTAGCGTTAGCGGGGTTACCCCTCTCCAACTTATTGAGCTTGGTTTAGGCCTAGAAGCGTCTGATTATCCTTTCATTTGGGTCATTAGAGACGGTGACAAAGGCAAAGAGATCGAGGAATGGATAATAGAAAGTGGATTTGAAGAGAGAATAAAAGATAAGGGCCTCTTGATTCGAGGTTGGGCTCCACAAGTATTGATCTTATCCCATCCTTCAATAGGAGGGTTCCTGACGCACTGTGGTTGGAACTCAACATTGGAAGCAGTATGCGCTGGCGTGCCCCTGATCACGTGGCCTCAGTTTGCAGAGCAGTTCTTGAATGAGAAGTTAATAGTGCAAATCTTGGGCATTGGTTTGGGTGTTGGGGCTCACTCTATTGTGCATTGGGGCGAAGAAGAGAAGTTTGGTGTACAAGTGAAGAGTGAGACCATAAAGAAGGCGATATTGGAAGTGATGGATTCGGGAATCGAGAGAAGAAAGAAAGCAAAAGAACTTGGAAAGATAGCGAATAGAGCAATAGAGGAGGGAGGGTCTTCTTACACGAACTTGAGAATACTAATACAAGATATAAGGGAATGTGGAATTGGACGAGAAGTTAAGATGTAAAGTTGAAAGCTTTGGTGATGACCAGTAAACCAAGATAAAGAGGTTGCCTGTGATATCTCTCTTTATAAAAGAGTAACCTTAATAGTTGTTTTTTAGTGTTATAACTTTTATTATAGTAGAAAATCTAAACATACTCTAAACTCCCTATATTAGTTCGTCTTGGACCAAATCTAGAACCGTTCTCAACAGTTTGTGTAGTCATAAATTCTAAAGTCTAGAACAACTAAAGAGTTTCGAAGTATCCCAATTTATGAAGCTTGTTTGTATCAATTGTAGCCTAGGACCACTAGTGCAGTGATAAAATTTCATCCATTTTGTTTGTTATTAATATGTATCTTTATTTTTGAAATGGACTCTTACATCCATAATTCAACCTTTTTATCTTTTTCAAATATCATGTAGTATGATATTTTATATTTAACTAATTTTAATTAATGATTGTATATGAAGCTTTTTAAACTTTTTATTTATTTATTATTGGAATTGAAATGGGCAGGAGGAGGCTCCATTTGACATATTATATTCTTTTAATCTTATCCTTAATTTGTTAATTTGGACAACAAGCTAGTACTGTTGGTTAATGTGAGATTCCTAATTGGTTTATGTGATTATAAAAAGTAGAGTGATAATATATTATTTGTTTAAAGTCACTGATCATCCAATAATTTCACTATTAATTTTTGTTAAGTTGAGTTTTTCTAGTAATGGCCCTTATCATATTTTCCGATCATGAAGTTACTCAGGTGTAGGTTGTTAAGGGAACAAGTACCAAGGTCTCTGAGCTAAATGATTTCGATGAATGAAGGGAGACCAAGAACGATTTAACTATAAAAGGTAAAATATGTGCCTATAAACTGTTTGTTGAAATGTCTATGAGATCTCACAGTACGTCTTTGATCGGTTATAATTGCTTGGTTTCTTTTGCTGTCTGGTTACACATGTTCCCCGCAGTATCACTTTTAGTACCTTTCCTACCTTCATAGGGTAGTCAGATATGTTAATCAATGCTTTTTGCAGAATCAATGCGATTATCATATGCTTTTTCAAGTTAGGGCCGGATAATCTAATTTGTGGAATGTAACATGATTGGATAATCTTAGCAAAAGTTATCCCCGGCTCCAAACATATCGAGTGGAGTCCAATGGGTTGACTCACAAGAAGCCATCATGATAAGGAGCTTTCATGACAAATTTGTTGTGTGCAGTTCAATAAAAACTGATTTCAATCAGGCAAAAGAGAAAAGATCATTGGTGACATTAGAATCATGTTCGATTGGTTAGAAGGCCTTAAAAAGTTTGTCTGGATCACATAGAAACAAACTTCATGGACTAGTTGGGTCAAAGATGTCAAATAAATAAATAAAAGAGAATAGAAAAACTCAAAAGCTACACACACCTCATGTGATTTGTGTTTACCTTTCTACTCAGCATCTTGGCCGGCTTACTGTCTTTTCTTCAAGAGTTTAGTTTATATTGTACCCCAATGGAGTTTTCCTATTAGAAATAGTTCTTGAATTCTTGTTACCTAATCCACTTGTCGTAAGTTATTATCTTTTGAGTTAGTAATATAAACTAAAACTACGTTTTTTTTCAAACTTGCAGGCACATACCTGTATATTTTTATCATTGACGATAAACTCGATCTCTCCATCATACCAGACAGACTGTGAATTGTGAAATGGCTTTAGAAGAATCACAAGAAGGCAACGAACTTCACTTTCTTGTTATACCATTAGCATCTCCTGGTCACTATATTCCCACCATTGACATGGTCAAGTTACTAGCCCAACATGGTGTTAATGTCACCATAGTCACCACCCCAGTCAACACCCTCAGGTTTGGGTCGATTCTTGATCAAGCGATCCAATCAGGTCTTCCTATCAATTTTCTGGAATTCCCCTTTCCATCTATGGAGTTTGGCTTACCAGAAGGATGTGAGAGCCTAGATACCCTCCCAAATTTCAGCATGGTCAGGTCACTTTTCCTTGCCTATAATTCCCTACAAGAAAAAGTTGAATGCTTTATTGAAAACCTTAATCGTAGACCAGATTGCATCGTATCCGACACATTTCTCCTTTGGCCAACTGAAACAGCGAAAAAGTTTCAGATTCCAAGGATTATATTTGATGGAATGAATTGCTTCACACAGATGTGTAACCATGTTTTGTACCACTCAAAGGTATACGAAAGTGTGGAGGAGTTAGACTTGTTTGTATTGCCCGGTTTGCCTGATCGTATTGAACTAACACGAGCCCAACTCCCTTTCATATTCAACCCCAGCTCCAAGGATGCGAATGATTTTCAAGAAAGGATTCGTATATCCGAATCCGAAGCATATGGAGTTGTTATAAACAGTTTTCAGGAGTTAGAACAAGAATATGCTGATGAATTTCAGAAACTCAAAGGAGATAAGGTTTGGTGCATAGGGCCATTATCATTATGCTATCAGGATTTATCAGAGAAGTTCCAGAGGGGTAACACGTCGTCGATTAACAAAAACGAATGCCTTGAGTGGCTAGATTCTCAAGAAAATGACTCGGTGATTTATGCATGTCTAGGAAGCGTGAGTCGAGTTGAGCCTGCACAACTAATAGAGCTTGCTTTAGCTCTAGAAGCATCTAAAAAACCATTCATTTGGGTTGTTCGAGCAGGTCATAAGACACAAGAGATAGAAAAATGGATAGATGAAAATGGGTTTGAAGAGAGAACCAAAGAGAGAGCCCTATTGATCCGCGGTTGGGCTCCCCAACTGCTAATCTTATCGCACCCTGCAATCGGAGGTTTTCTTACACACTGTGGATGGAATTCGACACTAGAAGGGATATGTGGTGGTGTGCCCATGGTAACATGGCCTCAGTTTCAGGAGCAGTTTTTGAACGAGAAGTTAGTCGTCCAAGTGTTGAGAATCGGAGTAAGTGTTGGTGCTCAACGAGCTGTGCATTTGGGCCAAGAAGACAAATCCCGAGTGGAAGTAAAGAGCGAGGAACTGAGGAAGGCTATAGAGATGTTAATGGAAGAAGGCGAAGAAGGAGAAGAAAGAAGAAAGAGAGCTAAAGAACTCAGGAAATCGGCAAACAAAGCAGTCGAAAAGGGAGGATCCTCCCACAGAAATATGATACGATTAATCGATGATATTAGAAACCAAGCCAGTTCCAGGAATTAAGCCAAGAAGAATCTGTTCAATAATAGTTGTCGTATGCATTATGCATTAATGTCCTCATTGCATCAATCCAAGAGGTTGTTTTCGAGATACGAATGTTTTTCATTTCTCTGGTGTAATGTTACCGATTGTTTCGAGTTTTGTCCTTTCTAACAACCAGGAACTATTTAACGTAATCCAAAAACAAAAAAAAAAAAGCCAGAAATTTCTCTGTAAAACCAACTTTTTAATATTGTTTCTATGATTCTAGCCTAGTTCATGGGGATCATGGTTTAGAATAAAATGGTAAATTCATTGTGGGTTGTCGTCGACTAGAAAACGAAGTATAAACGAGAATTTCTGACAGAATATATCTTGCCCGTATGTATGCGAAAATCGGTTTCTGTTAAATGTGACTCGAGTATATACAGGTTATCCTTTTTTTTTTTTTAGGGTTTTGACTTTCATTTATACAATGTAATCGATGGCTAGGGTTTATGTACTTGTTGATTAAACTCTTACTTCCTTCTACCTGTGGACGTAGGTCACACCGACAAACCATGTAAATCTTGCGTGTTTTTGTGTCCTTACCTA